>JABXJD010000008.1:1232500-1707500 GCA_013375575.1 Percina caprodes
CCATTCTGATGAAGGATTTTCAAATTAAGGGCTTTTTCAGATTGTTAATTAAAGCCATATTTTTAGTCTTTTTCAGGCTACTCTAATATAGAATCCTCCTTTTAAGCCAGATTCATTCCAACTCAGGTTGAGACATCACATATCCAGTGTGTCATTTGATGTAATATTGGACCATTCTGATGTAGGATTTTAAAATTAAAGGCATAAATGTCCAATTAAAGCTTTTCAAGCTACTCTAAAAAGGAATCCTCCTTTTACTTCAGGTTCATTCCAACTCAGAGTGAGTCAAAATGTCAGCAGTTGCATTTCCAGCTTCAGGTCAGTGATTTGTTATGAAAAATAGGTAACCATCCTTGCGAGTTCACAGAAACATTTGTACTATTTTGAGGCTTTGAGATGTTTTTTACGGGTCAGACTGAGAGGGATTATGCTCTGGCCCTCAGTCTGTTTGCTTTGGGGGTTAACTCTGTCCCTGACTGTGGCCTCACCTAACTGATCTTACACTTTCCCCAACAGCTCAGGTAATCCATTAATGCAGGGAGGACGGAAAGTAATATGTCGTTGGACTGATATGCATTCACATGACACTGAGTGGAGCCTGGAAGGTGCAAGATGCATCGCTCGCCTCACAGGCATTCAACGTTGTCTGAGAGGTTTTCTGTCACACAGCTGCAGAGAAGAGGATGACGTCTGCCTTTTAGCGCTCTAACATACTGAGTTCATCATTAACCTGACAGAGCTAAGAGCCTACTCCAGGCAAACATCCACATTGTAAACATTTCTCCCCATCACTTCTGTTGTCTCTTCCTGGATGAAGGGGGGAGGGAGGAGAGACAATGTGTGAACTCTGACCTATACAGATGCTTCACACTCTTGCCATCTTTTCTAATAATGACGATGCACTATGGTCCGAATCTGCAGTTTGCACGCTGGGTGACACTGAAGGCTTCATCCCACAGCAAGATAAAGTGGGAGGAGAGACAAAAGGTTACAGTTCAAGGGAAGGAATGAAGGGAGGGAAGGATGATGACGGGAAACCAGGCTGTGTTAAGGACATCCCGTGCGAGTTTTGCCCAATCGTGTACCCACCTGGCCTTCAACAGATAAGTGTGTCAGCGTAAACAAAATCAACCAGGCCTGAAGGGTTCGTTACATGAAACCACTTTGAAGGTTTTCTTGTTTTAAACATGTTTCATTGAAGGCATTTGTGCTTAAGTCTTGACAGCTCTTTGCAATATGGAACGGCTTACAATTTTTTTTTACAAACATTTGACAAGCAAAGGACAGATTACAAGAGAAGAAAAAGGGAAAAGAAGAGACAAAGAGAAAGGTGAGAAGGAAAATAAAAATGATGTACATAACTTCCATCGAAAGACCCTTTAACTAGGCGTGCATGATGTATCGACTTAATATCGTTATCGTAATATCACGTTGCGCAATATTATATCGAAAGTGTCACAATAAGTATGCATTGCTTTGTGGGAGCGATGCGTCCCGTCTGTTGACTCTGAGGCAGAGTGACAGTGTAAATGAACAAATAGAGACAACACAACGAAACAAATCATGAGTGCATGATACTATCCCAAAAACCCCGTTGCAGTTAATACACCAGAGCTAGCCAAACAAGCCTCGCTAGGATAAAGTACGGCAAGAACTCGAAGACACATTCCAAAATCACCAACAATAACGTATATTATTTGGCCATAGATATGATGCCCATCCACACAGTGGATAAAAAAGGCTTCAAGAATTTTTTCAATTCAATTAAATTTTATTCAAATCATAACAAGAGTTATCTCGAGACACTTTACAGATAGAGTAGGTCTAGACCACACTCTATAATTTATAAAGTCCTGACAATTCTAGTAATTCCCCCAAGAGCAAGCATTTACTACGACCAATGCGCAGTGGCGAGGAAAAACTGTCTCACTGTGCACTATATTGTTATGAATCTATAAATATTGTTACGATGTGTTTTCCCGTAACTTTTGTAATTTGATATATGTTTGAAAATATCTAAATGAATATCAATATTGTAATATTCCTAATCGATATTGCAATATCACATTTTGTCAATATCGTGCAACCCTATTAGTCCATAAAAGATAGAAGACCAAGCAGTCGTATTTGAAAGTTTTTGCTGCTTTTTTGTTTGGTTTGTGGTAGAAAGATTCATGATGTTGCAGAGATAAACACAGATAAACACACATGGTGATATGAGTGCTTCAGCTTTTCTAAAATTAGTCTACAGGCCATCCCTTTTTTTCTTCAAAAGCTCGTTTGGCGCTTGATAGAAGAACAAGAACAGAAGAAGAGAAAAAAAAGACTAAAAGCCAAAATTGAAACCAGATGAAAGAGGACAAGAGTAAAGATCGCATGTCGTGTCAGCGCCTAACTTCCTCTCATTATCCAATAAAAGAGCAGCAGCAGCGTCAGCATCCAACTTCATCCTATTATCCAGTGAGGGAGCAGCGTGTCAGCGGTGGCCGAAATACTCAGAGGACAGGGAGACATAAACAAAGAGCAAAGAGTTTAGATTCACAATCTCACACACACACACACACACACACACACACACATATACAGCAGAGGCAGCTTGAAACAGGAGTCTGTCCCGGGCCTTTTTAGTGAAACTCTAGAGTGCGGCAGCTCCAGGCGTGGTATGCTGATTGTAAACACAGCCATGAGGAGGCAGACACAAGTGGAGGAGGATCTGCTCTCCCCACTCTGCTCTCTGTCTGTAGGCATTACATCATCTGTAACACATTACACACACTGACATTCACAAGTTATCAAAACAGACATTTAACCCTCTTGTTGTCCCCGTTTTCCTATATCAATGTTCTTTTTAACTGCCCAATTGTAATTACCCAAAATAACATGATTAAAAATGTAATATATAATATAATATGAAAATAACGTGATTGATTCCACACAATGCTCTTTGGCAAGTACAAATCTCTACGTTCATTAATTTTGGGGTGTCTTTTTCAATTTTCTAGCTTTTGTAAAAAAACATTGAAGTGTTTTCGAAAAAGTATTGATTAAAAGTTATTTTATAAAGACATATTCCAGTCAGTGATTATCCATCAAGATACAGTACATTCCTTTCATTTCAGCCTGTAAATCTGTAAATTATAGAGCGGTGTAGACCTGCTCTAACTGTAGATTATAGAGCGGTCTAGACCTCACTTTATGAATTTTTTTCAACATTAATATGCATTTTCCCAGCCTGCCTAGAAATGGCGATTGGTGTAAACCGAGCCCTTGGTATCCTGCTCTGCCTTTAAGAAAATGTAAGCTCAGATGGGCCGATCTGGAATCTTGCTCCTTATGAGGTCATAAGGGGAAAGGTTACCTCCCCTTTTTCTGCTTTGCCAGAGAATGTGTCCCGCCCATGAGAGAGAGACATCATGGCTTTCAATTGAGTGGCAGTTGGTCAAGGCCACACCCCCAGACACCCCCAGCCTCCACCTTGCCTTGATGGGACCTTAAAGAATTACAACATTAAACAGTCAAAAGACCTTTTTTAACTGTTTTTGTGTAAAGCACTTTGAATTGCCCTGTTGCTGAAATGTGCTCTACAAATAAAGCTGCCTTGCCTTGCCTTGCCTATTATAAAGCCATCTATCATTGCAATGACAAACGTGTCATGGCTAATTGTTACAAAGTAGAGTAAAGAATAAGCAGGCTTGTTTTACAGGGTAACTCTATCTAGAAACATGTCCTATTGTGAGAGGATGAGGTGTGCTCCAGGATATAATAGCTGCCGCCATGGAGCATGCACACTTATACTGTACATATCAGGATAACAAATGGCCCTAACACACCTTGGACAGATGAAGCACAGCTACGTCTTAATCCACAGGCTGTTCTAAAAAATAAATAAAAATAGGCCGTGCAGCTGCTGAATCTGTCTTAATTTCAGATCCACAATTTAAAAGATTTTCCTCAGATTTTGAGAGACTAGTCCCGCTTATCCTGCTCCTCATTTCCGGGTTTGCACTCCACCAATCAGATTGCTCATTTGAGTCTGACTGCCAACAGTGCCCGCCTTCTGGCCGAGCATGACTTGAACAGACTCGAGTCACCGACCTCGCCAGACTGTCCGGCGGCCGATTATCGGGTTGGTATGTCACGGCCCTTTAGGAAATTATTATTAATACCTGTTTACCCGTGCCTCCTCTCCCTCTCTGCCCCGCTGATATCTTCAGTTTCTTGAATCTCATATATTTATATGAGATACAGCTTAGAAATAAAAACGATTGTTACCTAACTTTGAGCTCTACCCACACATGCACATGTAAAATAAGTTACTGCACTAGATTTAATGCAGGTGCAAAAAAGGTAATTAATGATATAGAGAGAATACTTCTGAATGTCCGTTTTGCATTTCCAGATTTCTCAGATAATCTAGTAAACGAAGAAATGAAATATGTTGCATAGCGATGCTATGCACACAGTTTCCAAGATATAGGATTAACTGGGATATTTTATGGTCCAGCAAACGAACAGACTGGAAACTTGCTTCAAATGTGAATCACAAATTCCAAAAATGGATACATTTGTATTATAACAGCTGTATAATAATACAAGTCTGAGACATCAACTTGCACTTTTCATCACATCATGATGTTAAGCTAATAACAATAACGCATAAGGTCTATTAATGCAGGAACAACAGAGTGTCAGATGAGTGTCTAACATGCCGGGAGAGAATGTTCATGCAATCATCACAGAGACTCGGGAGGGCCCAGCGAGGTGCTCAGACTTTATTAGATTTGTTCTGTGGTTGTCAGGGGGAATTTTCAACAAAAATACTCTCAAGTGTCTGCTGAGGAGGATTTTCAGTTGGTCCCAAAAGAGACTTTACAGGAAAAGACCATAAAATCCTTTCAGAGACCATTCCAGCAACAATATCACAGTTTACGGGGGCAAGCCAAGTTTATAGCTCTGATATGAAACATTGGAGGCACACACACACGCACACACACAGGCATACATACACACACACACACACACACACACACACAAGTGCGTCTCACTATCTTTGTGGGGACCCGTCATTGACATAATGCATTCCCTAGCCCCTTACCCTAACCTTACCCATCACAACTAAAGGCCTAACCTTAACCCTAACCCTCACCATAACCTTACTCTAACCCTAAAACCAAGTCTTAACCTTCAAGCAACCCTTTAAAGTGTTGGGGTCCAGTATGTTGGCCCCTCAAAGCTGGGGTCCAGCATTTTGGCCCCACAAAGCTATCCGGACCCCACAACTAAAATGGATTCCCAGTTTTTGGACCCCACGAATCTAGTTCAACGAGAACACACACACACACACACACACGCACACGCACACGCACACACACACACACACACACACACACACACACACACACACACACACACACACACACACACACACACACACACACACAGTCCTGGAGAATCATTCATGGAATACTTGACTGAAAACATATAAATTAAATGCATAATATATAAAGATGTTTCTTTGGCTTTATTATGGGCACACATGAGGCAAAGTGGTATAAAACATGTTCCAAGAGTTCAATCTCTCACTCCCAAGTGTCACGTGTGTTACAGTAATGCAATAGCTGGGACACATTAGGTATGGAAACACTGCCCCCTGCTGGCTGGAGAGGCACACTGCAGCCATTTCTGAAAGGTCAGATGACAGCCTTCAGGTTAGTGAGACATAGTTACACTACTCTGGTGTAAAGAATGTGTCAGTACTTGCATTACTAATGATTTAAACTTACTTTGATTCCATCATAGTTAGTCATGTTTGATGTTTATAACGATGGAGATTCATGCTTTAACACCATTGCCCAATGCCTTTTCAGATATTATGTCTTGCGTTGTCAGACCTGTCTTCGTGACTTTCTGTATATTGGACATAAAATGTCCAAGGAGTAATTAAATGAATATATTCACACGGTATCACATACATATAATAGTGTAAAGATAATATACAAATATAAACTGACAAAACTATTTTTGCTCCAGTTCATGACAGCTGATTACTGGTTACTGGATGAATAGTCTGTAATCCATTTAAAGTATTTTAAGTTATTATAATTATATATATGTTATTTTTCTCCTCCTGCAATGGGAGTCTGTTCATCTGGAGAGAGGTTAACTGAAAGTGTGGTATTGAAAGAATTGGGTATTTGGAAGCTACAGAGCTTGATTTGACCCCTCCAAAAATACCCTTATATCCCACATGCACATGTGAAAGGTAGAGTAAACTGTAGTCTTTCACTACAGAGGATGTTTTAGTTTTTTCAATTCATGAATCACATTTTCACAATGGTAATATGTAATGGAAACATGCCTGCCCTCCAACACAAGACAGATGGATACAGGAAATCTTGGAATGCTTAAAGCTAGAAAAAGTTAGATTCTCAATGAAAGGATCCCTTAAAGCTTTCACAGGATCCTGGACTTTATTCATTATTAATAACCTCACTATGACTCCTGAGAGAAAAAATGTTGAGCAAAACTCAAGAGTGTGAGAGTAGTCCAATTATTTCTTTCTTTCTTTCTCATTTCTTTCTTTCTTATTTCTTTTTTCTCCCTATTTTGGCATGATACAAGATTTTTTTAGAAATGAAAATCTATCTTTGTGCCATGTTCTTGGTGAGCTCAATAATAAGTATGTCTTACAGTAGTCTATATCCATGACGTTCCACTTCTGTGATTGCTCCATTGCCGCCGGATTTCCCTTTCTTTGAGTTGGAATTTTAAACCCCGTTGATTTATGAGGACTATGGCTATTTTGCAGCTGCAGCATGGCTCTGTCCAGTGCTTAGCACCGCCTATGACGATTGTGATTGGTTTAAAGAAATGCCAATAAACCAGAGCATGTATTTCTCCCATCCAAGAATGCTGTGTGGACTAGCCAGACCTTCCACCGCAGCGCTGTGGAGGAAAGTCTTGCAAAGCGAGACTAGTCTTACAGTAATACAGAACTCATATGCCCATATGAAAAATAATAAGAGTCATTGGTTGCTGTAGTCCTCCTGTCCATATTGTCCACAAAGAGATCTCGCAATGGAGGTATGGTAACACAGCGAGGTCATTTTATACTGAAGGTATCCTACTATAATTCCCCTTCACATTACATTATGATGAACTTCAGGATGTATTTTTGCACAGAACAAGGACCGTGGGTATATTCCCCAAAACAGATCCTTTGAAACTTACTTTGAAAATGCATTAAGAGGGGATCTAAGAGGGGGGAAATACATGTGAACAAATCCCAGTGTAGCATTGAGCTTTAGCTGACTGTAATTTTCCGTTATATATGTGTTAGGTCAATGTGTTGTTTGTTTACATCACAAGGAAAAATGATGTTTTGAGTGATGAATTAAGTAAATCTAGTTCCTACTTTACGATATCTTTATACGTTTTTCAATAGATAAGTTGGACGTTACTAATCCAATCCAGTATTTGTAAATCCCCATTATTTTGCAGTAATAACAACTGTTGCCAAAGGTGCAGCTTGTGTCCAAAGCCCTCCATTATAAACCTGACCAGGACGCCATCTGGACCACCTGCCTGTCTGCATTCACCTTCCTCAACCTTCTCTGAGCCTTCAATGGATAAACTGTCAAGCTGAGCTGCAGACGAGTCAACAAAGCCTTGCAAGGCTTGCATTGGGCAAGATGTGGTGGTGGGGGGCAATTTGCACACTTGCCTACTTATGGTACGTTCAAATCAACTCAGATGTGTTGTAAGTGTAGAGCATGTAGAGTGCAGGGGACATGAACCCTGTGAACGCTACACCCTAGCCCGTGTTCACATACTCTATGATCCCAGTATTTACAGTGAAAAGCCATTTAGAGATATGTAGTTTTAAAAATATAAATCATGTTCTTTTACCATAGACATGTAAATGCTCACTGTATTTTCGCTGTTTTTAAAAAACACAGGAAGAATAAAAGGGAATGGTTTGGGAACATATTCAGACAAGAATGTTTCTGTAAAGCATAAACACACCAATGACAATATGCCAGCAGGAGCCACATATTATTATATTGTGTACTTATATTGTAGGTGGTAGGCGTTTTCATCACAGTTTGAGCCAAAGTGATAACATTATATTTGCTTGCTTCACCTGTTCACCTGTTGGTGTTTTGGGCTTTGACATAGAGGGGGGGGTGAGGTTGGGAGCCAACACTTTGTGTTGAACGCCGCACTCACGCACTTATATTGACACAAAGTATTTATACATGTGGGAACTGCAGTACTAGTTGTATTTTGTGTGTCATTGCAATACAATCTTGAGTGTGTCACAGTGTGTTTATGCATATCTCAGTCTTTGTTGGACTGCTTACAGCCAATACCATTTCACCGAAAGAGCATCTGAGGCACAAGAAAAAACAGATTGTTATCCATAACGAGATTTAACAATATATCTTGTAACTAATCATAGAAATGATCCATCTATTATCCATTTATTTTGCTAATCAGCTGTGCTCTTCCTACACCTGCTGGCCTCCCACAAGGCATCTGGACCTCTGACCCCCAGCTGCAGCTCTGCGCTTGGGACACTTGAGATGCCCTCTTCCAATGTATGGAACACACATGCAGATGCACACACACACACACACACACACACACACACACACACACACACACACCTAATTACATTACCTGTAATAATGCAATACACTAACGGACAGGTGCTCTTCCTAAACTGAATTAAGAAACACACTCCCTGTGTGTGTACGTATGTGTGTGTGTGTGTGTGTGTGTGGCTAGATGGCTTTTCTCTTTGTTTCTCCTTTAAACAGCATTACATGCATCCCCATACGTATGGAACCCCTGTTGCTGCCTGGCATTATGGTCTGTCTGTGTGTGCCATTCATATATTTGTGTGCAAATAAACGGCCTGTGGAAAGCTGGAGGCTGGAGGCTGTTATTCGTTCATGTGAATGTTTGCAGTTACAACAGAGCCCTGGCTTCTGTGCAGAAAACAAAGGAAATGTACTCTGACATTAAGATAACGCCATCTCTCTTCCTCTCTCTCTCTCTCTCTCTCTCTTTCTCCCTTACACACACTCTGACAAATGCAGAAGCCAAGAGAATAGACAGATGTTATGTGGACACAATCACTGGGGATCACTCGTGGGAATATTGGGAATAGGATTAACGACAAGAGCACTAATCAGCAGAGCTCTAAGACAAATGAAATGGGATAAAGTTGATCAAAGATGATGAAAGCTATCGTAAATTGAGCAGAGGAATGGTCCTTTGACTTGTAAGGTACACAAACAGACCAGTCTGATGAGGAGAATCACATGCTTCACACTTGTGATATGTGTAAAGCATGACAGATGTGCCCGGCTGGTCTCTGTCCTCCAGCCCCGGAGAAACCAACCACCTAATCAGTCCCGCAAGCCTTCTGCAGTGGGCCATAAAATGCAAATATCTGCCAATCTGATACCGACCTACTGCTCATTCAGTCTCACAGAATAATGCCAATCATAGATGGGAGGGCCCTTTTGATTGATTCTTAAAGTGGGGGTGGCAGGTGTGACCGTTAAGGCCCCTGTTTACATACGAGATAAGCTTATCCAGGGGGTCTACTGTCACGCTGTATGTGAATCTGTTTGTAAGTTTGTGATCCAATGTAGATGTAACGTCGTTACAGACACCTCCGGCTGCGTGTCTGTGTTTTGTGGGCGAGCATATGTGCGAGTGAGATGACTGTTTGCAGAAGCTTTATCAGTCAGCAACACAAAGAGCTATTCAGTGCCCAGAGAGACACAACAAAGGGACAATTTACTGCAACAAAGACACCTCCGTCCTGGAGGCCACGCCGGGTAAAAATCTGGACCCACCCATGAGCTGGCATTAAAAGTGCAGACTGCCATGCTCAATCAGAACCTTAGGTAGAACCAGCATTGGTGTCCACAAACCATTGGTAACTGGGAAAGCAGTAGTTAAAAAGGTTGTTTAAAAAAAAAATCCATTTATCTGAAGTAGATTTGGTTGTACTTGTACAAGTTTTGAAATATTACTTCAAAATTCAGCAACATCATTTTCCAGAATCAGTGATATAATTTAACGTGGCTATGAACCCTTTTCTTAAGGACTATTTCTATTGTGTGATGTAGTTTCTATGAACACTCTTCACAGCATGGCCTCAATTACCCAGAATAATTGAGCACTTATTCTAAAAAGAGATGTTGCTTTTTAAATTGAACATTTTACAACATTATTGTATTTTTAGATTAGATTAGATTCAACTTTATTGGCATTGCACAAGTAGGCACACCAGAACAGCAACATGCTGTTTTTACATCAGTAGCGCAATCATTAAAGTGCCTTTCCTATATCTCAGTGCTTAAAAAATGACACAGAATGCATTATGATCATGTTAGTCCATTGTTGAAATATTAAAGTGCATTTTGCAAATAAAGTGCACAGAGTTCTGAGAAAGGAGGCAGTCCATAGTCCATTTGAGAGAAGAGACATTGCATTGTTGAGGTGTATTAGTAAAGTGGTCAGAGGTAGTCAGACAGTCCATAGACCATGTGCAAAAGGAGAGAATTAAGGTGGAGGCAGAAATCTCAGAGACAGATATCTTGAAACCTGGAGAACCAAATCCACCCTTTAACTATAAGGACGTACAATAGTGTAATGGTGTAGACTGTGCCAATCGGATTTTATTACCACCGTTTTAATCACGTGGTTTCCAATCTTGATGACACTTCTGCCTGATGACATCTCTAAAATACACACTGTGGCACACTACAGGACACACACTTCCTGTATGCTGAAATAGGATTATAAGGGTTGGAACACATCCCATTAATCCCAGAATAGTCCTCACAGTTGATGGATAGGTCTGTCAAACAGGATGAGCTGATCAATGCTCTCCGCCCAAACCTTCAAACGTATAGAGTGAGAGCGCTGAGTCAAACAGAGCAATCAAGCACACAAAAGGAAATGCAGATTACCTGTTGCTATGACGACTGCAGCTGCAGTGTGACAGCCATCTACTCTGACAGAGAACACAGTGACATGTGATATTGATTAGTGGGCAAGGTGCTTACTAATTACCACAAATGTATCAGTAAGCTGGTAAAAAGGAAGGGTGTGTGGGCTGGATTACTGCCGCTTAATTTTAATATGATGCATCCCCATTGTATGATCACATCATATGTTCACGTAAGCATTGATATTTTTGTTGTTATGTGTTCCCCACGTGTGCTCCAGTCTGCATGCACAGAGAATGCAGCCAAATCTAAAGCTGAGTACAAATGTGTAGGGCTGTGCAATCAATCAAATGTTGATGGAATTTTGATTTTGGCTCCTAACAATCACAAAAACAATATTAAGGAGAAAAACAATCATGTTGCACATTACATTTTGCAGGTAAACTTTTGTTTTGTATTTTGTTCTGAGTCATACACACACTTTTGCCCCTCCCACTGTTTCCAACTTTTCACTGTTTTTCCAAAAGTCAATGAGTAATGGTGTTATATTATCATGATTTCAATATCAATATTGAAATCCAACCAAAATAATTGTGATTTTTTTTTTCCAAATGTGCAGAACTGGGCTCAAGTTACTCATTTGGATCGATGTGTAACATTCTGTTTTTGGCAAGGCAGCTTGTGGATATTGGAGTCAGAGTCCGCCCTCTCCAACACCACAGCCGCCTCTACCCCACCCACCATGGCTGACCCCCTCCCCCAGCCCATCATCACCAGACACCAGCAGCTGGCAGCCTGCCCCATTTAACTCCCTGCAGCACTAACTGGTCCTGGCTAATCACTGGTGTTCAGCACCATCCGTGGCCGACACACCTGCCCCCTCGCTTGTGGGACTGTCCCATCTGGGACCTTGTGATGGGGAATTTCTGGGGAGGGGGGTGTCTTCTTACTTTCCAAAACAGCCCAAGGTGATGTGAAAAGGGGAGAACAAAATCAAGACATCAGTGATCGGAGAAAAATCCTGTCCTTGATGAGGTTCTCGGGTTGAAACTATGGGAATGTAGTTCTCATCCCTAAAACTTTTGTACATGCTGGAAATGCTTTGTAGCAAGGACAACAATGTAACAATGTTTGTGCTCCAAAGTCTTCCTGCCTACGCACTTGGCAGTCTCCCAGCAGCCATAACACCAAACTTTATAACATTAAGTCTAAAATGTTTCCTGGGTTTAATGTGAGACTATGACGTTTCCATTGCTTTTGTGCAGGTGCTACTGATTGAAATTAAAAGCTTTGCATAGGTAACAATGCAGGGCGGAAATCTGTGTGAAGTGTGTGCTTAGATAAGCCCTCATCATTAGCAGCGACCAGATGGTAAGTTGATCATGCACATTGCTTTGCTGCTCTGGTATCTGTCTTCTTCATTAGAAACCCCATTCACACACAGAGACTGCAATGATTTATTCAGCTCCAATCATGAGAAAGAGAAATGATCCTTGTCAGGTTAGGTTACGCAACAAATTGACTGTACTGTTCACACTAAAGGCACACTGGAATAACAAAATAAAATCTATAACAAACTGCAGCTTTAATTCTTATAGTACAATAAAGAAAGTGAAACTGAAGAGTTATTCATTTGCATCTCCCCCAGTTCCCAGCTGATACTTGTTTTGTATTTAGAGTAAATACAAGTCAGCTGCTAATCATCTGATGAGGGAACAGTTTGCCTAAAACCCTCTGTTGTTTCCCTCTTTAGTCCTCAAACACAAATGAGCATAGCCAGGACTCAGACACACATAAACACACTCCCTCTTTCCCCATCCACACGGAAATGTAATTTGCCTGTAGCCATATAGTGCTGCTGCTGGTGGGTGGGTGGCGTTTATGAGGCAGCAGATCATATGGTAGGGTTGCTTGTCAGATTTGAGTTCAGAACAGCCGATGAAGATTCATCTCCCTTGACACGAGCTGACAGAGAAAACTATATTTAGCTGTTGGCGTCCGTGCGTAAAGTGACGCAGACACATGCACAACGGTTGTGGACTGAATACTGATGGGCATAAGCCGAAGCAAACTGTGCCATACTATGCAGTCTGGTTATGTTCAAGTTTTTATGAAAACATGTTTCCAAAACCCACAAATGGCATGATTATGAAATGTCATTCATTCTGAACTTTTACTTTGGTTGGCATTGGATAAGAAGTCCCTGATTAATCCAGAAATGTCTCCATAGGCTTACAGGCTCGTGAGAATGCAAGGTCAGTTATTTTAAAATAAAATGAAATACCTTTACTTGAGATAAACTAAATAAACATCACGTAGCCTGTGCAAATACTAAAGAAACATGACAAAACTACAGTGGTTCTCATAAGTTTATGACCCCATGTTAAAGTTGAATAGCATGGGGCCAAAATCTGTTGGAAATTGATCTTGATGCTTTAATTTGAAAAAGTAGGAAAAATCCCCTGACTTTCTTTGTAAATAAATACATGTTCTTCCTTAAAATACAGGGGGCATATACACCCCCCCTATGTTAAACTCCCATAGAGGCAGGCAGATTTTATTATTAAAGGCCAGTTATTACATGGACCAGGATACTATGCATCCTGATAAAGTTCCCTTGGCTTTAGAATTAAAATAAACCCACATCATCATCACATACCCTTCACCATACATAGAGACTGGCATGGTTTTATTTCAGTTAGCCTAATAGCTGGTTCGATTTGCATTGAGAGATGATTTTATGGAAAGTTCTCCATGCCTATCTCTAGGTCCATACTCATAACAAACGCATTACTAAGAAACAGACTCACTACAATTAGCCTCAGTCTCCATAGGAATATGGTTTCGCTTTAATTAGGCCCACAGTGTAACTCTGCCCTACTGTAAGCTAGGCTACTTCCCAGGGCTTGGTTAGGGTGTAGGCCTACTGCACTTTATGAATAATGAAAAAATGACGTAAACAATGCGGTCCTCTTTGCGGCTCGGGCTCGAGGCAAGAGGCGGGCGCACCGGGGCGTGATGCGGTCGTGACGTAGATTCAGTCGGGGATCTTTAATCCTCTGCCGCAGCAGCACAACCGGTAACCAGAGGAGGGGGTAGCTCGGTCGGACACGAATGGAACCGCACAGGCTAGGCTAGCCTACACGAAAAGGCCGAAATATCCCGGTCTAGTTAGATAGGGTACATGATAATATCACCGAGTAAAACCGAGAGTAGGACTAGAACGAGCCGACTATTTGCATAGGCCGACCCCCTCCTCTCTATCTCTGCCTTTAGCCTACAGCCTATTCACAGACGTGTCGCTGAAACAGACCTCATGTAGAAATGCAGGTTGATATATATCTTTCAAACGCATATATTTGACTCGTTTAGTCGAATTCGGTATCTTTTAGCCGGCGGCTGAAAGGATTCTACGCCTCGTCCTGCCGCTTTCCTGCGGCCAGTTGCGCCCCTGTTCGCCCCGGTCCTCCCCGGTTCGCCCTTCAGCGACGTCGCCGCGTATCCCGGTTCCTGTCAGCTGCTGCGCATCAGCGAAACATGCAGGATGAGCCTGTGGGGGTGACATCCACGCAATTACCCCCGTCAACCGAGGAAAGGGTCAGCAGCGGCAGCACGGTCAACAAATCCGCGAAGCAACCGAACCAGACCGACAGCCAGCTCGGGTTATTCACTCCGGATCTAGCCATCGGAACCAGGCGACAGCTTTCCCCGATTTCGATCGAGATCATTTTTTCATCAGTGACCTTCAGCCCAGCCGAAAAATACATCAGCAGTTAAGTCAGCACACTGAGTTTAGCCCCGCAGAGTCGCCCCCACCCCAGAGACATTTTAGTCACCTGCCGCAGAGGCAGCCCTTTATGCCCGAGCTCTGCGCTGCTGACCCCCGCGGCTCTCCAGTGGAAGAGGCTAAAGCCGATGCTGCGTCGCCATCGCCCACTTCTGTAAATCCTAACAAGATCCAAATGGACTCCCCCATCGCCCACCATATAAATAACGGCAATGGCAGCAGCAGCAGCACCGGCAACATGTTGTCCGGTGGTCTCAGCGCCGCTTTCCCGAACCTGCCCGCCCAGGACATGCAGAGCCCCAGCGTAGGCTCGTCTTCACCTTCCATACCTGGGTTCGGCACCCCGTGGTCCGTCCAGACCAGCTCCTCTCCCCCTCCCGCACCCAACTCCATCAACCCCATCCACGCGAACGCCATTAACCACATGCCCAACACGGACTCTGACAACAGCTTCTACCCAGGTATCCCCTCCTCCATCAACCCGGCCTTTTTCCAGAGTTTTTCGCCGGTGTCAGCAAATCCGTGCGCCGGGATTAATGTGCAGGGCTTCAGCGGTCCTTTCTCGCCCCAGATAAACGTCCCTCAGCAGGCGCAGAGTCGCAGGTCCCCGGCCAGTCCCCAGATGCATCCCCAGCAGGGCGCCTTCCTGCAGCAGAGGAACAACTACAACCAACACCAGGTGAGCATAGGGCGTAAATCACATGAAGGTGACACAGGATAGGAGCCCCCTCTCCTATAGTAGCCTAGGCCTATTCTCACTACTTTAATCAAGATGTTGGGGGAATTAAGGTTCCCATCATTTTTAAGTGAGGGGTACCACTAGAGTCTTCAGGTTAGGTTAGCATCTTGTGACACTGCAGAGATTAAGCATAACCTTATTAGTTCTGTGTGTGTACATTATGCAATAAATAGTCTTTGTTTAATTCATAATTTATTTGTCATATCCTCCGCAAGAGCTGAGAGTCAGTACTCTCGAGGCAAAGGAAGGGAGGGGTGAACAGAGGTACAAGGGAGCATCACTGAATCTAGCTGTTGTTCTCTGTGGAAGCTGGCAGTGGGATGCAGTCACATGGCACCGGACCATCCCTGTCTTGTGGTTCAGTCAGTGGGAATACAAAGGCTTGCAGGGTTTGGTGTACTAAATGGATGCTTATTTGGGTGAAATAAAGGCATCTAGTTTCATAGAGGACCCAGAGGAAAGACCAGCAATAGAGGCTTTTCACATGAAGGTTCAGATTATGCAGTAGCCTTGGGGCCATGTGGTAGTAGCCTTCGGCCTCAGGTTTCT
Source organism: Percina caprodes (assembly GCA_013375575.1). Lineage (NCBI taxonomy): Eukaryota > Metazoa > Chordata > Actinopteri > Perciformes > Percidae > Percina > Percina caprodes. The sequence goes on from JABXJD010000008.1 coordinate 1,248,549, forward strand.
CATGTGCATATTGTGTGTGTGTGTGTGTGTGTGTGTGTAAGCTGGTGTGTGATTGGGCATGCTTTAAATTGCATCTATGGTGTTGCTGTCTCTCCAGCATTTAACCCCTTGCTTTGATTATGAGTGTGTTGCAAATTTATTTTCGTAGAACTGCAAAGTCACCGTCATACGCACATCCAAAGGATCAAGACATTAAAAGCAGAAACATTTGATGATTTACGTTTTTTCAAAACAAACAAACCTTGCCAGGAGTTTTCATTTTCTTTACATAACAGCACTTGCATTATCCAGATTTTTTTTTTTAGATAATCTAAACTATTTTTAAAGCACACCACTATCTGACATCTCTTAGCTGTCTGCAGTTCATACTAAGAAAAAAAGAATTTTGATCACATTATGACTGGAGTGTGTGAGAAACAAAAATTGATTGTCCTCTGTGTAGGATTTTCATGTGAAAGCACGCCAGATTAAGCATGATGTGATATGATGTATGATGTGCTTAAGAGTGGAAACAAGGTCCAGGTATAGAGAGAAAGAAAGAGAGAGAGAGCATTATGCTGGTGGTGTTGCAGCTCACTGGATACTTAGTACTAGTCTTAAAGCCCTAAATCTTCTTATCTATCCACCCGTTACAGGAGCCGATCAAGCCCGGCTGTTGCTGACAGCGATAAAAGAAAGAATAGAATATGATGATAAGGAAAAAATATATAAAAAGATGCACATGCCCTTTTTAACCTTCCATCTTTCCACACCCTATGTGCCCCGTCCATTCTGTGTTGCAGCCCATGGTGAAACAGTCTCCCTGGGGCAGTCACCAGGGGAATGGCTGGGGCTCCGGGGGGATGTCCTGGGGCCGGGACCACCGTAGAGGGAATGGCATGGGCGTACCTGGCTCAGTCAGTCACGTCTCACCCCTGAAGAAGCCCTTCTCGAGCAACATCATCGCTCCTCCCAAGTTCCCACGCTCTGGTGGCTCAATGGGGCCTAAGTCCTGGTTAGAGGAGAACATGTTTCGCACAGACGGCAACAGCAACACTTTGTTGCCCCTGCAGGTATGTGTTTTGGGTTGCTACTGCATTGGTGTCAGTGGTTTTAGGGGGATAATTAGTTTGGTGTGTGTTTGTTTTTGAGCGGATGGGTTTTGTTTTGATGTTGCAGTGTGAGAATCAGTTGCTGTAAAGGTGAGTAAGAACTAGAAACAGAGGCATACCTAATCCTTTGAATTGTGTGTGTGTGTGTGTGTGTGTGTGTGTTTAAGAGAGTTTTTTTTAATTCATATTCCTTGATGAAACAGACACTAAAAGGAAAATGGTAGTTATTTGTATCAGTAGAGAAATTCAAAGAAAGGGATTGTCCAGACACACACAGCATTGTGTAGCTGTAAATGACCATTAAAGGGCCAGCATGGTTAGCATTTCAATCAGATGGGAGGAGTTGGAACTGATTTGCTCTGCAGGTTTTTCTAAAGGTGTAACAAAGTGGTAGCTGGGCTAAATTCAGATCCGGAAACTAACATCTTATAGGTGAGATCTATTTTAGGCACCAATCAGCGATCAGAAGGTTATCTTATTCCATGTTATCATGTTATATGTAGCAAGTTGAGTCTGTGACAGTGTTCATCACATGCTACTTGATTGTATTCGGTAAAGTGTCAACTCAAATTATTTTCCTGTGTTAAGGCCAGTGGCGTGTACCTGCGTATCACGTAGACTCTAGGTTATACGCAGGTACACGCAGTACACCCACTAAGAAAGCTCCAGGATTTCCATATACCCACTTAGAAATGTGCAATGGCACATAACAAAATACTTTCCATTATAATATTGATATATTTTGAAATGTCATGTGTTTTTCTTCTTTACATAGGCTAAATAAAGGTGTTTCCACTAGGGCTGGGTAATATAGAGAAAATCAAATATCACAATATTCATGACCAAATACCTTGATGTCGATATTGTAACGATATTGTATGGCTGACTATTGGTGCTTTAACTAAATGTTATTTACACAATGAGATTTTTGATAAATATTCTCCAGAAATGATGTAATGACTTAGTGGGTAAAGGTAAATAATAGAACAACTAGAAACAGTCTGGTAAGTAATGTAATGCAGCCTTTAAAACCAGGTAAAGACAACACTTACCATATTACAATATTATGATATTTACCAAAATCTAAGACAATATCTAGTCTCATATCGCGATATTGATACAACATTGATATATTGCCCAGTAAATTGGTGCATAAAAGAGTGTTAGAATGCAGAAAATAGTATTTGACGCTAGTAGCGTCAAGTGGATTGCTAGTAGCAATTTTTAATACTTTGGGCAAGGAACAGTATTTTACGGTTTTATACTCATCTAACTGGATTGCTGTATTTCATTTAAGATGGAACATTATTTCCTAAAAGCACACAGTGTCACTGTGTATGTTTAATGTATCTGTAGTTTATCATTTCTGATGCTGTTTGTGATATTTCTTCACAGTGTTGGTAGTTAGACTAAAAGTACCGTTTTATTCTGATGTAAAAACGATGTAAGAGGCTTTCACTGTTTTAGAAAAACTGTATTAAGTGTCTGTTACTGTACTGAACAGTGTATTCACGGTTTATAATGCAGTGGTTTTCTTAAAGGGACATATTTAATAAAATAAGAACTATGAGAGAGCCATGAAACTGCAAACTTGGTAATAAGTGAATGTAATGTGCCCGCTTATATGTAATACATACATTAATTCTAAGAAAATATATTATTCTCTACACTACACTAAGTTATTCTGACTAGAATAATGGTATCACCTAAATACGGGTGTCACCAAATGCTATTACTGTTGCTGTGAGCTCAAATTATTAGTGCTATCAGTGCCAAGAAGTACAACGCTTCCTATTCCAGGAAACAGGCCTGACTCCATGGATTGTTAATTTCCATAAACAGTGTCGGCCCTAGAATATTTCAGATTCCAAGTCTTTTCCTTCCTTCCTTTCTGTTTAATGTTTGGCGGTCAGTGACACATCTCTGCTGTGTCATGTTTTAGACATCACTCAGAGGTAGACTGTGGTAGGAGAGTCTACTTTTAGTGTGAAGATTATGTCTGGTGGAAAGCTTGTCATGACTTGGCTTGACATTTCTTTAAAATGTTATAGCCATTTTCTATCGCTAACGCATACCATCACCCTAAAACACTATAGTCTTAAAGTTAGGAGTATATCCACCCACCCTGGTTCCCACAGCTGCATGTTTAACTTTCCTACGTGTTACAATTTCTTCCCGATCAATACTGGCAGACAAGCAGAGTCTTTTTGTGGACTGACTGTGGCTTCAGTGGAGAACGCCACCAAATTCACACATCAAAGTCTGTTTATAGGTGTTGGGGAGGACTACTGAATATGTGGAAAATGTTGTATAAAGAATCTTGTGGCTCCAGTCTGATAAATTGCCTCAAGTGATGTCACTGGAGTGAGCGTTGGTTGAGTCTGAAGACTACAAGTCTGAAAATGAAAAAGATGTGAGGGTACAGAGTTGGAAAGAAATGAGCTTACCAGACCTCTGTAGCCCGCTCTTCATCTCTGCTCGAGGCTTTATTAGCTGCTACTAGGGCTGCACGATATGAGAAGAATATCTAATTGCAATTATTTTGACTGATATTGCAATTGCGATATGATTCACGATATTGGAGGGAATGATCGTTTTTGTATCATTATTCTCCTTTTAATTGAAATCTATTAACATTGAAAGAAATTAAAATGATTATAGCTTGATTTTTGCGAGGATCTCTACCAAACAACGATTTTTTTCTTCAGTCTGTAGGATAGGATTCGTAGGCAGCACCACAGTACATATTTTGCCATTAACAAATATTGCGATTTGGACAGTCTAATCTACCAGTTAGCTGCGCTGGTAGCTAAGCGTATTGGGTTCTGGATATGTCTCCCTGTGTGTTGTTGTGATTGGTCGTAGTGTTATCCAAGAACTTTGTTGCTGTGAGGCCACAGTGCTAACCATGCTGCACCGTACTGTTACCAGTGTGAACCAGGACTAAAGTAAGCATTTGTCCCGTGTTGCAACGGACATTTAACCCAGGGTTAGTAGAAGTGGACTGTGAATCATACAGCCCTGGGCTTAGGTTAACCCTGGGGCTAGGTTATCCCAGGGTCACCATTTAGACCAGGGCTAAGGATGGATAGGCTTGTCACTAGAATTTTACTATATGAGTTTATCATTATTTGTCATTAAGGAGAACTATCTCATTGGCCCACCGATGAGCTCATAACCTCCATCTCAGCTCTGTAGCTAAATGCCACTCCTGGTTTTGCTTTGCATTCTCTTTCTGTCTGTCTCTGGGAACAAGTCCAGAGATCCTGGGGAATCCGTCTCATAGGCCGCTTAGAAATATACCTTCAAACCCCCTATAGTGTGGAAATATGGAAAGAATGTTAATCCAAGCGTGAGCTACTCACTCTCTTAAATCACTTACATGTTAAGCCAAATACCCGCACATCAGGGGATTTATTAATCAGAAACGCAAGGACACGCATCACAACGTGTTTGTTTTGTTACCTCTGACTCTGGATGATATAAAAACCTTACACTGTTTTTTCAGGAGCGCACCAGAATGTTTGACAGTCTGAACATGCACTCCCTGGAGAGCTCGCTGATCGACATCATGCGAGCCGAGCAGGACCCGATGAAAGGTAAGATTGCCTTTCCCTTTCTATCTAAATTTGGGGGGGGGGGGTCAAAGGGAGGTGATCGTGTTCGGCAAGGAGTACTGTCGTCACACGGTACAGGCCCATTGCTCCCAGAGCTGTGTTTTTTTTCCACACTCCAGCTTATTTTCTCCCCGCTGAGAGCTTAATACTTCTGCCACCAGCTGAACTATTACATGATCTTCCAGCGCTGATCCTGTTGCTGCTTAACCGGAGCAGCACACACAGCTGAGTAAGGAGTGGACGAGAGAAGGGGCCGTACATTTCTTTGATGTGAATATCTCTTATTTGTTACAGAAGTATTCAGACATGTGCAGTATCACACATCCGAGTCTGAATCAGAAAAAGGGTTTATTGGTAAAGTAAGTTACACTTACGAGGAATTTGCCTTGGTGGTTGGTGCACACACAAACAACAACAAATTGAACATTAATATGAAATAATTGATAAATACAGAAACAAATATGTATAAAATTGCTGTTTAGCATAAGAGTATAGACTTAAACTAAAATATATATGAATAATCTTGAGTTTCAAACCATATATATATATATATATATATATATATATATATATATATATATGGTTTGGCAGGAGCAAGCAGATAATGTACTGCAGTGTGACACTGCCTGGCCTCCTGGGCTCAGCTGCTGGACACCAGAGGAGCAGTGTCAAATAACTGCAGCGCTCTCACTCTCCTCACCCAGACACGGCTGCTTGTAGCTCATTTACAGCCTCACAGGCCAGCTACACTTGCCCTTTATAATATGGCACCGAAATAACAACATCGGTAAACCCAAGCCGTGCATACAGTTGTGTTTTTGTTCTGGCCTATGCGTAGAAGCACTACAATTCTTGTGCAAGTTTTTTTTATTTGTAGTCTCCAATAAGACCCTGCTAAAAAAAAAAATCCTGACTCAACCTGTGCCCTCCTTTCTGAGGCAAGTTTCTTGTTTTTCCTGCCAGAGCAGATGGAGAGGACATGGCCCAGTGTGCACAGCAGAGAGAGGGGAATCTAGACTAATTTTAGATGTGATCACACTTTCACACACTGTGTATGACAGCCAAGAGAGGAGACGGCAGGGGGGGGGCTCTGCCATTTATAGCATTGCCATGGCTTACACAACAGTGTACCATAGTCTGACTACAGCAGCTCCAAAATACAGGACCTCATAAAACCAAAGCATTCAGTGCTGGGGCGACGTCTACCTCACCCAGTAAGAGTGTGCGCCCCATGTAGGCTGAGTCTTTCCCAGTGGTCCGGGTTCGAATCCGACCTGCGTGGCATCCCCCATCTCTCTCCCCCTCTCATGTCTATCCACTGTCACTATGAAATAAAGGGAAAAGCCCCCAAAAAGTCATCTTTAAAAAATAAAAAAACATTTAGTGCTGCAGGTTAATATTTTATATTGTGTTTTTTTTTAAATAGCAATTGTTGCTATTAAACATTTAAAACTGCTATGTAGAATTTGAACAGTTGTGACTTTGGTGCTTCCCAGTGGTAGGATCAAAAAAGAATTGTGAAGGCTGATTGGACAAAACAAAGCAAACAGGAAAGAGCGAAAAACACCAATCGTAGATTAAAAAACTTTTCACATGCAATACAATATTTTTGTGGGAATACCACACCAGAATAGATCTCCAGATACACACAGCCAAACCATATTTCCACCAAAAAATGTGTATGCTATCCAATAAATCATATCATCATTAAATCACATACGAGCACTTTAACATTCGTATGTACACAAAATAACTGGCTTGTCTGGCAAGACATACAGATATCAAGACTTATTAGACATTAAAAATGACAAAAATACACATGTTTACAGGTTGGTGTGATATTTCACTGATAACACTTAATTAACTTAACATGTACTGTATGTCATGACTTAAAGACTCCTCTTACTGTTTTACTGTTGATTAAAAAAAACAATGAATAGCATAGAATAGAATGCTTCTATTGTCATCATACACATGTGCAATACCTGTGCAACGAGATTGAAGCAAAACCTTTACAGTGTCAACAAGAAAGAATATAACATGAAAAATAAAATATAAAGGGGGGACACACAAGGTGCACAGCTCCTGAGACGACTATATGCATATATAGAATAGTAAGAAAGATAAATATGATTTGTGTTTGTAAGGAAGTGTAATATTCCGCCTTCTGTTTTGCATAATAACAACTCAAGGTGTCTTTGGGGAAAAGGAGAGCTTTGTTCCTTTTGCTGACAACAGTAGTGCTCGCTGTAGACATGTGAGAACCCTGTTGTAACACATTTACAGGCAGGCGCTATGCGTGTGTGTGTGTGTGTGTGTGTGTGTGTGTGTGTGTGTGTGTGTGTGTGTGTGTGTGTCATGTCCTCGCTTCCATGTACACACATTGGCCTCGCCCTGTCCTCTCCATCTGTTCTGTCTTATCCCTATTTTTATGTATGTATGTGTGTGTGTGTGTGTGTGTGTGTGTGTGTGTGTGTGTGTGTGTGTGTGTGTGTGTGTGTGTGTGTGTGTCTATTTCTCATGTTAGGCCGTGTGGGATGCCCTAACCCTGGGGCCGACGGCCTACTCATGCTCAATGGTAATTATCTCTTAGCAGCATCTCCCTCTGTAACCACGCTCCCATCCAGATGTAGAGCACATTTAAATCCGATTGACAGAAAATTGAAAATGTGAATTAATGCGTCAGCTTAAGTGGACTTTAAGTCACATGTTTAATGTACAGTTATGACGCTTCCACCGTTACTCTTAAGCCTCATTAGACTTCCTCACCAGACTCACAGTGGTGGAACACAATCACACAGTGACATGTGGTAGGTCTACTACCTACCAATATTTCATCATCTGTTTTCTTTTTTTATAACAAATCCATACATTATATTTGCATAAAGTGCTATTTGTCATCAAAATGTCTATGCCAATCTGGCCTCTATAAACATCATTGTCTTTTAATGTTTTGGAACGTTACCATCAGTGTAGCATTTTCAAACCTTCCAATTGGTTCGTTCAAACTCAAGATCTAATCCTTTGTTATGGCGCTCACGTGACGAGGAGTGTTTCCATTGTTAAACTAAAATCACCTGAGGACTTTGAATGCATCACACACAGGACTTTGTTACACCCTTTCATCAAAATGTAAATTTTAAAGCAGAGTAATTGCGGCCCTGCAGACTCTCTGCCTCACATGTGGACACACACGCGCCATGTTGGGGTCAGAAATAAAGTCTTGTTTTATAAGAGTGTCAACGGGACACAAATCTGGGTCAGACAGCGTTTGCAAATAATAGTACGCACGCTTTGCTTTGTCTCTGGTATTTGCTGTTTCCTCCTGAGACCCAGCAATCAGCTATTTGTTTTCGCCCTGTGTCAGAGGCAGATTTTGTCTCCCATCGCTGAGGCCGAACATGTTGCTGGGATGAGCCTTGTTGTTCCTGACAGAGGACATCCAGGGCTTTTCAGTGATTAACATATGTGGAGTTAGACCTTGACAAGTTTATTTTTCTGGTTTTCCAAATGGCCTGCAGATCAGATCTGGCACATTTTAAGGAAAAAAATTTAGCGTCTAAGGAGTAGTTAAATTAGTTTTCAGAGCAGTGACATAATGTTTTTTTTACCCGGGAAAAGCATAAATCTTGTTCTGGGTCTCAGGAGGATGTAAGCTAAGCTTTTAAAAAGCATAAACAAGTCAGTTTGGTGCACTTTTGGTTCACAAGTGGTTGGATGAAGACATCATGAGATAACTCTGCGGATTAAAGTCCTCAGAGGTTACATGTAGCTTTTGAGAGTGTGTGCGCAGCTGAAACTTGTACTCTGTACTTTTCTACATGCAGCCCGGAGCTATGGGAGACGCCGAGGTAAACTCAGCTTTCTATAACACGTCTTTTTCCTTGTGGCTTATTCTCTTGTGGCATGCTTCGTTGCTTGAATGGATATCAAACTGAGGCCGACTTCAAATTATCTATCTGTTTTGAAATTCAGGAATTTTGCTTTTTATTTTGTATTTTTTTTTGCCCGATCACTTACTGTTGGCTATCAAAAACACCAAACCAAATTACTTTTAGTTGACTTGATCGTACTGTTTTAGGTACTAGACATGCATTAATAAAAATGCCATAATAAAATAAAAAATGACTTTTGGAACAAAGCATTTTGAATATATCATATATCTAATATGAACTGAAAATGAAAATTCTTTTAAAATCTTCTCACATTGTTGTTTCATTTGTATATGTTTATACAATTCATTCATTTGACAATTCATTTTATAATCACTTATTGATACACTCCGGGGCTCCATACTGCTCAGCAGTGCTATTAACAGCTTTGCTCCACCCAGCCTGCCTTTCCTCACCTGCTTCACCTGCCACACTGCTCAGAGCGGAGCACACATGATTGCGTGTCTAAAGCGTGATTTATGCTTCTGTGTTAAATCTAGGCGACACGGAGCCTACGCCGTAGCCTGATGTCACCTCTCCAAAAATGTAACCACACGTCGCAGCGGCGCACGTTGCTCGGCTGTGGCTTGGCAGCGTTGCATTTCCCCCACTCATCTCCTGGTTCTCCTTCTCCATAAACAACATAAAATCAAGGAGAGGGTTAACTTCTCACCATGATCATAAAGAACAAGGGAGACACTTTGTTTCTCTCACTATGCTTCTCTAGAGTCCTCACTCTGAAGCTAATCACAGTCACTCTCTCACGTACTCTACCCCCACACACACACACACACGCACACACACACACACAGCTGTGCCATTCTCCTAAAGAGATCGACGCACACACTGACGCACAAGTACAAACTTTAGGCCACTTACGTAGGCTACAGTGAAAGCTCTGCGTGGAGTCTCCCTCAGAACCATAAATCACGCTTCAGTCTCAGATCTGTAAAAAACCAAATGACTCCAAATACGACCTCTCCTCTGGATGTGTCAGGAGAGGCAGATAGCTTTAGATACATGTTTGTGATTTATATTTCTGCTTCTGTGCGTTTGTGTGAATGCTTGACATTTTGCTGTAGCCTTAACCGCCTTTTTTTTCCTCCACCAGGCCGCTCCTCCCTCTTCCCTATTGATGACAATCTCCTCGACGATGGCCACGGCAACCACGCTGTCCCAGGTGTCCATGGCTCCCCCAACTGTTACCCCCACCAAAATGGGGAACGCATCGAGCGCTTCTCCCGCAAGGTGTTTGTGGGAGGTTTGCCTCCTGACATAGATGAAGGTGAGGATGAGTTGTGGAAGAAGTATTCAGATCCTTAACTTGAATAAAAGTACTATTATCTCTCTGTTACTTAAGTAAAAGTATGTAAGTATCATTAGGAACATGTACTTAAAGTATTAAAAGTAAAAGCACTCAATGCAGAAAAAGCCTCACATTTTAGAAACTGGAAACCATCCAAACTGTCCTGTAAAGTGTTTAATCTGCTAATCATTTCAGTTGGACTTGTAGGCCCATATACTGTTGGGTAGTTTATAATAAAACATTGTATTTTATAAACTACGTGTGTTTTGTGTGCAACAATCTTAATGTGGGAGGAGGGTTGGGACAAGTCCCAGTACGGACCAAAGTACAGAGTACAGTTCACCTCCTGGTGTGTGTGTGTGTGTGTGTGTGTGTGTGTGTGTGTGTGTGTGTGTGTGTGTGTGTGTGTGTGTGTGTGTGTGTGTGTGTGTGTGTGTGTGTGTCAGGCCTATGTGTAGTGATTTCTAACAAAACAGAGTGTAAATAATTAATTAAAATAAATTATAAATATAACTAGTAAATACAGTACAACACTAGTACAATATTTCTCACTCAAATGTAGCGGAGTAGAAAGTAGCATGAAAAGAAAAGTACTCAAGTAAAGTACAAGTACCTCAAATTTACAGTACAATACAGTACTTTAGTAGTGTTGCTGTATACTGCTGGCCTTCTTCTATTCTATAAGCTTAATAAGTCTTTCTTTCTCTTCACCTATCTGTTGTTCTTTTTTCCACTTCACAGATGAAATAACCTCAAGCTTCCGCCGCTTTGGTCACCTGGTGGTCGACTGGCCACATAAAGCGGAGAGCAAATCCTACTTTCCACCTAAAGGTATTCATAAAAGCAGCGGCCTTCCGTATTAAACATACATGTATGGCCACTAAACCTTATTAAAGGTCCCACATCATGCTCATTGTTAGAGTTATAGTTTATACTTGTATTTTGGGTATCTCCTATAACAGTTTTTCTCAAAGAGTGGTCCTCAAGTAGATTTTTAATTAAAACTTCAAAACAGTGTCTCTCAAACTTTCTGCCATCACCTCCAAGGCCTAATATTGAGAAGCATAGATTGTTGTTTTCAATTTTTAAATTAACTCTTATATAAATTCAAGCTCACCCAGTAAGCCTCATGTAGGCTGTGGCCCTTTGCTGCGTGTCGTCCCCCATCGCTCTCCTACCTTTCCTGTCTATCCACTGTCACTAATAAAGGGAACAAATGCCCCAAAAATAATCTTTGTCTGTATGTCACAAATAATCAGTATGACATTTGAAGGAAACACAGAGAAATAAAGTTTACGGTTACTGTCAACTGACAAAATGGTTCAGTAGGACAGACACTGTTGATGTCTCAGCATAAGCAACACCACTTTTCCTCATTAATATGCCAACAGAGATAATGAGTGAGTAAGTCATTTAATTTGGCTGTAATTTGTAATATACTGTTAAAGTAGGAGGCCTGTTGTTTAGGGATATTTTGGCGGTTAGGTGGTCTGTGAGTTTTTTTGGGGAGTTGGGGAAAGTGGTCCTTGGTCTGAAAAGGTTTAAGAAACACTGTCCTAGAAAATGGTAAAAAAGACATTTTTTGTCTCATACTGTCTGTCTGAATATACCTGTATTTACCCTTTGTCTTAAATGCTCCGTTTTGGCGCCTGTATTAAGCACAGTCTGCTCTGATTGGTCAGTGTTTCCAGGTATTTTGCAAAGGTATTGCTGCTGTGGAATCCCTCATGTGAGGAAAATCTCACTTTCTACAATACGGGACCTTTAAGACTATAGAATAGGGCGTCCTTTCCACTGGGGACAGAGGGGACATGTCCCTCTCCCAACTTTTCAAAACCCCGTTTGTGTCCCCCCCACTTTCAAATTTGTTTGATACCCTGATTTTGAACAATAAAGAAACTAAGACATTTTTTGTAATAATCTCTTATAGTTAAGTACTATTCTTTCTGGCATTATTTATTAATGTGGTTAACATAAGTATTTCCTAGATTTTGTATAACAATAGTCCTTATAAATGTATGCAAATGTCCCGTAACCCCCACACACACACACACACACACACACACACACACCCACACACAATCACACACAATCACACACTTCTCAACTCAAAGTTACACCCTAGCTAATAGATACGGCATCAGTTGTCATACAGTCTTCATTTCAGTGTGTTTAATCTGCACACTGTTGCTGTGGATGTGTGTGTTTCCTAGGATACGCCTTCCTGCTGTTCCAGGAGGAGAGCTCAGTGCAGGCTCTGATTGAAGCCTGCATGGAGGAGGATGGGAAGCTCTACCTGTGTGTCTCCAGCCCCACCATCAAGGACAAGCCTGTGAGTCCGACAGCACCAGCTCCCCCTAACCAGACACAGGGCTGTCATTTACATGGTTTTCCTGAATAAAGACGATTTAAAGTTCAATTTGACTTTTTGACTCCAGGTGCAAATTCGACCCTGGAACCTGAGCGACAGTGATTTTGTGATGGATGGATCTCAGCCCCTCGATCCCCGCAAGACCATCTTTGTGGGAGGTGTCCCTCGCCCCCTGAGAGCAAGTAATTACACATACAGTACTTTGTTTTTCCTTTCATATCAATTATCTATTTACCTATAAACTTGTTTCAGTTTTGTTCTGCTGCTCTATGTAGAAGCTAAGTAGCCCAGTAGCTTAAGGATGGCACATGAACAAATTATTTAATTACGAAAATTATGAAATAGGAACTTGATCGATTAATTGATCAAATGATGTTTTGGTTATAGGGATGTATTGTTGTTTATTGAAAGACAATAGATTGAAAACACTTTGATAATGGAATAGACATTTCATAAAGGGAAGGACCTGAAAAGCATTTTGGTTCTTCCTACTCCTTTTCAGACAGTATATTTATTTATTTTGCTTATTCTTAAAAGTGAAATACTTTGTCTTGCATTTTTATTTATTTATTTTTGTATGTTGTTTCGAAATTAATCTATTCATTCATTCAAAATGTAGGACGTACTGCAGAGACTTGTACATGCTGTATATAGCAATAGATGATCAGCTGTGTGTTTGATGAGTGTAACACGAGCATCTGAGATTACAAATCCCGTCTTGTCACCCTCTGACTAGTTGAGCTGGCCATGATTATGGATCGTCTCTACGGTGGAGTCTGCTACGCGGGCATCGACACCGATCCCGAACTCAAGTACCCCAAGGGGGCAGGGCGAGTGGCCTTCTCCAATCAACAGAGTTACATCGCTGCCATCAGCGCCAGATTCGTCCAGCTGCAGCATGGAGACATTGACAAGCGGGTACGATTATTCAGAAAGTGTATTATGATGTGTGTGTGTGTGTGTGTGTGTGTGTGTGTGTGTGTGTGTGTGTGTGTGTGTGTGAAAGAGCAGCAGCTTGTTGCTATGGTGAGTGAAAGCTTATTAGGGCTTATTGAATTAGCTTCCTTCCCAGTCTCTCCTGCTGCAAGGCCAGGCCATTTCTTTTTATAGTACAACTCACACACAAGAGCAGTCGGAAGTGCAGAACGTTGAAGAAAGGCAAACAATTTATAAAAACTTGAAACGTATGGAAAAAACAACAAACGGCAAAAAAAGCGCTGGAGAAAAAAGTGAAAGGCTTTTCATCGGGAAAAGTAACAAAAATGTCAAATTGTGACAAAAACATTGGGAAAAGGTATAGTTATTTAAAATTTAGACCCATGAAAATAAGAAGTTGCATGGTCGACGGGAAGACAACACAAGCCCATTGGTCCTAGCCCATTGGTCCTAGCCCATTGGTCCTAGCCCATTAGTCCTAGACCATTAGTCCTAGCCCATTGGTCCTAGCCCATTAGTCCTAGCCCATTGGTCCTAGCCCATTAGTCCTAGCCCATTAGTCCTAGCCCATTAGTCCTAGCCCATTGGTCCTAGCCCATTAGTCCTAGCCCATTATTCCTAGCCCATTGGTCCTGGCCCATTGGTCCTAGCCCATTGGTCCTAACCCATTAGTCCTAGCCCATTGGTCCTAGCCCATTAGTCCCAGCCCATTGGTCCTGGCCCATTGGTCCTGGCCCATTGGTCCTAGCCCATTAGTCCTAGCCCATTGGTCCTGGCCCATTGGTCCTAGCCCATTGGTCCTAACCCATTAGTCCTAGCCCATTGGTCCTAGCCCATTAGTCCCAGCCCATTGGTCCTGGCCCATTAGTCCTGGCCCATTGGTCCTAGCCCATTGGTCCTAGCCCATTAGTCAGAGCAACAGAATGTTAAACCCAATTTACATGTTCACTGGAAACCGTTAAAGAGATCTCAGAACTGTAATGAGTGCTAGCCTTTCATGCACACATGCATATACTGTATGTATGTCTCCTCTAAAACGTGTGTGTGCAGGTGGAGGTGAAGCCCTACGTCCTGGATGATCAGCTATGCGATGAGTGCCAGGGTGCGCGCTGCGGAGGGAAGTTTGCTCCCTTTTTCTGTGCTAACGTCACCTGTCTGCAGTACTACTGCGAATTCTGCTGGGCCAACATCCACTCCCGCGCCGGACGGGAGTTCCACAAGCCGCTGGTCAAAGAGGGAGCCGACCGCCCGCGCCAGATTCACTTCCGCTGGAACTAGAGATGCGACCACAGCCATGGTGACACAGTCCGAGGAAAGGGAAACGAACCACTGGCAAACAGGAAACAGAGCGTCGCTCCGCCTCTCCTGCTCTCCTAAGCTATCAGTATAATCCAGTACGTAACACAGTATATACTATATATATATCTCTATATCTTTTGTAGCAGCCAAACACCACAAGCCTCAGTTTTTCACCAAAACCCCCCACACATCTCAGGCTCAGACAACTCTACAACTCTTTTGTGGTACTTTCATCTTTTCTAAGAGGAGATTTAAAAAAAAAGAGATTGATTTTTGTAGGTTTTTTTATTACTATTATTTTTGTATGTGAGATTTAAAGTAGATACGGGAATGTTTTTTGCATGGGGGCAGCTCGTCTGTCTGTTTGTCCGCTGCTAGCCACCCCGACAGTGTGTGTCGTGCACACTTGTATCTGGGAAAACCTTGATGCTCTAATGTTGACACCTGCCCCAGGTCAATAACCAAAGGTAGCAAAAAGAGAGGAGGCATACAAATTGACACAAAACAAACGGTTGTTTTTTAACGTTGCCATGGGCTCTGTCTTCATGTTAGAGAGTTTATTTTAAAAAATCTAAAAAAGACGATAGGGTTGTTTCTGCGCTCATACTGACCCATAGAGTGATACCTCAAAATACAAAATCTGGTTTCTGCTAACTGTATTCAAGATTTTTACTTAACGAGCTATTTTAGAAGCTTTGCTGCTATATATATACGTATATAAGAATAGATGTGTAGGTATTATATTTAATGCCATTTATAAACCAGAATCATGTAAAACAAAATGCAGTA
This sequence comes from Percina caprodes, assembly GCA_013375575.1. Classification (NCBI taxonomy): domain Eukaryota; kingdom Metazoa; phylum Chordata; class Actinopteri; order Perciformes; family Percidae; genus Percina; species Percina caprodes. Next base: position 1,263,890 of record JABXJD010000008.1, read on the forward strand.
GGCATTCAACCACTAATGGCCCCCATTGCCATGGAAAGTGCATGTAATGACAATAGGCGTAGCTACACAAAAAGCATGCAGGATTAAAAACAAACCACTGATAGCATAATCAAAGACAAGACATACATTTCTATAGTGAGTAGCATGACCATCTATTACAGATGCCTAAGAGAGAGAAAAAAACAGACAAAGCTAAATAAGTACAAAAAACCAACATATTTAAACGTGCATGCATTGATGTTTCTCCGTCGTTTGATCCGTTTACATACTTAACGATACAAAAAGTGACATTGGTTCTGCTGTAGACTTAGTGGACGCCGTCGTTTTGTGACACGGTGGCTTGTGTAAATCCTGTTGAGAAGCAGAGTGGTGTTCAGTGGTTTGTGTTTGTGTCGTCCTGTGCTGTGTGACTGTTGTTAGTGTAGACTGAGGCTCTAGTTTAGTTACGTAGAGGAGATTTAAAACATCCAAAGGACGTTGCCTTCCCCCCCCTCCCTATCCCGCATCTGTGTATGGTTCCAAAGGTCTATCTGAGATAGCATCGCCCACTGGCAGACCCAATGCAAACAACTCGATCAGCTCGGGAGACGTAACCTGGAGAAGCATCATTAGAACACCTTCGCGTCTCTAAACTTGAAACTCTGGCTCAGTTAGTAAAAAGTAAAGTATCTCTACATCTCAGCCGGCGTCATGACGAGGACGATGAAAACCCAAACTCCCCTCTCCTCGTTTGGGTTGTCTGTGTGTTTGGTTTCCACGGAGACCCTTATATTACTCTAAAACAACCTATTTAGGGACAATCTTTCTGCGAGGATGGTGGCTCTGCCGTCCGTTTGGTACTGTGCAAATGTGTCGCTCTCGTGTCCCTTTGGGGTTTTTGTGTACCACGCCTCAGTATCATTGTTCAGGCATCAAGTGTGTACTGTAACAGGACCGCAGGACAATAATGAAACTCAACTTCTGACTTTAATTGAGTCATATAATTTATTTTTGTCTGTGTTAAAACTACTTACCCATCACTGGCCCTTCATATATATATATATATATATATATATATATATATATATATATATATATATATATATATATATATATGCACTACTTTTTTGTGTACCCACTGCTTTTATTTCTTATCCACACCCCCTTAAGTGATTTGAGTGCAGATATGGATTCTCTTAAAACCTCCACCTATTTATAAATTCTATTCACTTTTTTTTTTTTATTATTACTTATTTAAGATGTAGCGTGAAGCAGTGGTCTTAAGTTATCAATGTTCTGTATGAGTAGAGCAGGAGTCCAATATTTTCTAATATATTCTAATGTAGTCTGGATGTTGTGAGGACGGTGAGTCCGAACTCCCCCATCCCCCATTCCCTCCCCCCCCTCTCATGAACACGTTTGAATATCGTCACCTGTAACACTTGACTCGTGCTATTTTTGTGAGGTTCTATTTTCTAAGTTGAACACTGTTACTTTGTTCTCTATGTGTCTTTGTTTTTGTAAAAATCATATTTATTTCACTATTTTTGTAGACAAAAAAACTACTTGATTTTGATTGTATTTTTCTATTTAAATAGGACTATAATACAATTTATTCCCCCTCCCCCTTCCCCCCCAGTGTTAACTATGTCCAAAAGTTCCATTCAGGGACAAAGAATCTTGTCATTAGTAACAACATCAAAGCTTTTGATATACAGTTGACTCTTATTTTGATACACATGACACATTTCATTTGAAGGAAGTCGCCCCCCACCCCCACCCCCGCTCTGTTGCATCGAGGCCCCAGCTGCCTTTTCCTCGTAGATGCTCTGAAACTTGAATATAACACATTTTGAAAGGCTGACTAACCTCGAATCTGTGTTGTGATGTGCAATACTGTTTCTAATGTTTGTATAAAAAGTAAGAACTACAGTGTAAACCTTTTTAAATGCAGATTTATTTTTTTCATTGCATATTTTGCAGATTTCTGATCCACAGTGTCATTTTTTACTGTCAGAAAAGATCGACCCCAGTTTTTTCATTGCAACTATTTTTAAATCCAGAAATCTTTGTACTGATTGTAAATGATTGTAGTTATTTTGGATAGTGTTTTGCTAACAAAAAGGAGAGACTTTTTCATGCATATTTCTATTTCATTTTCATCTTGTTTTATCCCACGTTTGTATTTCATTTAATAGTAGCAAAGTTCTTGGAATAATTTTTCATACTTAAATGTCATTGGTATCATTTTGTATTTTTATGTGGAAATTCACGATATATAAAAATAAAGATGCTAATTTCTGAGATATTATTTTAAGTTTAATTATTTTTAAAGCTAAATATTTGTAATTTTATTGTTAAAGTGACTAATTTCTAAATCAGAGTTTGTGTATAGATTCACAAAAGTGGTTTATGAGGTGTTTGGATTGTAATTATTGCTGAATGGTTCTTTGATATGCAAAATGAATATCATGTTTATTTTTATTTGTGTTGGTTTTGTATTTAAATGGGGTGTTGATTACAATCTTTTTGTTTTTTCTTTCACTTCCTGAATAAAGACCCATTCTGTTTGGACACAACATGGCTGCTGCTGCTGCTGCTGCTGCTGCTGCGTGTGTGTGTGTGTGTGTTTTAAAGAAAACAAAAAATATCGAGTAAAAATAGGAGACTTTATAGTCTGTTTTCTATCAGTCATCAGAGACAGTGTTGTGAACATATGCAACAACAAATAAAGTGCAAGATAAATACTAAATATTTCATATTTCATGTTTTTACTTAAGCTTCCTCATATTGATAGATTAGCATTTTTACTAAATACAGTGTGTGTGTGTGTGTATGTGTGTGTGTGTGTGTGTGTGTGGGTGTGTGTGTGTACAGCATACTCACTACATTTCAAAGGTAAATATATTTTGACAGCTGTAGTCACCAGGTTGTTTGCAGATTATGATTTTACATAGAAGAACTAATGATATGCTTATTAAATACAGTGTTTTGTTAAAGATCAAAGCAGTGGCCGCCACACCTGTTTGACCTGTGACCCCTCGCTAAACAGCGGTGTCTATTCGGGGCCCCTTGTTACATATGTCTATGACTTATTAGCAGCGCCTCCCCTCAAAACTCTTCTTTTAAATAACTTACTGAGGCCTAGAGAGGTGAAATTATCTGTTATTTCACAAAACACAAGAGAATACTTAAAAAAAACAAAAACACTATGAATATTGAATGAAGCAGAACTCAGTCATCTCACAACCCCTCACATTTATCTTGTAACCCTTGGCAGCCTTATCCCTTGGTTTAAAGTGATTTAATCTAACTCCACGTCAACCAGCTACAACAGTATCTGTATAAATGCATTGATGCATCAATCTAATAATGTAATAATAACAATAATCTAATAACCCAAACTCAGAAGAAACCTTTCCTGCAGAATGAGTACTTTGGATACTCTTTGTGTAATTTGCTAATAATACTCCTTTATGTGAGCTTTTGAATGCAGGACATTTACTTGTAATGGAGTGTTTTTAACCCTGTGATACTTTTTAACTTTTGCATATTAATGAACGTCCGTTACTCCAAAGCTAATTAAGACTCTCAGCTCCACACAACTCTCTCTGGATGTCTCAGTATGACTATGTTCAGAAGACTGTGGCGTTTTGTGACTCCCTCGCAGAAACTCGAGTGAAGACAATGACCTCTTCTGAAGAGTCCATCATGTTTTTTTAATCCTCCCTGTCCTCCTTGGCTACTAGCAACTGCGTGGAGGAGGCGGGGGTAGTGCATGATCACAGAAGGCTTGTATCATGTGGACACGCTGACAGTTTTGTTGTCATTATTTAGAATTCCTCATGGGGGAGACAGAAAACTACACACAATGGTTCTAAATACTTTTCCCCACTTCTGTAGCTAACTTCAGAAAAAACAGCAAAAAACAGCTTTTGTAATTATATAATTCCTTATAATATGTAAGATAATCTATATCTATAGGATTTTTGATTATGAACTGAAGCCTAAGGGGCCGTCATCATCTGAAAAAACTAGAGAAATGCATACAGAGCCGGAGTGTGCAACACTTTTTTCGTACTTTCAAGCAGTGATGGAGTACTCGAGTTCAGGACTCGAGTCACTGTTCTGTGGATTTGTGACTTAATGTGGACTCGTGCACTGATGACTTGGACTCGAGTATTCATGTGATAGGACTCGGAAGTTGGATGAAGTTTCTGACTACTTTGGTGTGTGAAGGAGTACTCAAGTCCTGGACTCTGACCAGTCGCTATATATGGACTCGTGACTTGACTCGGACTCAAACTCAGGTAGCGCTGACTCGACTCAGGCTCTTCTTTGGTGACTCAGACTTGGACTCGAACACTGGGGACTCGAGACTTGACTCAGACTCGACACTGCTTCCAGTGATCAGCAGCTCACGACAGCTCTTCTCTGTGTTTTACTTTTTATATTCCATCAAGTATAAAGCTGTACATTATACCTCTCAAGTGTTAACATAAAGGTTAATCAACACATTGATTAGCTGTAATAACTTCATTAAAATAACTAGTCCCGTTAATATATCATTGATTGATGTTGGAGACATTATTTTTTTTATCAAGGTGGCTTCTGTTCAATTATGTGTGGTAAGGAAATAATCCCAGAAGTCCCCATTACACACTTCCTAACATTGCTTCTGGCCTCATCTAGGGGCGAGTGTTGGAAATACAACAACAACAACAACAATAATAATAATAATAATAATAATAATAAAAATAGCTCATACGTAATTAATCCTGCTAGGGAAATTACTATGTTTTCACTCTGCTTTTATAGACATGTGCGTATATATTTGTATACATTACACACGGGCCTAAATTACACACACATGCTCAGTACCTATACATGCACTAATGGAGAGATGTCAGAGTGGGGGGGGGAGCTGCCCATGGAAAGCAGGGAGACCAACACTGAGGCACACATGACTTCTATCTTGTATTCATCCGACTTTTCACTGAACAGCAGCTTTATTCTACAGATTCTAAGCTGCTGACTTCTACACTGAGTGTGTGACATCTAATGAGTCTTCATCCATGACATGATGGAGTTGATTCTGTATGCACACGCTGAGTTTATCTGGAGGATGTGTGTTTGCTTTGGGAAAGTTTATGAGGCAGACAGAAGGGAGTGGATAAGAGGAGGAGGGGGAGGGAGGAGGGACGGTTGGATGGAGTGAGTTCAGGCTGCTGTTGCATTACAAAACACTGTCAGCAGCGAAGCAGCTGAGCTCTGCACGCCGATATCCGAGAGCACAGCAGGAGAAGAAAAACCACAAATGACATGAGAGCCGAGGGGTCAAATCATCAAAAAGAACGGAATCTGAGCAGATAGGACGAAGATTCTCAAACACAGAGAATACTGATCAGCTTTGGAGATGAACAGCTGCAAACTGTGGGGTAAGAACACTGTAACACACCTCGGTCTGCACCTCTGTCTGTTAGTTGACCTTTCATTCAGAGGTTTAACAAAAAAGATGGACAGAAAACACTTTCATCCTTAAGACTTTCAGTTCATGCCAAACAAATACCTTGAGTACCTTTGCAAATCCCTCTCTTTGCATCAGTGTTTGTGTACAGTTGTACCCACATGTATGCATGCATTGATTCTAATTCTTAAAATATATATAGTAAATGGTCTCCCTGAAAGAAGTTAAATGTCTTATTTGTTGTTTTTAAACTTTTCAAACATGATAACCTGGTATTATAAACCACCTTCCGCCTGAGGAATCATCAGTTGCCATTACTTAAAGTGGACACAGACATTCTCAGGGAAGGATAGCCAACACACAATCTTTTCATCATATCTGTAGAATCTGCCCTGCTCCACGTGTACACTTGAAAAAGAAGACAATGAGATGCAAAATATTTAATAGTTTATTAGAGGTTTAATATATTTGTTGTCCCTTTGTAACTTACCATTTAATGAGTTGCAGGCACGGACTGTATATCCATGTAAGAGCATTTTTAACATGCATTTATGTCCTTATGCACATGTACAAGCACGTCCACGTTTGTGTGTGTGTGTGTGTGTGTGTGTGTGTGCACATGTGTGTAAAGAGACCACAATTTTCTTCATCATAGCCATTTAACTAACGCTGACATCATTGCTGCAGACAGAGTTGTCAGGCGGGGTTTCTCTCTCTCAGGACCTCACACTGGCTCGGTGGCCAATCCAAAACAACACCCTGACAGCATGGAGGGGCTGTGTGTGTGTTTCACAGAGCAGCTTTTTTTACTACATGTGTCTGTGTGTCCTTCCTGTTTATCTCATTGTGTTTATTGTCCCGTTAGTACACACATCATTTGTCTGAAGCGGCATCTTGCACTGACGGGACGTGTAACGCAAAGGAAAACAAGCTGCAATACAATAAAAAAAAATAGAAATTTCTTTTTTAAAGGGATGATCCATCTCTGCAAACGTGACACACATGTTCCCACGCCCCCACTGACAGAGAGAGCCAAAGAGCAGATGGAGAACTTACGTTCTCACACCCACAAGGGCCAATATGCAGAGAGACAAAACACAAATATGTATTAATGAAATCCATAAATCTTAACACTTAACTTTTGCATTTGAATTTCTTGAAGAAGAACACATCTTGTTGGTATTGGCAAGCTTCCATAGATGGCATTATTATGGGATATTTGATGTCCAACCTCTGCCAGAGTGGATTTTAGTGTGTAGTATGTCATTCGCCACTTCACAAGTGTTATTGCTTTTAAACTAATGGTTGTTTTCTGTCAGTGAAACACAGTTATACATGACGAGATGAGGTCTTTCTCTCCTGGTAACATATACAAACTGTATATTCATGTACTGTTTCTGCAGCTCAAGTGCCATTGCTTCATTATTAGGTTTCCCTTGGCAGACATTGTGCTGGATGTTATGTCATAACTTGGGAATGTTTTGGCAATAAAAAAGAAGACTTGGAACAGAGAGACAAAGGTTTCGCTTGAGGTCTTACATGCAATTCTGTGGTGGATGAGAACATCAGAGTGTGAGACAAATAGCAATTGCTTCTCATTTAAAAGAGTCACATCTGGCCTCATGCTGTACGTGATCAGAAATTAGATCACTGATATGCAGTCGTGCTGTCTGTGACCATGACAACACTATTGTAAGTGTTTCACAGCGGTGTGAAAACTGATAACAGGCTCTAGAGAACCTGTTTCAAAGTCTGTCACCGCAAACACAGTTTCTGTCTTAATGCTCGCTTTTTATCTCCCCCCCTTTGCTCTGAACATCTGCAAACACAAAACAATTTTGTTCTGTATTTTTGACAAAGCTATGTATTGCGCACTGAGATAAATACCAATCGCCATGTGGACAGACACTGAAGATGTCTTCGAAGCAGGTTAGATTTCAGTAAAGTTATCTAAAAGCTGCTGTTTGCATTTCCAGATTTGAAGATGTGGGTGCTGATGGGAGCAGTCTGTCTGTGCCACTGTGTCTTTGGACAGCTGTTTGAGACCAAAGTGAAAGGAGCACCGCGTCTGATCTGCAGTGTCCCCGGGTCACCGGGCCTGCCTGGCAAACCTGGTCCCGGCGGGCCTCCAGGAGCAGATGGGAATGTGGGTATCCCGGGAAGAGATGGCAGAGATGGCAGGAAGGGTGAAAAGGGAGAAAAGGGAGACACAGGTACATAATAAACAGATACAGCATCAGTTTATGTGTGCCGATAAATAAATAAATACCACTGATCCTTGCAAGAGAAAAGCTGGCACAGAAAGGTTTGCTTAGCCGGCGTGAGCAGGAGCTGACGTAGAGAAGATGGATCGATGAATTCCATTGAAAAAGTCCTTTCCATAAATAGCGTGGTTATAAAATGTGTCAGACAAACTATGCGGGAGTTGTTTAGAATAGCACACACTGCAGGCTTAAAGATGATCAATGTAATCAGGCTTCAGGCCTTCAACTCCCCAAACATGAATGTCATGGAGAGTACAAAGCTAACAGGGACTGTACTTTAAAAAAGTACACCTTCTGTACATACATTGTCTTATAAAGACACAAAAAACAAAGTTCACTTACCAGCTTATTCCCCCAGCTTTCAGTCTTAAGTGGGGCACAATACAAACAAGTAGTTTGTAATAAGGGTAAAAATCATATAGTTAAGTAATGTTCAACTAATTCATGACTCATAATGATTTGTATGCATGAATTAAAGCATGCAAGATCTATGTGTTGCTTACCATTATCAACAAATGATTGAGTCACCATGCCTTTATGTGATTGGTATACATTTAAGTAGATCAGTTCATCATCAGGAATGTTACTTTACAGGTACCTCATACATTAATTGATATGAGAACAGTACTTTGTAGTACACATAAAATATGAAGTTTTTTTAAAACTGGTTGTTGTCGTCTGGTTGTCTAGCAGGTGCCAATTGACATATTATGGAATTTTTCCATTAACGGGACCTGGTTGACTCGCCTCAACTTTTTCCATTGCGGATTAGTACCACCTCATGGGTGGGGTGAGCCGTGGTTGGTCGTCATAGCAGCAAACTGCCGTGACCTAACGCGACACACACACACAACGTGGAAGGTGTTTTTGATTCTCAGCATGTGCTTGTTTCCACAGCCAGAAGATAAATTAGATTCAAAAGAAGGTGGAGGAGGCAAAACAAAACAAAAAAACAGCTGGCTAAACTATTTAAACACGGCGGATTTGTTCAGGACACCCCCTTATCTGTTGCTAGCAATGATGACACAGTGATTAGTGACGATTCTCTCCGACCAATCAGCAGTCTGCAGGTCTTCATGTCACCTTTTGGTATCTCCTCAGCTCACTTGGAACCTCGACTGAGGTAGTACTACAAAAAGTACCTGTTAGCAGGTACCAGGACTGTTTTTCATGATGGAAAACCAAAAAAGGCGAGTAGAGTCGAGGGGAGTCAAGTAGATACCTTGGAGTAGAAAAACGCCATTAGAGGAGAATAGTCTGGAATTGAGAAAATACATAGTTTCATATTTCTATGACAATATATATTGTTCTGCTTCCAGGGAGTCTGAGCAATGCATTGGTCTGATATGAACTTTTATGCAAGTGGAATCCAGCTAATTTGGCTGCATAAAGTAACTGGGAATTCATGATACATCCTGCATTAAAACATCATGAGTCATCAATATTAAGATGTTACAAAACAAGTTATCCTGGTTGGTCACAGCTTGGTAAAGCTTTATTACTTTGTTTTAGAATATTCTGAAGGTGAAATTCGCCTGAAGGTTACGCTGCAACAAAGCTGCAAATATATTTGGAAGGACTGCTTCAGCAGAAAAAAAACACAGCATTAATTTTAACTATGCAGTGTAAAGTGCCATAAATCTGTCAGTAATAATGCACTTGTGTTTCCATTATGTGTGGAAACAGGAATTCATACCTCCATCAATATATCACCTGTGTTTGCACCAACACAGTGTTCCCTAGCTCCAGGGAATTTACTGCGTTAGTCAACTGAATATAAGCTTTGGATGAATCAAGTCAAACTGTGCTGTTCAAATGTCAACGTGTCTGTGTTCCAAGGCTAAATTACTGCATGACATTGGGTGGGGTTTTGTGTTTCCGTTGACTATTCCTTTAAAGGCAGGGTTGGTAACTATTTCTAATATACACTTTTTCATACATATCGTTTGAAATGAGCAATAAATAAGTCACAGGCTCTGAAAAAAGAGTGAAACACATCCGTCATCTGTAGCTGCTGTAATCCTGTACAAACGCCCACCAACCACTGCCTCACTGTCCGCTCTGAAAGAACCAATGAAATGCCTCCTTGCCCCGCTGCAAGTACTCTACCCCTCCTATGTACGAGCCTGAGCTGAATGCACGTCATTGCCAATGCAGTTACTGCATGTCTACTGGAGAATGGAGGCAAGTCAAGGCAGCTTTATTTGTATAGCACATTTCAGCAACAGGGCAATTCAAAGTGCTTTACACAAAATCAGTTAAAAGAAAATAAAACCGATAAAACACAGAAGAAACAGTTAAAAAATAAAAACAGATAAAACACAAGAATAAAAGTTACAGTGCAGTATAAAAGATTAAACAGTAAAGAAATGAACATCATTTAAAGAAAGGCAACATCGAAAAGAAAGGTCTTCAGCATTGATTTAAAAGAACTGAGAGTAGCAGCAGACCTGCAGGTTTCTGGGAGTTTATTCCAGATATGAGGAGCATAGAAACTGAACGCTGCTTCCCCCTGTTTAGTTCTGACTCTAGGAACAGACAGTAGACCTGCCCCAGATGACCTTAGAGGTCTGGGGGGGTCATAGTGTACTAGCAGATCAGAAATGTATTTTGGCCCTAAACCGTTTAGTGATTTATAAACTAGCAAAAGAACTTTGAAATCAATTCTTTGGGGCATAGGAAGCCAGTGTAAGGACTTCAGAACTGGAGTGATGTGATCCAGTCTCTTGATGGAGGAGAAAATTGACAGAAATTATTATTTTATTATTATTAGATAATGATGATAGCACATAGACAGGAAAGGGGGGATGGAGAGAGGGGGATGACATGTAGCAAAGGGCCGCAGGTCAGATTCGAACCCCGGCTGCTGCCAAGGACTCTGGCTACATGCCGCGCACACTCTACCAGTTGAATGAGGGGTCGCCCCCATATGAAGCAGTTTTGATGAGTAATATTGCAGGTTCCTTCTCCGCTCTGCTCTGATGCAGTGAGGCAGCGGTGCTCGTGCATGTCTGTGTGTGGGTCGGCGCCCTAACGGCAGGGGGAGGGATTAGATTGAGCCCTGAAGAGATGCTACTTTAAAATCTTACTAGCTCTGCAACATTACCAACCCTGCCTTTAATAGTCAGGTTCAATAAGTGCAGAAGAGAAACTCATTCATATAGCAGAGCACTGCCAACAACAATCATTATATCTATCAGTAGTCTATATCCATGACGTTCCACTTCCAGGATTGCTCTAGTGCCAGGGTCACACTTTTCGGTCGGATGTCCGTTACCTTCCGCTTTCTTTGTGTTGTAATTTTAAATTATAGTTAACTGCTCCTCAGATCTCTGCAGGGTAAATCCAGACAGCTATCTAGACTATCTGTCCAATCTGAGGACTATGGTTACCTGGTCCTCAGATCTCTGCAGGGTAAATCCAGACAGCTAGCTAGACTATCTGTCCAATCTGAGGACTATGGTTACCTGGTCCTCAGATCTCTGCAGGGTAAATCCAGACAGCTAGCTAGACTATCTGTCCAATCTGAGGACTATGGTTACTTGGTCCTCAGATCTCTGCAGGGTAAATCCAGACAGCTAGCTAGACTATCTGTCCAATCTGAGGACTATGGTTACTTGGTCCTCAGATCTCTGCAGGGTAAATCCAGACAGCTAGCTAGACTATCTGTCCAATCTGAGCTTTCTGTTGCACGACCACAACATCCTTTGACGGTACACATGTTCCACCAAAACAAGTTCCTTCCTGAGACAATTTAGCAGAGGCACCGTGGCTCTGTCTGGTGCTTAGCACCACCCAAGACAGTTGTGATTGGTTTAAAGAAATACCAATAAACCAGAGCAGGTTTTTCTCCCATCCCAGATTCCTGTGTGAACTAACCCTCCTCCACAGTGTTGTGGTCTGGCAAAGCAAGCGTAATCCACCAGTGACTGTGCAGAAATGATGATCCCAACATGTTGTTTTTTCTGTTTCAGGGTTTAAGGGCAGAGTTGGCCCAACAGGTAGGATTGGAGGCCGAGGTGATCGTGGCCCTGCAGGGAAACGAGGCCCGACCGGAGAGAATGGAGATGTGGGCTTAGTTGGTTCTCTGGGCCCTGAAGGTGAGAAAGGGGACAAGGGCAAAAGAGGGCCTCGTGGGACTGCAGGAATCTGCAAGTGTGGCAGCCTGTTGCCTAAATCTGCCTTCTCTGTGGGAATCACCAGCAGCTACCCTCAAGAGAAAACCCCCATAAAGTTCAACAAGGTCCTGTTTGATGAGGGCGGACACTACAACCCACAGACGGGCAAGTTCATCTGTGCATACCCAGGTGTTTATTATTTCTCCTACGATATTACACTGGCCAACAAACACCTGGCCATTGGTCTGGTGCAGAATGGTCAGTATCGCATCAAAACCTTTGATGCCAACACGGGGAACCACGACGTTGCATCCGGGTCCACTGTGATGTACCTGAACTCAGAAGATGAGGTGTGGCTGGAGATCTTCTTCCACGACCAGAATGGTTTATTTGCAGACCCGGGCTGGGCGGACAGCTTGTTCTCTGGCTTCCTTCTATACGCAGACACAAACTATTTTGACACACTGGCCGAGGACTATGCATAGAACCTGGAAAACACAAACTGCTAGTAACTGTTGTTTTTAAAAATTATTTTATTACACACATAGTATGGTCAAACTATATTTTTATACAAACATTTGTACTGCTAGTTATAGTGCTATTATAGAGACTTAAAGTGATTTGATTAAGCTTAAATATGTTTCTGATGTATTTGTTTTGGTTCAGAGTTGAATTAATAACTTAAATAAACATTGTTGACTGGTCGAAGCTTAGTTTGGGGATTTGCCTTCATAAAAAGGCTGAACTGAAGCATGTGTGAGACGAAGTTCTTGCAAAATATAATATGAAAAGTCAAAATGGGTCAGCCGTAATATTTATTTAAACATATTTTAGGGCTTTTATTGCCTTTATTATGCATGAAAGCAGCTGGAGAATGACAGGAAAGTGGGGAGAGAGAGAGCGGATGACATGCAGCGAAGGGCAACAGGTCTGATACAAACCCAGGCAACTGCCAATGACTCAGCATACATGGGGGCAGGCTCTACCAGGGGAGCTAGAGATCACCCCCAAAATGCACTTTTGCCGTTTTTTCCCCGTAAATGCCTTGCTCTGTCTATATTATATATTTAAACTCCAGATGGAAAATGTTCAGAGGGCGGTGGCAGGAGCCATGGGGGACCTGGAGGAAGCAGAGCATCATCTACACCGGGCAGACCTGGTCACGGGGAGAGAGCCATGATCCTATATCTTGCACTGGTAGAGAGAGAGAAAAATAACTGCACCATTTTAATAATAATAATAATAATAATAATAATGAAATAATGAAAAAAATGGATTATGTCATGTCTCCAATGCATTGTACAGTTGCTTTTCACTTTCTACCAAGAATCATCTCTTCTATGTGGCCCAGAGTGCCCCTTGTAGTAGGTCTTTATTACGAAATAGGAAATATCTTCATTTTTCTTTATTTACAACTCTGACAGGCTATTAAGGGGCATTCATAAACAAAGCCTTTTCCCTAAATAAAATAACTCTTACACAGCTCTCTAAACTTTTGTTGGTCTCGAAGACAACACGTAATTCAAGATTGAGTGTAATAAGTTCATTGAATATCCAACATGGTTATGAATCATAACCATAGACGGTATAAAAAGATTTTATATTTACAGTATATTGATCCTTGAATGACCAGTCGACAACAACAAAAAAACGGTGAAGCTAGCATCCAATCACAAAGACGCGCAAAGGTACCGAGTTCTAGCCAATCAAAGCATAGTGAGGCGGGACATCCGGAGATCGTCGGGAGTAGTTTATCTCGTTACTAGGCAGCGACATGGATGTATAGTATAACGGGCAGCGAAAACGGCGCTTACTCGGGAAACCGAGGGATGCATTGTAGCTAGTAAACCACATACAGTCTATGGTTAGCCGGTTGTAATACAAACGAACTTTAGCTTAGACCACAACAACAGTGATCACAGTCCTGACCTAACTTTCTGTAACGTTACTTTCTTAAAGTAAACTATCCTCGCCACCCTGGCCTCCTCAAGGTAACGTTAATTAGCTAGTTAGTTAACATTAGCTAGCTAGCTACATTAGTTGTTCCTTATTGGTTTCTGCAGTTACCACTTTTATCAGCTTACGTTAACGTTAGCGCTATAGCTAACTAGCTACGTGCCACTTTAAGCTAGCTTTCCAAGCTAGTGTTATCTCTGTTTTAAAACGACTGGCTTTATTTCTGTTTTAGTGACTTTCGAGAAAAACTGCAGAAGAAACGACGTGCTTTGCAAGACACTTTGGTAAAAAATAAAAATGAGGACGACACTCAGGTAAATGTATACACGTTATGTCCTAAGTGAATATTATTACTGATAAACATTATATTTTGCGTTGTTTCTGTGACAATAGCAGTAATGAGTTAGCAACCAGCACAAACTGAATATTATTATATTACATGTCATTTAGCTGACGCTTTTATCCAAAGCGACTTAGAATTACTAGAGCTATATGTCAGACGCATCGGGAACAACTATGAGTTAATTTTGCTCAGAGACACAATGCATTATCGCATTGGGAATCGAACCCACATCTCCCACACCAAAGATATGATCATATCCACTGCGCCATCACTATCATCATGAATAAGAGTTGTCCTTAACAAGACTCAACATGAGCTAGAGGAGTGTCTCACTTTGTACACACAAGTCAGGAACACAGATAGAAGAGCTGCTAACCCTTTAGGAAATCTAATTATACTTGATAGGCTCTGGTTCCGTCGACCAAATTGAGAAGTGAGGAGAAACTGCAAACTACAATGAAGGTTGGTGTGTGTTTTGTAGCTTAGCCTGTAGACTGTAGTTCCCCTCTGTGTGTGCTGCTGGCTGCTCAACACCAATCTCCTTCACTCTTGCCTCTGCCAATACAGCCTTTCCCAGCTGTGCTATGAAGCAGTGTGGATAGAATTACAGTTTGCATATGCAGTCTTGTTGCCGTTTAACATTGTTGCTGTGTTGCAACAGGAACGTCAAAGCAGTGAGGAAGATCCAGGAGAGACACTGAAACGCACGTTGAGGGCTCAGAGACAGAGGCAGAAGAAAAGGGTACATTTACCTCTTGCAACCATTCTCTAATTGCATTAATGCCAGTTTCATAAAACCCATTTAGTTTACAAGCTATATAGAACAGTATATGTATACATTTTTCATCTCTTGGCATACTGTATGTTAGCTGCTTGGCCAGTCTTCAGCCCAGGAGTCCCATGTGGAGGAGATCTCCACCATTCAGCATCACAGTGAAGATGAGGGATCAGCTGAAAAGGCAGGCGACTCTGGGGTTTTGTCAAGACCGCCTACTGGTTCTCAGAGAGGTTAGTGTCCACCTTCTCTCTAAACTTGCCTCCTCTCTCCCTTTGGATGTTTAAGGTTGGATACCATTAAAAAAATACCAGTATCAGTACCAAAACAGTACTTTATGACCTTATTATGCAGCATATAATGACTTTTTTTCATTTCACAAAATTACCTATACTCCTCAAAATGAACCTAAATAGCACTTTTTCCCAAGTTAAGTGACTATAAAAATGACAACTCCTATCCAAGCAGTCAGTTACCAGCATTGGATATGAGATTGTTGGTGTCAGTAATAATACAATACTGTGTTATCTATGTAATTATTGTTTCATGGTTTGCTTTGTCTTCCAGGTCTCTCAGGAAGGCAGCATTCTGCTGACTCTCAGCATTTAGACAGCTTTGTGACACGGCGCCTGGAGGAGACACTGAGAGCAGCCAGAGTAAACCCAAAGTCTTCTTTTTGTGCACAAACTAGCTTGTATATACAGATATATAGATATATATCTATATATCTATATATTCCAAAAGAACTGCCTGTTTTGTGTTCTAGTCTAAAGGTGAGAGCCTCCAGGAGCAGGAGGCCTCTCTCGAGCCAGCCAGTCGCCTGCAGAGCCTCAGAGACAGAGACACTGTAACAAGGTTTGACAAGGTGTGAATAATGATTTTACCCAGTGCAGTGGAGGTTTATGTGGGCATTAACACCAAGAAAAGTGATCCGGCGATTTGCCAGACCATCAGGCCAACGCAGGCATTGTGAACGCAGCCTTACTCCCAATGTTTTACAGATAGATCCGGACTTAGCTGGAAGACACGATGACCCTCTGGCTGTCAGGACCAGGGTCACGTTCCGAGAAGCAGCCAGACGAGTAAGACTGGAGACAAGATTGCAATCATTTTAAAGAACAAATATTTGTGTTGTATGTATTTAATCATTATTTGTAAATACAGACAGAAAAAGGCCTACCCACTGCTGAAGAGGCATACAATTTCTTTACACTCAACTTTGAGCTAGAGCCACAAGATGGGACTGAGAAGAAGAGCGAGAAAAGAAAAAAACAGAAAAAAACAACTGAGAAGGACAGTGATGAAGAAGGAGGTGTTGAAGAGCAGGAAGCTGCTGAAGTAGATGAAGATAATCAAGATGAAAATGTAGATCAGGTAAGACACCGACATGCTATTGGAAGAAACAATCCGTGTGTATCATGATTATTTCCACCTGTTCTGTAGCTGCAGTTGCATAAGAACAAGTAGATTCCTCATATTTTCGACTTATATTCTTTCGTCCCCTCTTTAGAGTGAAGCAGCACCTCTTGTGCGGGATGAAGAGGAGGATTTATTCGTCATTGAACAATCGTCAAGGGACTTCCTGGAAGTGAAGAAAGCAGAGTATGTTGGGTACCGAAAACGTATTCAGCAAGAGAGTGAGCTCCTCTTCACGCCGAGTTTTCGAACAGGTATTCTTTAATGTACAAACTCATCCGATAAACACACACAGCTTTAAAATACTGTTGAGGATATTAACTATCTTTAAAACGTTTTAACATTCTATCTGTCATTGTCACAGTCCCAACCTCCATTAAACTGCCTGAAAACATGAAGCCTCGTTATCTGGAGGACGAGGGTCTGTATGTAGGGGAGAGGCCTCAAATATCCCTGACCAATGAGAACATTCTGGAGAACCGCATTTTGAAAATGGAAGAGGTATTTTATATATATATATATATATATATATATATATATATATATATATATAATGGACAGCTTAGAAATTAAAGGGGAGAGCGAGAGGGGGAATGACATGCAGCAAAGGGCCGCAAGTCGGAGTTGAACCCGCTGCGTCAAGGACTAAGCCTCTTTATATAGGCTTGCGCTCTACCAGGTGAGCTGCCCAAGCACCCTAAATATATATATTTTCTTAATCTTTATTTAGGGAAAGAAGTGGTTTGGAGATGACGGCAGAATCATGGTTCTGCCTGACCCCATAAAGGAATCGTCCACCAGACCCCCTCTCTTCCACATGGAGGAGGACCTGGATCCTGCGCTGCACACTGTTTACAGGAAGGTCAGAAACGCTCATTCATTCATTTGGCACATCTGAAGCACCATGTACAATCATACACTGAAAGTGTTGTGGCACCCTCAGACTTGGGTGTTCTCTTAACCCTTTGCCATTAAATAAAAGAAGAAGCAGAAGGGCAGTTTGACATTTGGTACAAAGGAACCGGGTGGTTGGGAGGGAGGTGTGTTTTTTTTTTTTTCCCGGGGAATAGAGCAGAGATGGAGGCTGACACATCTGTGATATCATTTTTGCAGACAATATACAGCTACAACTAAAATCCCATCTAGGCACTTAAAGAAATACAGGATGGTGTTGTCTGTGCTGGCCTGGTGTATCCGCTCCTTATAACTGACCTCAGATGATACCAACATTTCCTCAGGCATCTGAGGTGAAACAGCCTCTCCCTAGTCTTTGTCACCAATGAGTCAGTATGCAGTGCCCAGGTCATGCCTTCGGTGATGTGGACACCAAGGTGCTTGAAGGTTTGCAGTGTACCTCTCCACTGAGGACCAGTTGATATTAAAGGGTTTGTAGTTTCTTCCCTGCTTCTTCCCAAACTCCACTATCATCTCTTTAGTCTTTCTGACATCCATAAATAGGTTGTTGGCTTGACAGCAGCAGGTCAGGCCCTTTACTTCTTTCAGGTAGTCCTTTTCAGTGTTGTCTGTGATCAGGCCCATCACAGCTGTGTCGCAAGCAAACTTGAGGATGGTGTTGGATGGTTGTTGAAGTTGGCTACGCAGTCTTGTTTGTACAGCAACAGGCTCAAAACACAACCCTGGGGTGCTCCACTGTTAAGGATGAGGATGGAAGAGTTGTGTCCGCCACCCTTACCCCATTTGGTCTGCCTGTCAGAGAGTCAAGGATTCACGTGCACAGTGAGGTGTTTAATCTCAGGTCCTTTGTGACTTGCCTGGAGGGAACTATGGTGGTCAGCGTTAAACTGTTGTCAATGAACAGCACATCTCACTTAGGTATGACAAATTATGTGTCAGATTACATTGTCCGTCTGCATCATTATTGGAGGCAGCTAATTTTAGACCTTATTCTCACTCCTAATTTCATTGATCTCAAATGTTGCAATGACATTGCAGACCAAAGAGGCAAAATATAACAAATCATGAAACCCTGAAAAAACAGATCCAAAACAGCGTTGAGACCTGGTTTTGGTTGGGTGTGTCTTGAATGGGAAACCCCCAAAGAATTCTTGTTTCCACATTCTCATGTTTTGTTTCTCACTCCGGAGATAAGCACAGCTGCAATATTTGAAGTCATCTGGAAAACAGAGCATCCATTGTACTTCAATTCAGTGTTTATTTTAAATTTTTGTCATGCATGACGTTTCATTATAGCGCTCCCTAATGGTGCTCAAGCAATCTTGCCAACTATTTAATGCTTTCTTTAAGCTTGCACACATACTAAGATACATACAAGCGAAACACAAGCACTGAGTATATTTAAATTATTATTTTCCAGAACATTGCATGATGAATTATGTTGTTCTATCCCCCAGGCTATAAAGTCCAAGTATGCAAACCTGTACATTGCTGGTGCTGCGGACCCCGAGGGAGACTACCAGCTTGATGTGGATGTTTCTGGGCTGATTTTCTCCCATCACCCACTCTTCAGTCGCGAACATGTGCTGGGGGCCCGTCTGGCTCAGCTGTATGATCAGTACCTCACTAGGCAGCACAATAATCTCACAGGACACCTTACTGACAAGGTAAACTTTGTCAGCTGAATAGTAAAACATGACAACTCTGCAAAACTTTTTTCTTACATTCCTGAATGCATCTAGAAATCTCTTGTATCAAATAAACCACATATATACATTGTGTGTTACCTCTGTGCTGTAGTTGAATGGATTAAGGAGAGCGTTGCGGAATATACTTGAGATCCATGGTGGGGAGAGCCTTACTCAAGCCATGCAGCGAAGGATATCTGAATACAGTCTGGAGGTTAGGTGAGGTCCCCAGATTGTGTTCAATCCATGTCCTGTTTAGTCTAGAAAGACAAAAAGAGTCTTGACAAGAAATATACACGGTCTGTTTTTACCCCTGAATATCACAGGAACACTCGGCAGCTGCGAGACAGTGAGCAGGAGAAAGACAGGACTCTGCTGAAGCACATAGTTAAACTGTGGAAGGAGCTCAAGGCCCTGAGAGACTTTCAGAAGTATACCAACACGCCCTATAAGCTCTCGCTCAGAAGGTAAATCTCATTGTGTAGTTAGAAAATTGGCCCATGTCTGTGATAATACATTTGCTAATGCTGCTCCATGGAACTATAATAAAAATGCTCTGATTACACATTCACTTCTACCCCGAACAAATGCTTGCCGGATAATGTGTGTATTTTCTCATTTAGTGCACAGATGCTTGTTCCTTTTTATATTAATGTGCTTTGTTTTTCTTTTTTTTTTTTCAACTTTGCTCCAGAGAGAATGTGGACCGGACGTCAGATGAGCGAGAGTATGAAGATGAAATCTTGGCAGAGGTTGTGGAATTGGAGGCCGAGATCGAGGCGGATTACCAGAAAAGGTTTGCAGAGTATAAGAAACAGCTGCAGGAGTGGAAGCTCTGTAGAAGGAACCAGGTACCTATTACAGTCACACTGATAACTCAGCTTTTTTATTAGCTTACTGCAAATATATCAGTACTGTGTCACTTGATAAGTAACATTGTTTTGCTGGATAAAAATGCCAAAGTAGGTTTTAAATAATTTAGAAACACTTTTTCCATCAGATAGCACTAAAAGGTGATTTTTAAACTGCAATATTCTGCTTGGTATGTATCTTGGTCCCAATAAAAATTGGGAGGGGATCTATATGAAGTTTGTTTGCATATGTTCAGCCGATATTTACATATTTTTTGAACAAATATTGATTTTGAGCTCAATAATCCTGTCAAAATAAAGGCCAAAAATGCCCCAAAAATAATCTTAAAAAACAAATATTAACACATACACATCCTATGTTTTTGTTTTTTAGAAAACCAAAAAGAAGAAGAGAAAAAAAAAGAAAGGCAAGGCACAGGATGAGACAGAAGAAGAAGAGGAATACCAGGATGTGAGCGAATCAGAAGGGCCCGTTGAAGAAGGCCCCCCAAAGCCCGAGCCTCCAGAGAAGCCTGACTTTGACTCTATAGAGCAGCAGGTCAGAGAGAAAGCCTCCAGGATACGCAGGAAACCCGGAGAATCTATCCTGATCCCTGAGCTGTCTGCATCTGGAAACCTCACTGCCAGTGAACTCTGCCCCAGGTATGATCAGGAAAAACAGAGAAAGTCTGGGTTTCTTTAAAGCTTTAGTGTTATTAAACGTCCGTTACATTCAAGCCATTGCCAAATGAGGTGCTACAAAGCTAATTAAGACTATCAGCTCCACACAACTCTCTCTGGATTTCTCAGAATGACTATGTTCAGAAGATTGTGGCATATGGTGACTTTCGCACGCAGAAACTCGAGTGAAGATAATGACCTCCTCTGAAGAGTCCATCATGTTTTTTTAATCCTCTGTGTCCTCTTTGGCTACTAGCAACTGCGTCAAGGAGGGGTGGGGGTGAAGCGCGATCACGGAAGGCTTGTATTATGTGGACGCACCAACGTTGTTGTCATTACTTAGAATTCCTCATGGGGGCACTATAGCTTTAAAAAGGGTTAGTGTTAGCTCCAATTCAATTTTACTTTCTTTCAAGAGTTTTAGTCAACATATTGAAATATAGTATCCTCTTATCTCACCCACTGGCAGATTCCTCACTTGTTTTGAGAAAAGTAAGATGATTTCCATCTGAAATAAAAAAAAACTACACTATCATTGTGGCATAAAGCTCAACATTTTGAAAGGCTCTGGTTCTGGATGTTTTTTTCCCCATTCAATTGCTCCATTGATGTTTTAGAAAATGCTCATTTAAAGACTTTAAGCTTGGAACCAAGCCATCCAGCTACAAGATGAATCAAGACCATAAAATGTTTGATTCGGCTAAAAAAAAAACTGAACAAAAGACAAATGTACAAGACTGTGTACATTAATGATCATGGACTTTAGTGGTACCAGCCCTGCTCACTAGCTGTTCGCAGGTTCAGTAAACATTTCTAGGGCAACAGTAAGCTTCATCAATCAGAGACATTGCTGTAATGCTGAA
Organism: Percina caprodes; assembly: GCA_013375575.1. Lineage (NCBI taxonomy): Eukaryota > Metazoa > Chordata > Actinopteri > Perciformes > Percidae > Percina > Percina caprodes. The sequence goes on from JABXJD010000008.1 coordinate 1,285,206, forward strand.
GATTGTGGGTAGTGCAAAATAATGTGTTTTTCTTAAGACAAGGTTAATATCATACAGAGTTGTGGCTTCTACAACGGCATAAACCTTCGTTTCACATTCTTGCAGCTTGTAGTCTGTCTACCTTGGATGGGTTAGACACTAAGAATAATTATCTAAATCCTTATGGAGAAAATGAATAGGATTTTCACTTTCAGAACCACACTGTTGAGCTCTATTGTGGATGTTCTTCATCTGGTTTGTTTACTCCCTGTTGTAGGTCGGAAACAGCTCGGCGAGAAGATGTTACAAGGCGCTCTCTTTTGTCAAGATCCTTTATAATGACAAAGAAGTCTCCCGAACGGACAGCCGCTCCCTGAACACTGATTTCAGAGTGCACTTTGGCCAGATTTTCAATCTCAAGATAGTTAACTGTCCCCAAAGCATCAATTTGCAGGTACAGTACAGACACATTTGTCATGCTGTTGTTTTGTCTATTCCACACATCTGAGCGATAGATTAATCTATGAAGTGTATTCATTTCTTGTGTGTGTGTGTGTGTGTGTGTGTGTGTGTGTGTGTGTGTGTGTGTGTGTGTGTGTGTGTGTGTGTGTGTGTGTGTGTGTGTGTGTGTGTGTGTGTGTGTGTGTGTGTGTGTGTGTGTGTGTGTGTGTGTGTGTGTGTGTGTGTGTGTGTGTGTGTGTGTGTGTGTGTGTGTGTGTTAGGTGTTTGAGGAGATCGGCTCATCATGCTACCTCCTGGCTCAAGTGTTTGTTCCAGTGCCAGAACCCTCCGTTGTTGCGGACAGTGTCTCTCTTGAGGAGTTTGAGTTTAGCAGCAACCAGAGAGTGATGTTCGACCATGAGGGCGTAGGAAGTGGTAAATGCCTTTATTTAACGCAAGCTCAGACCTGAAACACAGAGACATTCATATTTGAATTGTACAGGGACTTTTCAGTGATGTCAGTCCCTGTCTCCCTGTGTCTCGTCCTTTCTGTATGCCTCGTCAGACGTGCCCCTCTCCTTTGAGGCAGATGGCAGTAACAAACAGACACTGCTGACCTCTGGGAAGCTGTCGTGTCGTGTTTATTGGGGGTCTGGAGAGGACGGTGTAGCACTCGCCCCTCCTGTGTCTCAACAACATGGTGGCATACACAGGTAATGTCACTTAAAGGACAGTACTGGTGGTTGTGCGTGTTTTAGCCCATTAACTACATTTCCTGTATGATTTCCATCACAGCCAACCCTTTGCCAAACATGACTATTGATTCATGGATCCAATGGAAGCCAGTAGTTTCAGTTTATGTCGGCATGATATAAACTTGGCAACATGCTCAAACTTGTTTAAGTATGTCATGTTAAACTTTCTTTTTGCATCAAAGGTTATGCAGCAGGGGAAGTTTCTTATAAGTCTTATGAACAACATATTGCCATGCCATAAACATTCCAATTTTTGCTTATTGTCTGATAACATAGCTCATAAATGAATATCAAGTCTCAGTATTTTTTATGCAAATTCCCAAAACATTGATGTCAGAGCTTTCTACAACTGCACCTGAATGCATCTGTCTGAAGGAAGGCAGCTGCAGCCTGTGGTTGAAATAAGTCTTAAAACATGTGGGCTTGGAAAATTAGTCATTAGTAATGTGTGGTGTGTGCAGTCTGTAGTTTATGTGCCTGAGTACTCCTTTTAAGGAAATATTTTGACTATTTTTAACCAACTCTGTGTCATCTTAGTGTGGGCAGTGAGTGCAGATGAATGGTGTGTGGTTCTTTGCTGTGGCGCTCTCTCCACGGAGCAGTGCAGCGAAGGTCTGCTGAGATTTGCTGGATTACACTCCGCAGATAGTAGCGCCACACTGCACACCGTTAATCAATCTGCAAACAGTTCCCAAATACGGTGAAACAGAGCTGGTCTAAAATTGGCTAAGTCTGTCCGTAAACCTTGTACCTTGTCTATGGTAATTGTTTTTTAGAAGTATTAATTACATTCTTTCTTTGTGTTTTTAGTGGCTTAAGCCGTCTTGATGCCGTTACATTTATTGGGGCATCTGGACTATATGACATGAAGAAGATTGGAGAGTGGGCCACACGGTCACGACTGGACCCCAACGATCCAAAAAATGCCTCCATCATGCAGCTGCTAAAAGTGCGTATCAGAATACAGTACTTTGCATGTACAAGTGGTCTGAGCATTCAGATGACTGGCCGTTTTTGTGATTTAAAAAAAACAAAAAAACATGGCTTCTTTCTTTGTACTTGGGATTCACCAGGTGGCCACTTGTGGAGAGGTAACAGCTCCAGAGTACTTCCGTCTAGAACAGCTGCAGGAGGAGTTTAACTTTGTGACTGATGAAGAGTTGGAGAGGTCCAAAAGATTTCGCCTGCTCACTCTCAGGAACCAGGAAGTTGCAGAGTTTCGAAATTACAAGTGTGTTCCTTCCCTGGAGAGGGAGGTCACAGATAAGGTGTTCCAGGTCAGCCTTTCAAACATTTACAATATTGCAAAAATAATGGATAAGGATGCATTAACTCTGTATGAGGCTTTTTTCTTCTTCTCTTGGTTAACATTGATTTCAGGAATATGAGAAGAGACTGAAAGAAGGAGAGATAGTTGACACTAAAGAACATCTGGATTCACACCGAGCCTTAGTAGCCAAATACCTTCAGAAGGTGAGTACCCCGTGTAATGTAACTATGTATTACCCCAGTCGTTTGCACATACAAACGCTAAGTGGTGATGATAATCTTGGCTTTTTCCACAGATCCGAGAATCGGTCATCAACAGATTTCTTCTTGCTAAGCATCACTACATTCTGTCTGACTTGGTGGTAGAAGAGGAGATACCAAGCATCGGGTAAATATCTCCCCAGGCATTATTAACTCACTATATTCTGTCTCGCTTTTAACTCCCATCTTTCACAACTGATATGTTATGCATGTTACTGTAATTTTTTCTTTCCATCTTGCCAAACACAAAATAGTAATTCAAGCATGTATTAGGTTATATACCGAGGGGTCTTAAAAATAGCAACGGTATCAGTTTCAGTACCGTCATTAAAAAAATGCAATGCACTTATATAGGAGACAATGATTAAATATAATTTATTTAATACCTTATGTGTGGTTGTCATCACGTGACAGTGTGAAGGGTGCTGGTCTGACCTGGTCTGGTCTGGTCTGGGAGAAGAACAGGACTTCTGCAATTTGGCAGCATTTAGGGTTCCGCCCTAATGATAAAGGAGAGGTGTTTCAGTGTCAGTGTTTGGTATTCACTTTGTGGACGGTGGAGGCACACGCCAACAGTTTGGTGACGCTTTACATCATCATTTCTAATTAGTCACGGTAATACCGTATACCGCGGCAAAATAGAGAGAAGGTTGAAACTATCAAAATTTGGATACTGCCCAACTCTAGCATGTATGCATGTAATGTTTCCTTCTGTATCTTACACATATTCCCATTGTCGAAATAACAATACAAGGTAGGATTACTTTAAACTGTGGATCGGCATCCAAATCAACCAGAAATCAGGAAAAGTGCAACAAGGCCTATATAAATCAAAGGCTGATGTATTAATTTCTTGGCCTGGTGCTGCTTCGGTCTATCTGATCTTGAACACAACACGACATTATCCTGGCTGAGTATGACTGTCTCCTGGGATAGCCCAAGGCGGTGTTTTAGAGCAGGTTTCAAAACATGTGGACATAATAATGGAAAATGTAAAAATAATTGTAGTCTTTGATGGTATTTATGCAGATTTATAGATAATAATGTACAGCTGCCAATGACAATCATGCTGTTGGGTGTTACTTTGCACATTTTATTTTTCTTTATTGAAAGTGAATGTTATATAAGCTTTTCTGTTTCATTTTTCTGTTATATTTCTGTTATGCTTCTTCTCTTCTTTTTTTATTTTTTATTTTTTACAGTGGTGCAGGTCCAGGGTATGAGTTTCTTTCTTTTTCTTCCACCATCTGTGTCTTTGTCTCTCCATTTAGTTTGAACCCAGAGTACAGTACAGTAGTGACAATAGACCTCATGTAGTATTCAGTCCTTTCAGGATTTAGGAGATTATTTCACCAAAACAGTTTTTGGGGTGTTTACTCAAAAAAATAAGTTTATATGTATTTATTTTTTTGCTGTTTTATTGCAGGAATAGATAATGTTACAATACTACATTTGTGTGCCTAACATATTTTGCTAAATACAGTAATTATTTATAAAACAGTATATTAATTACAGAACTAATGTGGAAGTTATGAATCTAGCTTTGCTCGCTATAAGTATACTGAAAGACAGCACACTGCTCATTGAGTGCATCTATTCCAAACTAAATAACACTATTAATTAATATTATTATTATTATATTATGTGCTTAAACACTTTGCAAGGCACAGTTTGCCTATAATATGCAGGTAGAGCTCCTTTGTTCAAACTAGTGAAGCAATCGTCTTCCTGGTAGTCCGCTGTGCCACAATTTAATCCTCCATATTTCTGGTCGTACTACACCAATACATAATAACAGGAACAGGATAAAACACTTTTCTCCTTAGTGGTTCCATTTTTTCAACAGTTAAATTGGTATTGTGATCATAAAATCCCAGATACCTGGAGGAACTGAGTACTGTTGGTAATAATCATATCACACACTTGAAAAATGAAAACAAAATGTGATCTTTCGATAAAAGATGTGCAGACAGTCTGATATTCGTTTAAATTACCAGTCCCTTGTTGGTTGTTGATTAAATAATAACAGCTGTTTGTTTTGACAATCAGGATTCTGGGACTGAACCTTTTCAAGCTGGCTGAACCCAAGCGGCCGCTGAAACCTCAAAGGAAAGCGAGGAAGAAGGTGACTGCTCAGAATCTGTCTGATGGAGACCTCAAACTTCTGATCAACATCATCCGGGCCTTTGACATCCCCATCCGCAGGCCCCAGTCCAAGTGAGTGTTGAGTGCACCCAGTCAAATTCAGAATAGTTTAGAACAGAGTAGAAAAGCCTTGATTGCCCTCAGGAAAGTATATCTTATAGACATAACATTTGGCTCAATGCATGTTTATTTCAGTAAACCAGGACAGTCGTCGCAGAGTGCCATCCAGGGCAGTGATTGGCTCCTCAGCCAGGTACAAAAACTTTCCTCTATAGCTGATTGGCAGCAAGATTTTATTTTTTTTTATTGGCATTAGATCTATATTATGTCTGTTTTTTGTGTGTTTTGTAATGGTGTGATGTAGGTACAAGTGAGGCCCTTTGTGGAGGTCTCCTTCCAGCGCACGGTGCTTCAAACTACCACAGCTGATGGACCCAACCCCTGCTGGAATGAGGAGCTGCAGCTACCGTTCAGGTAGTCTATATTCACAACGTTCCCCTTCTGGGATTGTTCCGGTGCAGCGGGACATTCCACCGGATGTTAGTCTTTTCGCCCGATGTCCGGTACCTCTCACTTTCTTTGTGTTGTAAATTTAAACTCCGGTGGATTTCTGAGGACTATGGTTACCTGGTCCTCAGATCTCTGCAGGGTAAATCCAGACAGCTAGCTAGACTGTCTGTCCAATCTGAGTTTTCTGTTAACTAAACTAAGACAATTAAATTAATCGCCAACTAATTTTTTGATAGGAAAAAAAGTCAAACTTCTCTAATTCCAAATTCTTAAATGTGAATATTTTCTAGTTCTAGATCTTCACTACTCTGTGACAGTAAACTGGATATCTTAAAATTTTGGGCAAAACAATACATTCAATTTCAACTTTAATTTGGGCTTCAGGAAACACTGATCCAAATTTTTCACCATTTATGAAAAATAATCTACAGATAAATCAACTATAAAAATAATCTTTAGTTGCAGCCTTAGTTTTATGGCCATTGGATGCTACTGGTGGCCAATTCCAAATCAGCTTAATCTACTTGTATATGGTACCTTCAAAACAAAACACCTTCCAGATACTGTAGTGCTTTAAACAAATTAAGAGAACATCAACAAATTAGATAATATGCAAAACTGTTCTTCTTCTCTACAGTGCCCCAAATGGGGACTACAGCGCGGCTGTCTTACAGTCAGTCAAAGACGAAGTCTTCATCAACATATTTGATGAGGTGGTTTATGAAACTGGAGTGGTGAGTAACACTTTATATTTCGCTCACAGCAATCATATTGGAACATGTTCCTTGTATTATTTGTTCTTTGCGTTGTAATTTAACACCTTTTTTTCTCCACAGAAGGACCAAGACAGGGCGAAATCAATACACACCCGAGTGGAGAAGCACTGGCTGGGCTCCGTCAAGATTCCTTTCAGCACCATTTATTCTCAGTCCAGGGTGAGAGTCTCTGACCAGTCTTTTATTTTTTTATGTATGTATATATATACATATAAAAACAATAAACCTCTTAAATCTTGAATGTAACCATTTTCGTACTATGGCTTTCTTGCTAGCCGCTAACCATATTTTTGGAATATTGTTAATATTTGTAATGAAGGTACTTGTCTTGTCCCAATACATTAGCTGCAATATTGCCAAAATAGATTGTAGTAAAGGAAGAATCAATTCCGTTACCTAAAATGTTCTTTGTTCAGTCTTTGTTTCAGATAAGCACACTGACTACCTGAACTGCTGACTCATTTTTTATTATTCCATCGGATAGATTGATGGAACATTCAAGGTGCATACGCCGGCGGTGTTGCTGGGCTACAGTAAGGAGCGGAGCTATGGCACTAATGGTGCCTACGATACAATGCGTAACCTGAGTGAGGGAGCATTCATCACACTCTTCATCACCATTGAACCCCAGCTGGTGCCTGGAGAGTCTGTTCGAGAAAAGGTAGGACATATATGTTTAAGTGCCAAGCTCAAGGATGGCTCCTATTTGCTCTTTAGTACCCAGCCTGCATCACTGTGTGCTAGTTTCTCTTAGTTCATGTGTGTCTTCAGATCCAAGGGGTTAAAGTGAGATTTGGCAGGTGGGGGACCCCTAAGATCTGAGGTTCCATTCTTAAATTTAACACTTTAAAGTTTCTTAACACTTTCAAGTCTACATCCACTACACAGCACAGCAAGAATAATTCACTTGAGCTAGTTCACTTGTTACTCTCGTTATTTCCTTCTTCCAAAACAGTAACGGAGAACACCAGGAGCAATGCCAAAAGTTGAGTTTTTTTTGAAAACAAAATGATGGCTGGTGTGTTAACTGCATTTCTGACAAGCATTTAATTTTTTTTAAAGAGTCCGACACAGTCACTCCACATTAAACACACCAGGCCTACATTTACTTCCAGCTAGATTCACAGAGAACAATGAAGGCAAAGCAGCATCACTGATCCATTTAATCCGACTAGTCTCTGTCTAGCTCGGCTGAAAACACCAGATATGTAGCATGTGACTGTGTCCTTCACTACCGAGCCTGTTTGTAAGTGGTAGGCTGCCGACAATGTGACCTTCACCTGTTCACCTGACCAGTTTAGATAGTACGCGGCGGTACATGGCGGTGCCCCGCTGAGAGTGAATAGGGGGGAAACACTTGAATAAATATTTTGCGTTATTTTAAACAAACAGGAAAGACGATGTGTGACACTACCTATCAGATTAATTAATTTATTAATCAAAGTTGCCGGAACCCTGATCCGGATTGTTTCGTGCCCACTTTAACCCCTGTTTAGATCTTATCAACATCCATTCCTTTTTAATTTGAGTTTCTATGTCAATACATCAGATATGTTCACATGTTCTCCATGCTGTAATAAGTAGGTGGCTATGCATCACTGTATTAAAGTTTTGTTTTTTATCCTTTTGTGCCACTTTGCTTTTTCTCTGCTACATATGCTAGATAAAGGAATTAAAGGTAACCTTCTAGTTAAACACACCATTTGTTTTATTCACCTAACTCACCCATCTATGACCACATCGTTCTCAATGCATATTAATCCATGTACATAGTGCTGAGCTGTATTCCTCTGCTGTAACCTTTAACCTTTTTATGCAGTTTGACAGCCAAGAGGATGAGCGTTTACTGCAGGCTTCAGAGAGGTTCGAGAGGGAAGCAGCAGAGGGCTACCCGGACCGACCATGCATTACCACCATCATAGATCTAAATGGGAAGACCATCTTCATCACACGCTACATTCGACCACTCAACCCCCCACAGGAGTTACTGGATGCATCTCCCAATAACCCCCAAGAGACCACGGTCAGTCGCATGATTGAAGTGAATGTAAACAAGGGGCTACTTGTATCTTCTTTAATAGTAATTGCTTGTATTTCTTAACTGATCAGATTTCCTGCAGTGACACAGTCTGACTCTATCCTCACACAGGTCCTGGTTGCCCGATTTGTCTCGCTCATCCCTTCTCTGCCTGACAGAGTTTCGTTTTCCGGCGCCTGTGACCTGTGGAGCACCTGTGATGTGAGTGAACCCTCTTTGAGCGATTGTGATTGGAAGAGGAGCGGTCCCATCTGGAGCGGCCTATATTGCTCACCTGGTGGAGCGTGCGCCCCATGTAGACTCAGTCCTTGCCAACTGCCCAGGATCGGGTCTGACCTGGGGCCCTTTGCTGCGTGTCGTCCCCTCTCACTCTATCCCGTTTCTTGTCTCTCTTCAGTTGTTCTTACTAAAGGAAAAACCCTAACAAATATCTTTCAAAAAAAAAGGGGGAGGGAACAAATGCCCATCTTACTCTAACTTGTCTTCTTGTTTTTAGCAATTCCTCACCCTCCTAGCAGGAGATGAAGAAGAACATGCTGTACTGTTGTGCAACTACTTCCTGTTTATGGGCAAGAAAGCCTGGCTTATAATTGGCACTGCTATACCAGAGGTGTGTAGACACATATGTATAAAAATAATGAAGAGCTTTTGAGTCTTTCTGTAGCAGCTTTAAGGTTTTCTGATCTCTATATTTCTTAGGGACCCACAGCTTATGTCTTGACCCTTGAGCAGAGCCGCTACCTGATCTGGAATCCCAGCAGTGCTGAGTACTACGGACAGTACGACACCTTCTGCCCACTGCAAACCATTGGTTGTCTGGTCAATGCTGACAATGTGAGTGAAGAGAGAGCAACTATATGGAATTTGCAGTTCACAATGTGGCTTTTCGTTCTTTAATTTGATAGCAGCAGTTGATTTTAATAATGCCAAAAATGTTATTCAGGTGTGGTTCAACATTCAAGAATATACATCACCAATGACGGTGAGTTTTGACACCACAAAGGCCAATTTGTGGAAGCCGTTTTTCTCTCGATCATTCTCCCACCCTGGGCTGTCAAGTGTACAAGTGAGTGTTCAACATTTATCTATAATCTCGTTGTATGTTTAGTGGTATTTGTTTTACATTGTCTTTTAAATCTAAATCTCTTTAGCCAGAGGAGCTGGTTTATCGGGGCACAAACAAAGCAGCTGCAGCAGAACTTCAGGACAGGCAAGTTAACACTGTGTCATGTTGATTTATGAGGCTACAATTACACACTAGACACAACATTTACCATCTCACTTTAATAGAATTGAGAAGATCCTAAAGGAGAAGATCATGGAGTGGCGCCCTCGTCACCCAACCCGCTGGAACCGCTACTGCACCACTACCCTGAAACAATTCCTGCCCAAACTGGAGCTGAGCGGGGGGAAGGACATGGCGGAGGGGCACCGCCACGAGTTACAGAGCCTGCTGGGAGACAACAATGTAAGTCTGAAATGGAAGTACCTGGGGAAAACTTACTTGACTGAGTCGTTGAATGAAGTCATCAGTCATCAATCTATTATTTTAATGATACCATTTTCTCTGCTCTGGGAAGATATGTCAGCTGGCATAATAACTTATGTCATGTCATAACTTCTATCATAAATAACTAATAGATTTTTTTATTTTCCTTTTTAGATTTCAGGATTCCCCCTGCATATGCCATTCTCTGAGATACGGCCCATCATAGAGGCAGTGTACAGCACTGGAGTTCACAATGTTCAGGCATCAAATGTGGAGTTTGCCCTGGCCGTGTATGTGCACCCCTACCCCAATAATGTCCTGTCTGTGTGGGTGTACCTGGCCTCACTGGTGCGTACATGAAACAAGAGACACTCCTCTTACTGTGGATCGCTGTGCTTTACTGCTTTTGTACAGTACAGTCAAAATTAATACACACCCGGGTAGAGTAGCAATGGCTGAGCTCTGCTTTCCCATTCAAATGAATGAGAAAGTGGTCCAGACTTTTGACTAGTACTGTATATAAATGAGCTTTAGCTTCTTTTTTTAAGAAAACGTTATGTAATTACATTATTCACACACTGCACGCTGTTGTATATCTAATGTATATAATGAATATAGTTACCAGTTTGATACCTGTACATCAAATCCAATAACCTTGTATTAAATCCTATTTTTTTAACATTATAATTGTTATGACCTGGCCACAACAAATAGGCACACGCCATGATACAGTTTTACAAAAATATACTTGATAAGTATAGTCAGTGGTGAGTGAGTAAGTGTAAAATGCAAATAAACTAAAGCAGGGGTCTTCAATGTTTTTTAGGCCAAGGGCCCCCCAACTACATACATTGTATAAAATGAAGTTGCATATTAGACTCGGCTTACAATAACATGTAAGGCTGCCCAGTCTTTTGTTACTATTTGGCATCATTTTATAAATCCATGTTTTCTGCAGTAACTCTTGAGTACCCCCTAGGGCCCCTGTTGAAGATCTCTGAACTAAACCAAGAGAGAACTGAAACAACAGCAACCGGCCAGCAGGCAGAGACCTCAGCTGCACTGCAGCCACAGTTAAGTCACGAGTGTTCCCAAGTTAGACTAACAAGCACCTGCAGAGTCAGCAGAGACGCAATAGGGGGCGTCAAATAACGTTCAGTTGTTTTGACTCGAGAATAGCCATTTCTGAGGCTAAAGCTTGTGTTTCCAATATATCTTACTAATCTATATTGACGTAAATGGGACAGCAGAACAGTACAAATATATAGAAATGTTACACTGCACCTGCTTTAAGCAGCCTAAAGCAATAGTTAAAAATCAACACCAACAATAATACGATCAAATACTTAACAAAAATATTTATTGCAGGGCTGGTGAATTGCATTAGAATGTACAAATGTCACTAACTGGTAGCTCAGTATACAAGTTTCCTTCCGTTTAATTTACTATGTTGAGCTAAAAATTTCCCACTTGCAAACATTTCAATTAGTTCACAAAATTTAAATGACCAGAGCTTTTAACCCCAAGATACTTTTTATTATTCTGTTTATGAATTGAACATTTTTAGTGGAACTCCTCACGCAGGACTTTGAGGGGAAAACGATTAAAAATGAAGTACAATCTACTGAAAACATAACATAGACTTCTACCAGCCTATGGGTGATATTCCTAATCCCTGTTCAGCTTCTCTAAAAATCCCTCCATACGAACATCGGTCCATCTGTAACCACAACATTGGAGTACATAAAGAAAAATAAAAGCCAAATGGAACGTGGAAAAAAATTGTTAATACTACACTGCAATATCATGTACCAATTCCTATCTCTGTACATCCTTTACTGGTGTCCTATGTCTGGTGTAATTCAATGGCTGTGACAACATTAACAGAAAACAAGTGGGACTATGTTCATTCTGACCTGTAACAGTCAACAAAATGACAGCTTCAACCTAAGGGGAGCAGCAATAAACTGACTCCTGATCAATTGTACACAGCCTCTCCAACAAATCACAGCTTGTTTATAACGTATGAGTAATTTATAAACAAGTTTCTAAATTATAAATAGGTCAACTAAAACACAACGGGGGAGAAGACAAATCAGTTTTAGTGACAAAAGAAACATGTTTGGTGCCTTGGTGTTTACACGTCTCTAGTTATTTTATTTTTAAACCAAAACAGGAAACAGAATGTACATTTTCATACACAAATCCATTATCACCCCTTTATATTTTCTAAGGGAATATTTCCATTTAATATAGATGGATATGGAAATAACAGGAGCAAACTTAGTTTCGTCCAGAAACATTTTTGAAGTGACACAAAACACAGCAACTGGTATTCCCAGGATAAAGTGCAATAAAAAGAAGATGTGACATTTTACGAAAAGATGTTGCTTGGTGGGATCACTCTCCAGAGCGACAGCAGGCCCTGAAGCCACACTGCAGGTTCTGGCAGCCGCTGGCCGTGTCTGCGTGAGGACCTGCAGAGAAACGCCACACAGTGGTCACCTACTGAACTACATGCCATGAGACAAATGAAAAAACTTTAAGCCCTTACACATCAATTTAATTATTATATTTCAATGTAATGAAGTGAATACTAACGGCATCATATTGGCTAATGCAATGCCTACTTACCTTCCACCTCAGTAGCATCTGTTACTTACAATAGGACACATGCTATGCAGGTGGGGTTAGTAAGATTTGTTCCAGTTGCAATAGATCTGCTCACAAAATCTTTAACATTCACCATGACATATTAACATACAGTTATATAACACAGCCTATTTTTAAAGCTCCTTAATAGCATGTACAGTTTGTTTCAGAGGAAAATGAGATCCCTAACAATTTCCCTTGTGAGTGTTACCATTGATGTTGTCGCAGTAATAGAAGTGCTCATCATTGAGGGAAGGACAGGCTGACACCAGCTCCTGCAGCCCCACCTCAGTAATGAGGAGGCAGCCAGACAGGTTGAGATGCTCCAGGAAAGGAAGCCCTCCACGCTGCGACACAGCCCTGAAACACATAATGCAACCTCATTATACAGGTACAGCAACGTGCACACAGGCACTGAGAAGGAACACTGATAATCCAGTCTTAGCCAATAGAAAACGGTTCACTATAGAAATTTGAATGCACATCACCATTCTTTAATAAGTAATATTAACTGATGGAAACCTAACTTGATGGGCAGAGCACACCTGCATTTCTACTTTCCATTTTATTTATGTGAATAAACACTCATACCTTATCTCTCCTAAACTGTGTACGTGAGAAAGGTTGCAGGTGGGAGGGGTTTACCAAGGTAAGTGCTTGTACAAAGGACAGCACACACGTTATTACACCACCTTGGGTATACAACTAGCCACCGAAAATAACTACGCTTGCCACTGACCACTAAATGTTCTGAAACTGCAATATGCCAGACATGGTAATTTACAGCTGGTCAAAGATGACCTCATGCATCTCACTGTTTTACATCCATTTCTGAAGATACTAACCTCTCAAATAAATCCACATAAACCCAGATCAGCACTATGAAATTATGCCATTTTAAGTGTTAGGGAGTGTGTTTGTTGAAAAACAGCAGTGCATTTTTTTTACCTTAAGCCCAAATCTGTGACTTGATAACATCCAGAAAGGCTGAGAAACCTCAGTGAGCGTTTTGCCGCTGACTGTTCAGTCCTGTTTTGACGCCCCAGGCACTGCAAGCCCCCAAATGAGGAGCATTTAGTCCGAAACTCTGCAGTGCTGCTTCTGGTGGTGCCTGACTCACACTGAGGCCCATTGAAAGTCCTGAGGGCCATGTCACTGGTCGTGCAGCAGGTGGAGTGACCACAAAACATTTCCCCAGACATTGCATACTGCTGATGCAAATAGGAGGCATTTGAGCCAGTCCTGTGCCCGCGCCTCCTGCTCCTCCTGCAACAGCAGGAGCTTCCCGCAAGCTGTGTCTCTACAAGGCTTTCTGTTTCAGGAAGAGACATCCCAGCGCGGCGGCTCCAATCTGCAGCGTCTTCAATATCAGCAAGGTCTGAGGGGTCCAGGACCCACACTTGTGTGGGGGTGCAGGCAGCGCCCCAACGGCCAGTCCCCGGCTTGAAAATGACAGCCTGCCGCTTTCGTCCCACTGGATAGAGGTTCCTCTCTTCCACCAGAGTGATGGGTATTGAAGAACTTTTAAGAAGCTTGGCCCGTCGGTCCAAACGTTTGTCAAAGCAGGTGGAGGATGTGAGGTCACCCAGCCCAACTGACAGTTTCTTCATGGTGTGATCAGTAATCTTTTCACACCCCGACAAATCCAGGTGCTCCAGAGAGAGACAAGCCCCGAGAGACGACCAGCTGAAAGAGGGAGGATAGCAAGAACATGGAGATAAGCGCGGAGCTTCCTGTATATAAAAAAGAACTGACCAGCATTTGTTCTGGGTAATAGACTTATTTTAGTTATGACTTTTAATATTTACCTATCAAATGCACTATCTGTAACATTAGTCTGGGTCAGGTCCAGGTGAGTAATATTGGGGCAGAAACTGAGGATCTGGCGCACCTGAAAAGAGGATAAAAGTGACAGTTCAGACTTTGCACAATCTTCATAATCAGGCATTGTGCGTTGACATTGTCAAAGTAAAGATTTTGCGCTTCATACCATTTTACTAGAGACTGTCGAACTGTACGCCAAAACAATGGACTTGACAGACGGGCCCACATATGGCAAGAGGTTCTGGATAATCCCATGCAGAAGCCTCTTCTCTCGCTGAGCAGTGTTAATTGCCAGGGAGCCCTGTGTGTGGTCCGACAAATCTAAAAAGACAATGAACAAGAACATGGATGATGCAACAATTTTTTTGTGTACATTGTCATGTATGATTATGATTTAGATTTTTGACATACAGTATTTGTCACACAAATTTTCATGAACTTTTTGTCTGTTTTTATTTTGTAGTCATTCCATGCTTAAGCCTTAAACATGCTTGTGAAAGTCACCTGTCACAGTAATCTTCCATGTCAGCGGCTCAGTCATGTTTAAAGGTGGAGAAATGGCTTCGTAGAACACGAGACATGAGGTGGTTTTAACAATTATTTCATGTATGTCTAATTAGATCACACACACACACACACACACACACACACACACACACACACACACACACACACACACACACACACACACACACACACACACACACACACACACACACACACACACACACCTTTTATTTCCCTCTCTTGCCTATACTCTAAGTTGTTATCCATTATCCCATCCTCTTCCAGTCACTCTGTTTTCCGATTTTTAAATGTCTGGTTACAGTAACTTTTAAATACAAAACATACAGTATTTAAAAAATAATTTTTTTTTAAATAATCGATTATTAGCTTATCAGAATCGAGCATTGAATCGTTCTAGAGAGAATTGCGATGCATTTTTCCCACCACTAATTTTAACCATCACCTTCAAAGAATGGACTTTAATGACTTTACCAGTGTCATGAAGATACATTTTAGTAGACTTTTTTTGGTGCCTAATCTGTTTATGACATACCTCTTTTACAGCTGACCAGTTTCAACAAATGCCTGACTATCTTACACTGCAGAACGTTAAAAACAGTGGCCATTGTGTTTTTAAGAGTACACACTGACAATGCAATAGCTTGCCAAAGGCAAGTTAAAAGGGTTTTGAAACTAGCAATAGCACATTCCCAATTATACATTTTTATGTAACTTACCAGACTCATCAACATCAGCATCCTCATCCCATTTCTGATAGGCCTGCCCCTCATTCTGCCGACTCTTCACCCACTCATCATCTGGCTCCTGGTCCAGATCCCCAGGGGGCCCACTATAATAATCACCTACATTAGAGAGACACAAACATTTCTCAGCAGTGCACCACTACTATATACTTGACTTAATGCAAGTATTTCTGTATGTTTTTATATGATTTATTACCATATTTATATGATATATTTTGCAGGGAAAATTGGGCTTTGTTAACAATATTTTGTTTCTTTAGGTAATCACCAGTTCTTATCAGCAGCCTACCTCTGGCCCAGCGCACAGGGTACAGGTGCCTCCACAGAGAGCCGGTCTTAGCCAGCTCTGACCAAGAGCTGCACACTTGACTACAGCGACACAGATCTTCAGGGTCCAAATAGTGGAAGAGCCTCAGCATAATTTCGGTAGGAAGCTGGGAGATGTGGGTTGAAGAATTCCTGTTCTTTTCCAGTTCTGAGAAGGAGAACAATACAGTTTTGCTTATGACCAACTCAAAATACCAAAATTAAATGAAATGCACCTTTTACAAATGCCAGTGTATCCTTTTAAGAAAACTAATGACTTAAATTGTTAAAAATGGCATTGCATGGACATAGGGGTTTTTGGCAGAAAATATTTTGACATTTGACAGTAGGAAAAGTACAGCGGTAAATGAGAAAAATGGCTGAATTCCATGTAGCTGCCTTGGTTTTAAGGTCCTGCTATTGTACATGCAGGCTCGCTGCCACAGCTTACTTGGAAACAAATGGGGCAGAGCCATTGTTTTTTTTTTGTTATTGGTTACACTTTTCTATGACAAGTCAAAATGCCTGCTGGGAAAAAAAAAAAGTATTGTACGTAAGTGTTAAACTATACCATTGGGCTTCAAATATTTTTTATTATTCAATCAACTTTGATTAACAATGGCTAAATAAAAAAATTTGTTTAACATTTAGGAATATATTCACTAACCATAATCTGTCTTCTCGTGGTCGGCATATTTAAAGGCCTTTTGCAGCTCCTCTGCCTGGCTCCACAAACTGAAGCCCTTCAGCACCTCGGCAGCACAATCCCATGGGTGCTGGCTGCAGTGTTGTGCTATAACCTGCTTCTTGATGTCCTTGAGCTCCTCGTAGGTGAAGTACTGCATAAGCATAGGCTGAAACACCTGCAACAACTCTCCTTAATTTACAGCTTGCAACAGAGAAATTCACAAAATGTTTCCTTGGGTTTATTTTCTTATGTTCTTCATGTTCTTCCTTTGTTTTTAAGTAACACAATTTAGTCTTACCCATTCTTTGTAGAATCAATTAATTCAAAGATATTATTAACAATGAAATTAAAGGTTAACATCTTATACCTCTTCTTCTTCCTTCATGTGGGGCAGAAAGTCTTGTGTGAAAGCTTCTAGTCTCTCCTTCAGCTGCTGGGCATAGTTAAGCTGCTCATATTCACTCTAAAAACAAATAACAAGTATTCATTTGTGGAATCTCTTTAAAAAAAAGCATTGCAGTTGAGACTTCACAATCCCATCTACAACATCTAGCAGCTCATAAACCCGCTACATTATTAGACATTGCAACTACAATTTTACCTCAGATCTAGTATTCTGCAAAGTCTATTTAACAAATAAGAAAAACAAATTAAGTAAATCTCAGCACAGTACTGTTTATCTCAGGAGAAACATATTTCCCACAGGACAGAGTTTGTGAGCTCAGGCCACAATGTTCCTTTCTGTTTTACAAACTAACTGGGGTAAAGCGGAAGTTAAGATTTACACAATTGCATCATTCTGAAAAACCCATTATTTTGGTTTGCCTATGGCTTGAGAGAGAACAATAACTCCTCTTGTTAAGCAGATCACAAAAGGCTGCTGCCTTTATTATACAATTCAGCACACTTCTTTCTGCATTGCACTGCCTTTTCCTAATTAATAAATTCTCAAGTTGTAACTTCATACAATTTACTAGTTTTGCAGAAAAAAGGATGCTACAATTTGTATATATAAAAGGGATTTTAAATTAATTACATTTAAAAATATACAGATTAATGTCCCATATTTACATTTAACTCAAAAATAACAATTGTATTGTTGTTGGTGGTGGTACTGCAATCTTTGTGTGGCTAACATAATAGTTATTTTAATGACAGAGTGTAACCCAACCATTGAGCATCAACTATCAGCTGAGCTCTGCACAACTCATGTATGTTTTCCTTTAAAGTAAAGCCTAGGCGCAAACAAGGTGCAAATTAGGGTCGTGGCAGGATAATATAATATTCTGTAAAGCAACTATGCATATTTACCTTAACGTTGTGCAACCCTTTTTCAAAAAGGGACAACATCTCTGAGAGTTTGTTGTCAGAGTGCACATTGTACACAGTGCAGCAGCGCTGTTGCAACAGGCTGATAATGTACTCATTCTCAATTTGTTCATGCATCTTGAACTCCTTGAAGGTGGCGCACAGCGACTGAAGAAATGAGCGGAAATCATTGTTGTTGGAGAAGTTGGTTTTTGACAGCTGTAAAAACAGAATAACTCAATTGTTATAAAATGTTACGTCGTTTGTGTTATACTGATATCAATGCAATAACAACATCATTAGCAATCATATATGTATATAGCACATGACAGCAGTACTGTATACGTAACGCTAGTTTACGTGGGCACACCCACGGTAAATTATGCTAGTTTAAAAAAAAGCTTTTCAATGTTTTGCACAATTTGTGTATTAGAAACTGCACTGTGGTGTTACATAACAATGTACCGTGTAAGTTAGCTAGCTAAGTTAGTTAACGTTAAGTTAACGTTAGCCAAACTAGTTGGCAAGCACTACTCGACGATGTGTTCTTGAGCAACCCAATACATGCTTCAAAGTAACGGATAAGCAAACACCTCCATGTAACGCTATCTTTACGTTCATAAGTCATACCACAGAGCTACCAAAACGGTCCAAATGTAGTCGTGAGACAATCATCAGATAGTTAATCTGCTTCGACATAACGTTAGCTAGTCGAGCCTGAGTGCTACAAACACAAGCTAGCCAGCTTGCTAGCAGGCGTACACTCGTCCGTTGGCCATCCACTGTCATATGGTTCTCATAAAAGTGCACATCAATAACTGACTTTTAGTTATACACACCTTTTCGCAGTATAAGCCCACCAACTGCTTCATTCGCCAATGTGGGCCAGTAAAAACATCCACCTCGTCTGGAAAAGGAGCCATCTTTACACATTGAACCTCACTGCGTCATCTGCACAGTCGCAGAATCAGATACAACAACAAGGGAGGCGTGTACGAGCGCCATAAGCGCCTCAAGTGGCCGCACGTTGTAAATATGGTCCAACCGGGTCCAACAGTACACGCACTGATCTGGGATCTGTGTGGTAATAAAATGCTATGACCATTTCACTGTAACGCGAGTGGATATACGCTCTCAGATCAGCCAACATGTTTTGAAACGCTTTAGAAAATGTTTGAATTTAAAAAAACAGTAGTTAAACCGTTACATAAGGTACATTTATATATAACCAAACGATGCTAAATCTACGCATAGGAGCTATCTAATATTAAAATATTGAATATTAAAATATTGAAAAGACTCTACAAGGTCATATGATATCATCATTTTTTACTCATGCATTTCGTAATTTTTATATTTATTGTACTCGTTTGTCATGTAACTATATACAGCATAAATATATATATATATATATATATATATATATATATATATATATATATAGATTATTGTTTAGCTTTTTATTTTTTGTATGTTCACCAGCGTGGTATTTCTTTCTTGAATTGTTTTATACTTTTCGTGCATACTTTTACATTTCCACATGTATTCCACTTATTTAATCAAAAATACTATTTGTTTATTCGATATTCATATTTCACCTTTGTTTTCTTGTATGAAACTTGAATTTCACGTGATCCATTAGCCTTTAGCTATAAGACTGCTATCCATTAGTAATTAGTTAAGTAAATATCTATGTTTTGGAAAACAAACGTTGGCAGAATAAAGTGCAATCCGCTTTACCTAAATTACATATTAAGTGTATCTGGTTTGGTTTATGGGTTAATGCATCCATGGTTGCTACACTTCCACGACTGGCTTGTGGTTGCTATGGAAAATGTCTACACCAACAGTACCATTGGGGGTGGAGACTAAGACCGTCATTCACCGTGAAGAATGATGGACAGTTGTATAAACCAATTCACGATTGAGAAATGGGAATGTGACCAATGAAAATGCAACAAAGAAAGAGCTGTGTTTGATAGAGCTCGTGAGGGCAGTAGCAAGTATCACAACCTCTGTGAGACAACAGCGAAAAAGAAAAAGACTAATGGTAAGCCAAGTATTAGCCACCTGATATAATTTACATACTGCAACCTAGTAAGTTAACTACGATAATTGTGTTACTCAGTGTTGCGTACACTGACAGGGCGTATTTTTTTAATGTAGGGTGGCTATTACTGCTGGACTTTTCGTCTAGCTAAACGGTAACGTTAGCTATTGCTACCAGTTGTGTGTTGTCTCAGCATCACAGCCCGTGTGAGAAAAGAGGTGCTTTTCTGTCAAACACATTACTGTCTATTTAAATTACAACACACAATCATGATTACTGAAGTTAACAACATTACAAAACGATCGACATTTAACAATTAGCTGTATGATCAAAGCCTAATGAGCTCCAGACTCAGCAGAGCTTTGCAATAACGCTATGTTCCTTGATTTATTTGCAGACCCAGTATGAGGAGCCAGTCATTCCGCTGACATGGACAAGTACGAAAAGGTGAAGAAAATTGGGGAAGGTTCGTTTGGAAAGGCAATCCTAGTCAAATCCAAAGAGGATGGACGCCAATATGTCATCAAGGAGATTGGCATATCTGCAGTAAGATACTATGCATAATGTTACACAAGCTTCACATGTCACTGTTAAGTGAGCTCTCTTGTGCTACCTTGCTCCATCCCTCCAGTCTCTGTTGCTTTTTTTCTGACAGATGCCAAGTAAAGAGAGGCAGGAATCTCGGAAAGAGGTTGCTGTTCTTGCCAACATGAGTCATCCAAACATTGTCCAGTACAAGGAGTCTTTTGAAGGTATTCACACATTCCACAGATATTAGCCATTAGGTAAAATAACCACTGAGTTAATATTGTGCAATGATATCCTGATGGACACAATATAAGCAGTTAATCCTTTTCTGAATGTCATATGCAACTGTTTTTAGAGGGGGGCTGCCTGTACATTGTGATGGATTACTGTGAGGGTGGAGACCTCTTCAAGAAGATCAACTCTCAGAAAGGAGTACTGTTCTCAGAAGAGCAAGTAAGCCACTTTTTATTTGACAAAGGCATGCACATGTGGATTGAATTGATCATATTTACTGGTGCTGTTTCATATCTTTATCCTCTTCTTTAAAAATGTATTAAGACTGTTAATGTTTTTTTCCTTGGGTTGTTCAGCCATTACAAATGATGTGTATATACTTTAGGAAGTACTGTATAATGTATCATCTTCTCCCTTTCCTAGATCTTGGATTGGTTTGTGCAGATTTGCCTGGCACTGAAGCATGTGCATGATCGTAAAATCCTCCACAGGGACATCAAATCACAGGTACTGCTTCATGCATTACAAGGTCTTCTCTCAGTGATTATAATTTGTTCACTTGTAATATATTGCCTTATTTACTTGTATTTTAATAATGTCTTCATAGAACATATTTTTGACAAAAGCTGGGACTGTACAGCTTGGAGACTTTGGAATTGCACGGGTGTTGAACAGGTATGTGAAATGTCATCTGAATAGCTTTGCAGATCTCTACAAAAATTTGGGAATAGTTAAGCACAATAAAGTTTTGCTTTTCATTCTCTTCTCATTTTCAGCACTGTAGAACTGGCAAGAACATGTATAGGCACACCATATTACCTATCACCCGAAATCTGCGAAAATAAACCGTATAACAACAAAAGGTAATAACTTGAGGTTGTAGAATACCATGGTTTTTGTGTTTGTCTCACTTGTGGTGTATATGAATATTTAATAATAATCCAGGGGTATTTGCAATCCAAATTCTGTCCCACCAAATTGTGAGTCATGCAGGATTAGCTATCAACTTCTGGGTGATGTAAAGGTATCATGTCTCCTCTTAATTGACTGAACCTGCTTGTTTGTAGCTACATCAGGAAGCCAGTATTGATTTACTTTAACTATTTTAACAATGCATGTAATCTAATACACTTTAGTTGCAACCAATGAAGTAAATTTAGCAGTAAATCAATGTCCCACGTGGAGTTTTCACAGCAATGTTAAAATCCTTTTTTCCTTCCATTAATTGATAATGAAAAGCATTGCAAGTGACTGTTAATACTTTATTCCATGAATGTAAAGCTTCCCCATAATTTATCCCTGCCTATCCCTTTGTGTGCTCTCTCCTCTCACTTTCACAACTTTCCCTCCCTCTGCAGTGATATTTGGGCCCTAGGGTGTGTCCTATATGAAATGTGCACTCTAAAGCATGCAGTAAGTATTCTGTGTGTGAGCTGTTTACTAATTAATGTAGATGTAATGTATCCTACGCAGCATTGCAATGCTCTCTCGCATGCTTTGATCTCGTCCCTGTATGTACTGTATGTATAATGGTTGGCCAGCTAAGTTTCAAGGGTGAAGTAATTTTTCCTGAGAGTCTCATAATCAAATCTGTAACTCTTTATAGTCTCAACCACTCCCTAAAAAAACCCTGCTTTGATCTATTGTTGCCTAAGATTGAGTATAATTGCCCTCAGTGATTATTAAAGTGTTCTACATGTATTTCTGCTCAGTTTGAGGCTGGCAACATGAAGAACCTAGTTCTAAAGATCATCCGTGGCTCATACCCTCCCGTGTCTGTTCACTACTCCCAAGAACTGCGCTCTCTCTTGGGACTGCTGTTCAAACGCAGCCCAAGAGAGAGGCCCTCAGTCAGCAGCATACTGGACAAACCTTTCCTGGCCTGTAGGATAGAGAGGTTCCTCACACCACAGGTAAAGCACACAGGTGTCTTACACACTGAATTATTTGCATTAACCATGCTGTTCAGTTAAAAAATAAATAATATGTATTCTCTATTGATTCCAGATCATTGCTCAGGAATTCTGCCATACTTTTCTTCACAAGCAGCCTAAAGTGGGTGTGGTGCAGGGGCCACCAGGTAAGCAAATGAGGTTATTCCATAATTGAGGAGGTAGTGGTAGTAGTAGTAGCAGCAATAGCAGCAGCAGCAGCAGCAGCAGCAGCAGCAGCAGCAGCAGCAGCTATAGCCATTCCATGAATACCCACAAGCAGTGGAGCTGCTTGATATCTGAAAGTGCAAACAAGAACCAGAGAGATTCAAGTGGATGATAAAAGTTCTCCAAGCTGAAAACAGCGATCCATTCTATTGAGTCACCATCACACACTTCATCACACTTGAGTTTAGCTGCAGAGGACACAGCTAAGGGGAGAAGACCGTCACAGTTGTTTGTGGCCGTCCGTGCTGCCAAGCAGGACCACAGCAGCATGGCTCAGCACGGTTATCCTGTGCTGTGAGCCTAAAGACTTGGCACGGGCCAATGGAAAAACTCTAAAATGCTTAACTTTGTGCAATGCTGTTTGCCACAGTTTCTTTTTAGCTAGTACCACTAGGAGTCATTAAACAAAAAATATTACATATAGGGGCTTTAACCCAACTATTATGTTCAATGAATTCAAATTAGTAAGTCCCAGTTAAACAACAGCATCTTTAGCTTTTAACAAATGATTGGGATATAGTTACAAGAGGGCTTTGTTGAAATGGTTCTGATTTTGATTGGAACACTTAAAAGCTTTAGTGTACCTCCATAAGAAGTGATGCAAAGCTGTGCCTCAACCCACACCTCCCTCAACCGCATGAATAACCTAGATCTAAACAACTCTTTTGGAAATGTACACAGACTAATATTCAAACACACTCATTCAACTATGATATCATGAGCTAACTGTGAAGTGTGGTTTTGTACAGTATGATGGGCGGCGTTAGCTAGTTGCCCTACAGATGGGAAAAGAGAGGTGTTTTAATATTAAAAATACTTAAATTATTATTTGACATATATTTGGAGAGAGTAAACAATGAACAAAGAGACACATGAATAGAACTTGAACTATTTCTTTTACTTTGCCTTTTAATTCCACTCCATGACATAGGTATCACTTAGGTGACAATTTTACAGTAGTTGTACTAAGCCTACATTCATTTCATGCTCCTAATAAATGCTTTGTCGGGGCATTGCTGGCCAGAGGTTTGAAACGCTAAGTGCATTTCATTTATAGTGTGAATAACATGGAATTGGACTTTCCTGATAAAATGTTCCTTTAATTGATATCCTGTGGAGACCTATTCAATTCAATTTTATTTATAGTATCAGTTCATAACAAGAGTTATCTCGAGACACTTTACAGATAGAGGAGGTCTAGACCATACTCCAGAATTTACAAGGACCCAACAGTTCTAGTAGTTCCCTCCAGAGCAAGCAACAGTGGCGAGGAAAAACTTCCTTTTAGGCAGAAACCTCGGACAGACCAAGGCTCTTGGTAGGCGGTGTCTGACAACCGGTTGGGGTTAGAATGAAGAGTGGCAATAACAGTCAAAAAAATAGTAGTTTGTAGTAGTTCTTTGTAGTAGTTCATGGCATAGCATACAACATTCACCTCTCAGTTCTATTGTCCAATAATGTATGACCCAAAATTATATATTTCATAATTATATTGAAAGATAATTAAGACCACTGAGTAGACCCCACTAAAAAAATCATTTTGAGGTCTTGTTTATTCATTTGCATTGCACATTGTATTTGCTGTTAAAAACTGACTTGGATAAATGTTTAAGGACTTTTTACTTGTGTGACTAGCTAAGCGTCCTGCCCCTGGCTCCATACCACTCACCCCAGCCCAGAAGATTACCAAACCAGCCAGCAAATATGGAGTGCCTTTAACTGTGAGGAAGGTGTCTGATGCAGCCAAAAAGCCTGCAGAGAGGAAACTAGCTGTAAAGCATAAAGCGGTTAGTAGAGTGTTGATGTCAAGTTGATGTGATTTTTGAGCTTCACTTATGACTTTTTTGTGTGCTCAGTGTGTAAGAAGCTTTATTTGATGTTGAGCTCTGAGTCTGGTGTGTGTTGTGTACACCACTGTGTGTTTGCAACCCCTGAACCCCAGTGTCATATGTTGCTTAGGCCCCTCTCCCTGCAGCCCCCCAGAGAAGAGTGAGTCAAGTGGAGCAAGAGAGGAAAAAACATGAGGTACAGCTGAGAGCGCCTCATGACTCAAATGTATTCCTTTTTCTCTCCCCATTTAGTCACACATTAAGGTCCCTTCCTACCGGCATTTTCAGTTTTTCCCTCCGCGCTCTCATTACGCTTGATCCCTACATTCACCTGTTTGTTGCTAACGGCCCATACGGAGTGTTTTGCCTAATTCAGCTTTCTCTGTTAACCAACATTTCCCTCCTCACCTACCTGCCCAGTGGCACAGCAGTCCTGCTGTCTCTTGCCTCAAAGCGCATTTCTTTAAGATGTCTCTTTTTGATTGAGATGCTTTTGATTCATGCTGCAGGATGGCATCCGAAAGAAAAGGATGGAGCTGATTGAGAAAGAACGAAAACAGAGAGAGCAGGTGGGTGCACTGTTACGTCCCTCTTGTAAAGTTTCTAAAAGATAAGGAAACTACTGAAAGTGTTACAACTGTGTTACCTTTAGATGTTCCTGTTAAAAGCGGAGCAAATGAAGAGATATGAAAAGGAAAAGGTAGGTGTTAAATTGGCTCCTCCTGGGTATAGCATATTTCTCTTCTTTTTATGTGTCAAATCAATTATTGAAAAACTGATGATCCTGTGATCTATAACAGATCAATCGTATAAACCAAGCCAGAGAACAAGGCTGGAAGCATGTTTTGAGTTCTAGTGGAGGCAGCAGTCCAGAGAGGAAGGTAATGGATGCCCATTTCCTTTTTTATGATACAAAATGTTACTTATGCCATCTTTTACATTCAAAGTATTTCCACATTTTATGATTGCATTTTTGTAACATTACAAATCAATTGCTCTTGCTTCAGACTCACAACTACCCTTTTGTCCCCTTAACTCAGTGTTTTGTTGGTGCTGGAAAGAGGGCTGTCCCAAGCTCTGTTCAGGGTCCTACTCCAGCCTGTCTTCCAAGTAAAACCCCATACGAACACTACCACGCAGCTCTGGACCAAATGGCTAAACCACAGCCTAAAGTCATCAGTAGAGAGGGACCCTCAGCAGGACCAGGCAGTCCTATTCGGTACGTTTACATGTCTTTGTATTTAAGGGGATTTTGGTGTGTTGAATAAATGTTTTAATGGCATCGCCTCTGTGTGTAAGAGGTGTACCGGCTGCTGCTGGCCCAGTGCTGCCCAATGGCCCTGCTCGACTCCTAAACCCCGACGTAATCAAGAGGGAACTGCAGAGGCTGCAGCACGTTTCTAAACCAGCCCATGTTAGTAGGTCAGTCAAGAAGCTTCTTCCCAATCAGGAAGTGAGCCTACACATCTGGATTTACGCTATATCCTTATGCTTTTCATAGTGTGGAAAGTAGTTGTAAATACCGCATTCTGTTTTCAGGCCGCGTGGTCATGCGGCTGCAGGACGAGCCTATCAGGTTGAGGAGTTTTTACAGCGGAAGAGAGAAGCCATGCTCAACAAAGTTCGCGCTGAGGGACAGCTGGTACGTGGTTTGACTTATACTGTAATTTTAAGGGTAACCTTTTTGAGTAGGGGTGTGAATCTTCACTGGTCTCACAATTCAATTCGATTTTGATTATCCTGTCAACGATACAATATCCCGATGCATCGCGGTGGATCGCCTTCTAAATATTATAATAAATTGCTACACGTCATTTTCATCAACAAATTCAAGCAGTCCGATACTGTATATATGATTTTTAATTTTTATTGCATCTGCTCTTAAAAAATATATTTCCTGAATGTAGCGGCCGCAGACAACAGACAAAAGGCAAAAAACAAAAAAAGCAGCAAACGGAAAATCAACAAGCAACATCAGTAGGTAATAAGCAATTATAGCATCGCAATGCATCCATGCAATGATTAATTTCAACACCCCTACTATTGAGTATTTAGTCCTGTTTCTGAAATACAGAACCTTTTCTATCAAAGTTACAACCCCTCCCATACTGGGTATGAAAGATGACACTGCTGTATCTCTAGCAAATTTAAATCTTCAAGCTCCATTGAAAACTGACTAAATCAGATCGGTAAATAGTTGCTCGGACTGCCAAACCCACTGAGCATCAGCCAGGTTTTAGCTCATTGTTTTGGTTTGCTGGTTTTGTAAGGTTGACAGCTCTCACTGTCAATCCAGTGTACAACTACTGTATAAACAGCTTGCTCTCACCATGAGCTCACGCAAGCCTGTTAGTTATACATTTAAGTCCAATGTGTTCTGGCTTGATTTACTCTTTACTAACCCCTGAGAAAGATTTCGTGGTTTTCAGCTCACTAGAGGGTTGACTTTCTCCGCTAGCTAGCTGCTAACTTTAACTGTCTGCTGTATGGTGCTGGGCAGATTTATTGCTTGAAGATTACCAGCTGCCATATGCTGCAGGTAGTGTTGTAGTCGAGTCACCAACTGTCGAGTCCGATTCAAGTCTCGGGTCCCCAGTGTTTCAATCAGAGTCCAAGTCCGAGTCTAGTCACGATTACCTGAGTTCTAGTTTGAGTCAAATCATGAGTCCAGAGAATAGTGACTTAAATCAGACTCGAGCAGCACTACAAATAAAAGTAGTCAGAAACTTCATCCAAATTTTGAGTCCTATTTCAAAAAGTCCAAGTTGAGTTCTCCATCACTGGTTGCAGTAAAGGGGGTTGATGAGAGTAGTGAGACTAAATCATGAGTTAATCTGTAAAACCAAAACAATGGACTAAAATACTATGTAGAGCTGCAGAGGTGATCATTCTCTGTGGGTTCATTATTATGAATGACTCCTTTCAATTTACATGAAGTGGCCCCAGCTCATGTTGTTGCAGTTAGATGTTAGAGACTACAATCTATTTTTTTTTTTTTTAAATGTGGTTAAATTGAACGGTAAACAGGGTACTCGTCAAAACCTGGCAGCAATCTATGGAAGCCGGGCTGGTTCGATTCGGTGCAGGAGACCCAAAGCCAACAAAGAGGAGGAGGTAGGAGCCCAGGCCTGAATGCCCAGCCTCTCATTACACCTCACTCATAGCACGTCTGGCTTGGCTCGTCGTCCATCATATATCTGCACAAAGCTCCCTTTGACACCCATAATTCAACCCAGCAGCTCAAACCCATGCCCACTCCTTGCACATCGCATGGTGTTCCACTGTCCAATTATTCACAACAAAATATAACTATTGTTTTTGTTTGTTTGTTATGCATAATGCCCCATTTCAAATAGCCACACCTCCTCAGTTTTGAGTTGTGTATTGTAGCTTTTTTTGCTTTGAATGGAGTACATATAAATATATGCATCTTTATTGTTAACTGCAAAAAATTTGTTATTTTTATTCTGGCTGAATGTGTTAATGTACATTTGCTATCATCATATTGTGTTTTAAGTAATACTTTGTCTGTTTTAAGTGCTCCCTGTTTGTGCAATATTGTTTGTGTATGATTGTGACCACAGTTATCAATGCTTTATTCTACTTTGTCTCTGTGTGTGTCTGTGCAGACATGTCCAACATTTCTGTATTTGTTTTTAGGAGTACTTGTCAAGACTGAGGCAGATCCGCTTGCAGAACTTCAATGAGCGTCAGCAGATCAAAGCCAGACTCAGAGGAGAGAAGGTACAGTCCTCCACTCTCAGAGCACCTTTTTAATGAGTGTTTTCAGTTCTCTCCGACATTTCATCTCCCGGCTGCTGTTGGTGTGTGTTTCAGTATGACAGTGATGGTTCTGACAGCCAGGAGTCGAGCGAGGAAGCAGAGCTCAGGAGAAAGAAGATAGAAGCTTTAAAAGTGAGTCTGTCTGGAAAATAATACATTTTCAATATGTAAAATTTAAATGATAGCAAGAAAACATAGTTAACCAGTGACACAATGACACAATTGAGCAGGTAAAAACAAAAGAGAAAGATGATGGTCAATCTCTCCTGACAAACAGCTCCCTTCCATGCTACCTGAGCCTGTGACTCCTGGTTGTTTTTAATCAGGATTAGAAGGTCAGACATGTAGCTTGATGCTCGCCCAGCAAGAGCCCTGTAGGCAGTACAATCCTATAATTAATTCTACAATTACCTGGAAACCTGTGTAGAGAAAATAAAAGAAGGCTAATATTTTCACACCTTTCAAAGCCTTGCTGCTGCATTCTGCTCTCATCATTTGCGTGTGTACGTGTATGTGTGTGTGCCAGGCCCAAGCAAATGCACGTGCTGCTGTTCTGAGAGATCAACTAGAGAAGAAGAGGAAAGAAGCATTTGAGAGAGAAAAGAGAGCCTGGGAGGACCATGTAAGCTCTACCATTATTTGTACATTCCTACCATTATTTGGTGCATTAGTTGAGTCTAATCATGACTATTGTGTATTGTTGAAGCTTGCAGCTCGGGGGGTGAAGGTTGGCATGGCAGCAGGCAACATAGCAGCGGTGGCAGCAGTAGCAGCAGTATCGCCTACCTCTGACAGTCCTCTTCCACACCCCAGTCCCTCTCAGCCAGACCCAGCTGCCAAAGCTCCAGTCCTGCCTGCAACCAAACCCTCCACTCCAGCTATATCCATGACCGCTGCCCTGAAGAATGTTGGAGCAGTCAGTATACAAAGTCTATCACACCCTACATCATAGTATTTTTTTTATGTTGATGATGATTTCATGTACTTCTGAGCTATATCAATTTTGCGTTTTATGTTTGGCAGATTACTCCACTTAAAGAAAATTTGGCCGAGCCTGAGACTAATACCGTCATCCAGGTGAGTGTATTAAAGTAACTGTGTGCTAAAATGGCAGGATTTCTGAATATTCCCTGATTCAATATTTAGAAAGATAATACTACTCAATGCTTCCTATGGTACAGAGTGAGAAAAAGCAAATTCTACGCAGACTTAATCAGAACCTAAAAGCCCAGAGCCCAGTGGAAGAGCTGGAGGAGTCACTGCCACTCCCTGCAGAACCAATTCCTGCTCTCCACCAGAACCAGTCCAACACAGAGAAAGCCCCCTCTTCAAACGGAGACCGGAAGAAGTGGGATGCAGCAGAACTGCCTGTACTTCCTGTGGCTCAGCAAACCTTAGAGGAAACCATAACCACAGCAAGTATGTCCAGCCAACTCTCAAACCCTGTGTACTAGCAATTCAATTACCAAGATAATTCTTTTACCATTTTATGTGCATGCTGACACACCTATGGTATATTAATAGTGTAGTCTTTTGTAGTGTTTGTTGATTTAGAAATAAAAGAGATATTGTAGTAATAATAAAGAAAAAATACATGCAAGCAGTTGTGCTGTGGAAATTTCGTGCTCACTTTAAATTTGCTTTGCAAGGAATTTATACACATTAGTACTTCTATTTAAAAGTTTTGGAAGACTTTTGCTCAGCTTCTCTTCCTCCCCCCTCCCCCCCACCACCAGCTACCTCAGTGTCCTCAGAAGATCGACCATCCTCTGGTGAAGACAGGAAGAAGTGGGAGGCAGGAGGAGTTCCACTTGTCCTCTCTGTAGCCCAACAAACTCTGGAGGAGACATGCATCAGGACCATTGGTGAGTTACCTTCTCTTTGATCGAGAAAACAGAAAAATCACAACCATCTGCAGTGTGCACACAAAATAATGTAAGTCTAATTCTCTCTCTATGTGTGATGTCTCAGAGCAAACAGTGGGTGAAGTTATACAGATGGGTAGGCTACAGGACGAAGCTCCTAGGAAGGTGTGGAGAGCGAGTCCAGACTCTCAGGTGCTGAGAATACTTCAGGAGGCAGAGCTTCAACCTCTCACCCAGCAGCTAGAGAGTGTCACCATCTGGGAGGAAGAGTTTTCCAGCCCTGGTTAGTCTACTTTCTAACACCACCAATGTGTGGCACCCACCTGGGTGATGCACGGGAGCATTACGACACCAGACGCTCACCACACATCAGCTCAGTATAGAGGGAGGGGAACATGTTTTAAGTGGTGGGGGGAAACCAGAGCACCCGGAGCAAACCCAAGCAGATACAGGAAGAACAGGCAAACTCCACACAGAGAGACCCGGGACGACCAGGGTTCAAGCATTCTAGCAATGAGGCCACAGTGCTAACCATTGGGCCACGGTGCTGTCTATTTTCTTAAATGGTTTCATTTTTACTTTTCCAAATTAAAAAAAAATGTGTATATATAGTTAAGATGTACTAGAAGTATATTCACTTACAGATGAAGCCATATTCTCCCCAGACAAGGCGAGCCTGACAGCAGCAGCAGCTGAGATTTTTAAGACGCCTAAAGAAGCGTTGCCTTCTAAGCCAACGCTGCCTGCTGGGGTTCCAAGTCCACATGTCCAGAGGGAGAGTGCGGACTCCACAGAGGCTTCGCATCAGGAAATGTCTGTGGCTGGTGCTGTAGAGAGAGTGACACTGCCACCCAACCTCACTGAGATTCAGGGTTAGTGTGACACTTAACTCGACATTGATTGAATATCTCAGCTCTAATTTTTTAAAGCATAATGCAATCCTGTTTGGTCTGAATTCTTCCAGATCCAGCAGACATGGAGTCCCTGGTTTTGGAAGAGACACCTAAACAGGCCTCACAACCCCCAGCTGGTGTGCAGCAGGCATGGGAGCACGAAGCCCAGCAGCCAATGTGACTGTTCATCTTTTGTTTTCTATTTAGATTAGATGTAGACACACCAAAACAAAAAATGTTGTTTACTCACCCCAATATTTAGTTTAAACTTGCTGTACCCATATTTCTTAGAGTGAACAGTTTCTTTATTACGTTTACGTCATACATGTTTGTGGCGCTGAAGTGTATTTTTCTTATAGGCCACCAGAGGGTGGTACAAGACTGGCAGGCACTAAGGATGTTGAGAAAAGTGCAGAGAAACCAACTGAATCTTCCGGTGAGGTTGAAGTTTAGTGAGTCGCAGCCACTTTTATTTTCAGCGTGATTATTATCTTAGTTAAATTCTCCCTTTTCCTCCGTCTCCCAGGTTTCACACAATGTGAGGAGCCCCTGTTTATAAAGTTGTGTTCCCCGGTCCACCGACGCACTGCTGCCCTTGCACTCCTCTCAGCCCAGTCCTCCATGGATGAATCCTCCTCCTCTCTGGCCTCTCGCTCACGCTCGGTCTCCCCTCTGCGCTCCAAGCACCACGACGCACTGCTCATTGGTCTCTCAACGGGCATGTTTGACGCCAATAACCCCAAGGTGATTACTGGCTGAGCCTTTGTTTTGTTTTTATACAGGAAATGACATCACGTGGGATCTATGTTTGATGTTGCAGTTGCAGACCTATCTCCACAGCCCTGTGTAAACAGCTTAAGTTTTTACAGAGAAGAAATGGAGGAGGAGCTCAACCTTCTTCTCTGGCCCTAATGACAAGATGAAATGGTGTCTGCGAGTCAGTCCAAAGGGACTTCATCTCCACAGTAAAGTGTGGCTACACCACACATACATTCTGGGATAGGAGAAAAAAAACCACTCTGGGTTGTTTGGATTTCTTTAAACAAATCACAGTCGTCTTCAGGACGCATTGACAGTGGCTCTGCAAAATAGTCACAGGAAGGAACCTGTTTTTTGGTTAAACATTTGCAGATAAAATAATCAATGAAGTTAACTGTTCACACAATACAGTAACATGAGCTATTTAAATGAACCGGATACATGGTTAAACATCATATGCTCTTACCAGATTTTGAGAATCAGAACACACACACACAGAGCAGAAGTGGAGGGGCAAAGCCTGAAATCAGGCACGTGAGCTACATGGATGTTGGGATTTATTCAGAAAATGTGCTTCGGTTCATCCAGACTATGTTTAATGTGAATGGGTTGAGGAAATTGTTCTTGTGCCTGGTGTGATGTTGAGACTTGTGTGGTATTTTTAGGTAGGAAATCAGTCTTCTTTATTAATGAAGGGTTCTGGAATTAAGCCATAGCCATTAATCACATGGTCTGAACCTGCAGTGGGTAGGTCTGATAGAACAGAAGGAGCATCCATCAACCTATATCTTTCATAACCTTCATCAGGGACCATGGGATCTGCAGAACATAGCCCAACATTATTTCCACTTAAAGAGCTGCATAGAATATGATTGTGGTAGGTTTTGTTAGTGTGCTTTTTTTTAGGGTTTGGTTGTTTCTAGTTTGTTTCATTGGGATTGCTCCGGTGCTGCAGGAAATTCCGCTGGATGCGTGTATTTTCCGTTTCCTTCCGCTTTCTTTGTGTTTAAATTTTAAATTCGGTGGATGTATGAGGACCATGGTTAATTGCTTCTCAGATCTCTGCAGGGTAAATTGAGACAGCTAGCTTGACTATCTGTCAAATCAGAGTTTTATGTTGTACAACTATTTTGCAGCGGCTCTGTGCGTAGCTTAGCGCCGATTGGTTTAAAGAAATGCCATTAAATCGATAGGGCAGGGGGAAAAAAATCGATACAGCATAGTATTGCGATATTTTCAGTGGCAATACTGTATCGATACACAGGCGCCAAGTATCGATCTTTTATAATATATGCGTTGGTCAGTTTGTCTGCATGATAATCCCATTTTGCAGCAATAAAATTGAAGTTATATGAACAAACAGAAATGTATCTTTTTAGATAAAACAGATGTTGACAAAGTTTCCTTTTGGGGACATCATTTGAAATTGGGGAAAATCTGAAGTTGGAAAAAGGTTATAAATTGCGAGACAGAATATTGCAGTATGTTTAAAATTGCAATAATATTGTATCGTGGCTTAAGTATCATGATAATAACATATCAGGAGGTGTCTGGTGATTCCCACCACTATAAACCAGAGCACGCTGTCCTGCCATCACTGAATGCTATGTGGACTAGCCAGACTCTCCTTCATCGTGCTTTGGATGAGCGGCAAAGCGAAGCTAGATTGTTGCTTACTATACACGATATAATGGTATAATTAACTTTTTGGTCTTTTAATTGATTCAATCAAGTCTTCCTGTCTGAGCCCGTCAAAGTATTAAACATGTCGCTCTGTGTGCATTATACTCTCAGATGCTGCGGACATGCTCTCTCCCAGACCTCAGTCGTCTCTTCAGTCCTCAGCAGGACTCTGCAGGGGCGAGTGATGCTAATGTTGCCCCGGACAACCTGGAAATTGAGGACCTGGAGGATGCAGCTAAAAATGACGACCAGTCAGAGACTGAAGAGTAAGACAAACACATGCTTGGGGCCACACTGTCAGATTTGTTGGCAAATCATAAGCTGCTGCAGTCTAAAAATGGCTGGTCATTTTAATGGTGACCGATATCTTGCCTTACCCCAATTCTGTCAATCATTTTCTAGGCATGAGGGACAAGATTAGAAAATGGCAAAGGTTTCATTTTGCTGGGAAACTTTTAAATACAGCCAATTGCATCAAATTGTTGGAAATGTAAGACATAGGATGGCCAATTACTTCATGCCCTACGGTCCTGTGATACGGTCCAGGAATTTTGGACCGGGATACATGATAACCTATGTCAGATTTCAGGGTTCCCGGTACCCGGTACCCGGGTTCCATTCAGTCCAAGATTATTGCTTCTGGGAGATGGATCCATCCTAAACGGGATGGATAAGCACATAATAAGCTGGGTCCAGACTAGTTTAATGACAGCCTGACAGATTCTTTAAGAAGATGGAGGAATGAAGGGCTGCCGTCAATCCAGGAGGGGATGGCTAGAGTTGCAGCA
The DNA here is from genome assembly GCA_013375575.1 of Percina caprodes. Taxonomy (NCBI): domain Eukaryota; kingdom Metazoa; phylum Chordata; class Actinopteri; order Perciformes; family Percidae; genus Percina; species Percina caprodes. The sequence continues at coordinate 1,319,489 of JABXJD010000008.1, forward strand.
TTTGAAAAGATGTCATAAAAATGGTTTACCAAATTGGAAATATATACTAGAACATAGATATTCAACAGAGGGTCTGGGACCCTAAGGGGGACCTCAGAGTTGCTGCAGGGGGGGGGCTCCAAATTATTGTTCAATAGTAAAAATAAAAATTTGAATTCTACAATTATTTGTAAAGATTAATCTTTTTTTCATTTTATTTACACAGCATTGATGATAGGCTTACGTTCCTATAGTTAGATAGGTAGCCATCCACAGATACAGTTAAGCTTAAGGATTCACTGTGCCACAATCTAACATTAAAACATAATGTATGAATATGTCAACAATTATTAATGTATTTTGATATCTTAGTATTGTATGCCCCATAAAAAGGTATGTCTGAAGAATTTATGCCGCCCTACATGTTATTATAGGCCCAGTGTGATATACAGTTTGTGTATATAAAAAGCGGGGTGGGGATATGTTCATGTTCTAAAGTGTATGTTTTGTGTTAATCATTAAAAGAAAAACAGCCATTTGATGGCATCCTGTGTGTAACAACGATATTCTTTGTTTCCTAGTGCATATGAGGATGAAGATCTGCGGGACATTCGGGCCTCTATGGAGAGACTGCTCCAAGAAGAGGGCGACCTAATGAGGAACACTCCAGAGGTTGGTGCAGGAGACTTTAATGGGAACCGTCCAGACGGTGAAAACCAAGTACTGTTCAACAGGATAGCAACTGAGATCGATCAGGACAACAATCAGATGGCTGTAGATGATGACGACGATGAAGAGGAGGAGGGGGAAGAGGAGGAGGAAGAAGAAGGCGAGGAGGAGGAGGAGGATGATGAGGACGAGGAATGCTCTAATGGGAGTCCTGGCGATGAGGAAGCAGAGGAGCTGCTCACTAACGGTGTGGGAGAGGGTACCCACAGTAATAACAGCCTGCTCAATGAGGAGTGGCAGTCAGGTACCAGGAACATTACGAGTTGGTGAAATAAAAGCTGTTAAACTATTTTAATTTAGGGCTGCACCAACTAATGATTATTTTCATTGTTGGTTAATGAAAATAATGTTGGTTATTTTCTCGATTCATCTATTAGTTGTCTATAAAATGGTGAAAAATGTCCATCAGTGTTTTTCAAAAGCAAAATATGACGTCCTCAAATATCTTGCTTTGTCCTCAACTCAAATAGATTCAGCTTACTAATGTAAATGTAAATGTGCTGTATTTATATAGCGCTTTTCTAGTCTTAACGACTACTCAAAGCGCTTTTACATCATACAGGATACATTCACCATTCACACTACCATAGAGGAGAGAAGAAACTTGAAACTATTCACATTTAAGACGCTGGAATCAGAGCATTATCTTTTGTATTTTTCATAAAAAAGAACTCAAACCAATTAATCAATTATTAAAATACTTGTCGATTAACTTATTGGTTGACAACTAATCCATTACTCTTTGCGACCCTACTTTAATTCAGTTAGTATTAGTTATTTTAATGTAAGAACAAACATTCATTTACCACTTTTGTGTGACATACTCATGGTTGTCAGTCTTGCTACACGATAATTTGGAGAAAGCTTGCCAACTACTTCAGCTTGTAAAAAAAAAAAAAAAATGTCTTGAATGAATAATTTATGTCAGAGTATTCATGCTTTGAATAACTGGCCATGTAATAATAAATAGGAGTATTTTTGGAAACAACGCATCTTCAAAGTGATGAGGACCCAAAGTCTAACAGTATTATGAGAACTGATAAATGCTGCTGTACCATCCTATAGATGGCAGTGGAGAGGACCAGGGCGGAGAGGCTGCGCATCATGACAGCATCTTCAGTCGCCTGGAAGAACTTCGCTTCAATCTGGAGCAGCAGATGGGCTTTGAGAAGTTCATCGAGGCTTACAATAAAATTAAGGTATGAAACATTTTTTATCTTTCAAATGTTAACACCGCTAAATGCTGCTACATAAAGAGTGATTGGACATATGTTTATTTATTTTATTTTTTTTGGCATTTAAGGCTATGCATGAAGACGAAGATGAGAATATTGACCTGGGCTCCAGTTTTGTCTTAAGCATTCTGGGAACTGAGCACCAACATCTGTATCCCAACATCCTTCATCTAGTGATGGCAGATGGCGCATACCAAGAAGGTTAGTGACGGTGGTTGGTTCTTAGTTGATCATTTCCACCGTGTCTCTGAAAGGCATGGTGCTTCTCTATTGAATTTGACTGACACTGATTAGATCCTCCCTTTCTTTATTCTATTATTTGCCATTTTCCATGACATTCCTGTTACTTGTGTAAACCACAGAAATACATGTGTATCTCTTTTAATTTTTCTGGTCAGCAACAGTATTGAAATGTCCTCAATGGTTTTACCACAGCATAGAGCTGTGTCAAAGGACAGGGAGTGTCTAAAGGTAGAATGTGTATTGAGTATGGCTTTACTGTTTGTAATCACACCGTTCAGAGTTCGCCTCTCCTCAACAGCCAGAGAGAGAGTGGTGGTCGAGCAAGCGAAAGAGTAGATGAAGAGAGTGCACCAAACAAAGCAGTAATCAGAGGAATAGAAGCCTTTTCTCATGTTGTTTTGCAGCGGTTATATTCTAAAGCACAAATAAACACAACCACACCTCCGCGGCAAGGTGCCACATTGTTGGATTATCAGTGAATGCAGGGCTTCATCCTGTCGGTTTCTGAGTGTCTGTCAGTAAAACATGCATAGATATGAGACGCCGAGGGGGAAATGCCGCATTTGGGAGTAAGAACTGGCTGCAAACCCAGCACACTGTTATTGACTGGCAGTTACACACCCACGTGGGGCCCAGAGTCTCTTTGTTACCACCCAGAAACATCCTGCACACAGGAAAATAAAAAAGGAAAGAGAAAATCCAGGCAGAGGACACGGTGTCTGCAGATACAGACACCCCCAAACCCTTCTAGTGAGGCATAAGTGATGATTGAGAGGGATTACTTTTGTATTACTCATTGCATTGTTTTTTACGGCATTTATTTGACCTTTTTAATCTAATTTCTCAAATCCTATCCTCTTTTCTCATATTGCTACCAAGTCATAACGAAAAAAAGTAGATAAGTAGATGTGAAACACACCCTTAACGCTGCCTGTCTGCTTCTTCTCGCTGTGTGCCGAGTTGGTTGTCAGACTGGGGCCACAGCAGATACAGAAAGAGATGAGGGGCGGGGAGAAGTATTTTAAGTTTGACAGATTTCCCTCAGGATGCGAGCAGTCTTGAGATAAATTCTCTCACTGAACATCTCTTTTCAACAAGTCTTTAGTTTTCTATTTTTACTGTCTTCAGTAGAAGAAATGGAGGATGCATGATAAATGTCAAATATCTCCCTTGAGGACCTACAGTATCTCACGGTCTGTGAAAGATCTTATGGCTCCCATCCATACAGCAGTAACACTTGGTATATATTTTTTTTCATCTAACGGAGAACAGACCGTGTACTGTGGTAATGCAGTATGCTCTATTGGCTACAGTCTCGCATTATCCATCACTTTGCTGTGGGTTTTAGGTCACTTCTGATGCCTGTTGTTCCCGTTAAATGGGATCACCAAAGCCATGAGGATACATCATCTGGGAACCACAAATGTCCCTACTGATTTCTGTGCCAATTTGAAGTCATCTGCCTCTCTTTTGTCATTTCCTATTAAGAGACATGCTCAAACCACTGACCTCTGCCTCTCCAATTAATTAACTGCCCCAACATGGTTCTCTTTCTTCTCTCTTCTCTCTCTTGTAGATAATGATGATGAATAACGGTTGGTCCAGTGGAGCTGCTCGCAGCTATGACAATCTGCTAGCTATCTGATGTCTTCCTATGACGCAGACCATTGGCAGAAGGATCTATGCATGAGGTGTCGCAGCCATGCATCTAATAGTGTTTCAGGCACACTTGCATGATGAATAACTAGTACACTTGAGGCTGTGTTTTCATACTTTTGACTATCAGCACCTGACACTATTTTCTAACCAGTGTTTATTCAAAAGTGCATTTATCAAATCCACGTTCTTAATAACCAAAGTTTAACTTCAAGGTTCTGTCAGATGTTTGTGAAAGTCTCTAACACATGTATTGTCTCGTTGGATTAATGGCGCAAACGCTGTTGCGTTTCAGTTTGTGGTCGGTTCGAGTAAAATCCACAGTGGCTTTTTATTATTTTGTCGGACAAAGATCTGGTTCTCTCAGGTGCTCCGTTTCTACCTGTCACATACTCAACCACAGCGTCAAAACATACACCAGGTCACCCTCGAAGCCAATGTACCATGTTTCACTCAGAACCGGTTCAACCTCCTTTTCTTACAACTCTTCTCACCAAACATGACATTAAATATTATCCTAATACATTTTTCACATTTCTTACTGTTTCACTTAACCCAAAGTAAATCCCAAAAGAATTCAGTGAGACTGTATGTTGCCGAGGTACTGTAGCAAGACTGAGGTATTAGAGTGCTTGGTGTGATGTAGTGGGCCACGTCAGAATGATGTTCGGTGCAGAGAGTAGTACCGATGATGTAAGCAATGGTATATTTATTAACAATAATACACATTTGATTAGAAATTGTAAATCTTTATATAAATAAATCTTTTTTTTAAGAAACTAAGGACTTTTATTTTCTTTCTACCTCACTTCCATGTAAACTTTAAGCATGGATGAATTACTGAACGGGCCTACCCGGCCTACCCCCCCAACTGGTCTTCACCACCTGCAGAATGTCACACTTATAGAATAGAATGCCTTTATTGTCATTGTATCATTAAAAACATTCTCTCCACACATGCATTCATACACACAATAACGATAATAAATAGATAAATGAAGTAGTCAAAAACTGCATTGAGAAAAGTGCACATGGATTAGAATATTGCACATTTAAAAAGAAGAGACTCATAATGACTACAAAGAGCTGCAAAAGGATTACAAAAATGGGCAAAACAGCCACAGAAAGAACTACAAAGTGATCCAAAATGATGACAAAGAGATACAAAACCAGACAGATGTGCAATGACTACAAAGTAGTTTCATATTCTGCCCATGACTGTAAGGTATGGCTAACATATCTGTGCTTACAAATCAGCTGTCCTACACAATGATAAATGTTTTATTAAGAGTCTTGGATTTGAAATGTCAAGTGTTTTTCTTTTTATTGATCATATAACAGTGTATAAAATACAAACAGGTCAAGTACGCCACGGGAGATACAAAAAAAATAATAAAAAGAAAGAAAACAACTCAAATAGTGGATAGTACAAATAGTGTGTGTGTTCTAACAGCCTTCTTAATACTGCAACAGGATATAGTAGAAATCTAGTGTTTAATGTGAACGGACAGCTCTATGAAGTTCACTGTTTTTATTTAGGATTTTGGACTTATGGATGTAAAATATGAAGTTTTGACAGAAAACTCATTCTGCTTTACCGTGACTGTGGTGCCACTGGTAAGTATTATCCACAGCTCTTCAACAGACCAGTAACCTTTCTGTCAGCTAGCAAGATGTATTTGTTGTTGCAATCCCTGTGGAATAATATAACAAGAGCCTCCAGTGTTCTACCACCATGTCTGATTTAGTGTGACAGGAGAAGAAGGTGTGTTTCCTCTGAGTTATTGGCTGTAGCATCTTCCCAATAACGATAAACAAACCGAGGAGCTTTGCAGCATATCCTGACTTTAAATTATTTCCTCTATCCTATGAGTCCAGAACAAGATAACAAGGTATTTTGCTCCCAACAACCCATTTACACCTTGTCTTCTAGCTTTGATGAATGACACTGGCAGATCTTAAATACCCAGCCTAGCATGCATCTGCCTTCATTAAAATTAAACTGCAAACTTTTGTCATCTGTGCTAAAATAATAGGCATCATTAAATTTCAAGTATAAACCCTGAGCATGCATTTTCAAGCTGAGGTTTGCACATTGTATGTCATATTGAATATGCAAATGCTAAGTCAATTTCACATTAAATGTCATAGTGGTATGTGTTGGATTGGTTCTGGCTGGCTCTGGCCTTCCATACATCCACTTTAACTTTATTTAGGCTGGTAGTCAAAGGACAGAGAGGAATAGCACTTAAAGCTGTTACATGTCATGCACAACAGAGCACTTCATTTAATATTTATGCTGCATGGTGGCGTTGTGTTTGTTGTTCCATTTCAGATTTGGTAATTCTATTTTATGTCCTGCCATGTGGCTCATATTATGCAATGGTGGCAGTTTTATCTCAGTTGTGATTTGCATTTTACTTGTTAAGAGGTATAATCGAGTACATAAGATAGGCAACTGCCATACAATGAAAAGAGAAGGGGTTCTGACAAAATTCTCATGGCTTTCTGTAAAGTATTTCATAAAGAAATGACATTATGGGCTCAGTCTGGAGCACCAGTGTTGATTTTGTTCGTGAATGTCAACTTTTTCTGACAGAGATTTCTTTTTGATTTGCTATTCTACTGGTTTCCTGGGCCTAGGGAAGTTTACTAGTTACACACAAAAGAAAGACATAGTGGTAAGTTCATCTGTATAGACCAAATGTAACAGATTACTTGAGTTCTTTGTTCATGATTTCTGTTAGATATGATAACTGCTAAAATTAGACCGGGCTATGAGGAAATCAAAAAGAAAGATCAGAATATGACGTAAGAAGGATACAGCCCAACCAGGGTTTAAAATTAACCTTTTCCTCCATGAGTTAAATGGCCAGTGCATGTTCAAATGTTACCAGCTACTCAATAGATTGTGTTTGGCTGCTGAGTGAAGCAAGTCCACCAGCATTTGGCTAATAGATGGGGTTAATTTTAAACCCTGATTCCAACCCATGTTCTCTGTTTGGCATTTTACTCCGGAAGGAATTCATTAAATTTTTGATTTGAATTTTCTATAAGGTCTGTGTTTGGCTTGATCCCAGCTCCCAAAGGGGAAAATCACCCCACAGAGAAATAAATGCACTCAACCATTATCAAGCGGCATTCATTGACATTCAGCTATGGTCCCTAATCTAATTTAAAAAGCAGGTTGCCTCTGGCGGAGTTAGTAAGTTTGAAAGTCTTATCAAAGCAGCCTAATACAAATGGTGATCACTGGATGTGAGTGCCCTGATCTCATTAGCATATTAAGCCCTCAAAATGTTGGTCTGGTTTCAATTTAGACATTGTTGTTTTAAAAAGTGAATTATGCAATATTGTCAACTTGTGAACAACACTCTAAGTAATAACACTTTGATCTTAAAAAAAGGTCTTCTGCTTTGGTATTTTCTGCGTCTCAAAACATATCTTGGACATCTATTTACACTAATGGGCTGTACGAGAGGCAATATTTCTGCCAAGGTTCATCCCATACCTGGAGATTGGGACATATGTCTTGTCATGTCCTCTTCCTGCTTTCCTTGTCCCCATTTACAGGCAATAACATAGCTGTCACCTCCATCATGTGTGTGTGTGTGTGTGTTTCTGAGAGTGTGTGTACACAGTGATCTTGTTTTTGCCTTCAGGTGCAGTCATTATGAAAGATGATTGCCTTTCAATGACTACAAATCATTCCTGCTGCCTTTCTGAATAACATTAAGTGGTGTCTGCTGAAGCTTTTTCACAAAACGTGTGTGTGTGTGTGTGTGTGTGTGTGTGGTAATGCATATGGGTCAAGCAGAAAAGGAGGGCAGGGGCCATTGTCTCAGCTGAGGTGGAGGGGCGGATTCCCTGCCTCTTCGCTGTGAGGAAATATGACCCGAGGGCTCCTGCCAGCGCCCATGGGATCACATGTGACAGAAGAGAGCCACCTCCGTATAAATCTCCTTCTTTATTGCTATTTTCTTGCTCTCCTTCATCTCTCCCTCTTGCTCAATAGGCAGCGTCCTCCAAATGAGATAGAAATAAATCACATGTTTATTGCCTGGCTATGTCTCACTTGCTGTCATCTCCCTCAAGTAGTTTTGTGCCTTTGCTGCCAAGGTTATTAGGAGTCAAAGGTCTATTCCAAAGGTGTTTTTTGTAATAAAAGCAGTGCCTTTGAGAGAAGTGCTCTCCCTGTGGGGCTTTTATATCAGCCAATGACGGTCCATTAGTTTACTTTTGCCTGAAGAAAAGATAAACAACAGTATAATCCAGGGTTTTAAGGTTCTTGTTTGTTGCAATTTATATTAGAATAATCCATTTTTTGCAACACAAAGATCACATTAAACGCAATAAGGACAAGTGTAATTTCATAAAACACCATTTATTTCTAGCTGCCACAATGAAAATGCAGACTCAGAATCAGAAAGTTTATTACCACAGTAGTTGATTGATTGATTGATATCTTTAATTTGAACATGTAAATAAAACAAATCTGAAAAAATAGTAATAAAACAAAATTGAACAACAAAAATAAAACTCCATTATTTCCAATACTGAAAACCTCTATTTATACATGCAAAAATGAGTAGGAAGAAGTAAAACTTATGTAGCCTACTCCTACACTTTCTACCCTATTAAATTAATTAATTACTACAAAATAATAAGTCTACAGAGATAATAAATCTATAATCAATGAAAATATTCATGCAAACGTTCTATTCACATTCATATATTTACCCATACGCAGCAATATTATAATAATACATACCCTACCTGGAATTTGCCTTGGCGATAGGTGCATACTACACACACAAACTCCTATTAAACATTAATAAGGAATAAACAATACATTTAAAAATGAAATGTGTGCAAGAAGGATTGAAGCTACTATGGCATCAAAATCCTGTATGTGTGACTTTGTCATAACAGCTGCAGAGGAGTAGATTGGTGCTTTCACCAAAACTTGTGATAGAGGTGACCACCAGATGTCCTTATTCAGTTACAGCATGGTGCAACAATAAGAGTAAAAGAATGTCTGGGAAAGTGAGTAGCCTAGACCAGTTATTGGTATTTATTATATTGAGAAAAACAGCAGCGCGTCCGCACAACTCTTCATTGTATCTGAAATTGTTATATGAATGTAACTGAACAGAGAATGCAGCTGAAATGCAACAGAGAGCATCCATACATTGGACATACATGAAGTATGCAATTCAACCACATTGCTAAGATTGCTGACTTTCAGCTAATAACACAACATGTCCATGAGGGTTGCCCAAAAAAATGAAATGAAAAACAAGTTTTTTTCCACTCCGCCTGTGAAAAGATGCTGCTTTTTTTGACACATCATTACATGACGATTAAGTTCACGCCCGTTTGACAATGCTAGACGCTGCCTTCTGGTGCACCTCGGAAATTCCTAATTTCCACGGTTCTAGTCCTCAGGTAAATTATGGCTATCAACTAACGTTAGGCTACTTTTGGAAGAAAATAATGTTAGGCATAGCTAAATATTAATAAAGACAGAATTTTGAATTTTGTTTGTAGAATTGGTTATTTTTACGAGGAAATCAAGGAGAGAGTGACAGTCATAGATATGGTGACAGTAATGTCCAGTCCCAGAACCATGACTGTAAAAATAAAAAAAGGTAAAATCACAGAGATTATTCGTGCCGGTTTGTTGTTGTATTAATCTGTCAAACGTTTTAAATGTAATCAATTACTGTATCAATTACTAACACAGTTAACAACTTCTAACTATTTGCAAACGTTACAGCTCATATGTTGGCTCGTTCAGTGTCCTTACCACTTTCCCACCATAATTGACCCGTTTTCCGACGACCCTTGAAGCCCACATACTTCCTCCCCCTCTCCCCTCTTGCTTGTTTCCAGCAACACAGTCCAGCAGAACAGAAGTATCGTACTACTAGCATGGCGCTCGGTGCAGTTGGAGTCCCGTTGTGTCGCCTGTGTCCTTTTCATGTTAGGTTTTACTTGAGTATCTGAGAGAAGTTATTTTAAACTACAGGCTGTTAAGAAAACATATCTTAAGAACAGTAGTATCTGCCTGACAAATAATTCAGATAAACAGCTTGTGTATTCCAGGTGGCTTGCTAACTAGTAACGTTAGCAAGAAAGCAAAAATTCGGAGATACGGGGCAACAAGAGGAGGAGTCCTGTTCTGGAAGAGGTGAACTCAATTGCTTTTATTGGGCGAATGACTTTTAAGTGTTCACTAAAGAGACAATTTGCTCTTGTACCAAGAAGTTTTAGAAAATATTTGTTAAGCAATAGTTACGAATGCTGTAAAAGTTGTTAATTGTTAACGGAAACGTTACAACATTAAAGTAGCCCCCTCGCTAGCGAGCGGTGTCGGCTAGCAAACTTAGCTACTTTAATTTGCACATTGGTAGTTTAAGTTCTGGCGTGTCCGAGATAACACTACCACTGCTGAGTGTCAAAAAAAGTATCAGTACACGTTTTTCATGCTGTTAGTTAATTGTTACGTAATATTGACATTTTTCCGGAGTAACGTTAGTTTGTGAAAGCTTGGTAGATTTGGGTTTGTATCAATGAAACATGTTGTGATGTCAGCCTTTATAGAAAGACATACACAGTTATTGTCCCCCGGGACTGTTGCTGTAGCTTTCTCTCTTTTTGTCGCGGTGATGGCGTGTGGACCAGGGTCTAAGGTTAAGGTTCCAAGATCACAGGTTTAGGTGTAATTATCTGCTGTTGAGAAGTCAGATTAACGTCGCCTTTAATCCCTTATTGGTTACTCTAATGACAGTAGTTCTGTGTTTTTGCCAGTGTTGTCAGCTCATTACTGTCAGCTGCAGCAGTGAATGTTTCAGTTTTTCAGTGTTACAACTGAAATATAACATTTCCCATGCTCAACAGATGAAGCCACACTACACAGTTTTCAGCCATATGCGATGTCTGTTGCATGCTTACCATGACCTATTTCTTGTGTGCACAGTTAATTAATTTGCATGTCTTGACCCTGTTTTACAGCTGATGCAGATGCCATGGCCACAGCCGAGGTATGGGAGTGACGTGACAGTACTGGTCCTGCTTCCAAACAAAATCAGCATAATGTTTTTCTGCTGAAGTAGTGGCAGAGCACACAGAGAATGGACGAGTCAGTATTGTTGGATTTGCTTGAGTGCCCTGTTTGTCTAGAGCGACTGGATGCTTCGGCAAAGGTTCTTCCCTGTCAGCACACCTTCTGCCGCAGATGTCTCCAAGGCATCCTAGGCTCACGTGGAGAGTTGCGCTGCCCAGAGTGCCGCACGTTGGTGGAGTGTGCTGTTGATGAACTCCCCAGCAACATCCTTCTTGTGCGCCTGTTGGATGGCATCAAGCAGAGGCCTCGAAGGGCTGGTCCTGGGGCTGGAGTCTGCACAAATGGTACGTCTGGAGCCGTGGCCAGAGCACACAGCAGTGGAACCAGGGACCAGGGCACCCCAGGAGCACAACCCCAGCGAGCTCAGGCTAAGAGCACTCTTGTACGGGTAAGTATACTCACTGTGACTAAACATGGATCATTGAGCACGAATCTGTGCCTCCCATTGTTTGGGTCAAGCTAAAACAAAACAGAGAAAATCTGTGTGGATTACAAGCAGCATGTTGCATTACTGGCTCTCTAATCTTTGCTGAGGATTAACTGTTATCATGGTGATCCAAAAGCCAGCCAGTTGACTAGAAGCCCAACTAATGGCAATGATTGTTAGCAGTGGAGCCAACAAATGATTCTGCTCTCTTTGCTGACGGCAGCTGGGCTTTTTATTGTAAGAAGGATTCTCAGTTCTGTCTTAGTTGCTGACAATGCCATATGCCAAAGTCTTTCTTGCAGTTGACATCCCTGCTGTAGTGTAGCTTGTGATTGTAAGTGAGAAATGTAGGGTGGGACCACAGGGTGGTTGTTTAAGCTGCAGTGCCGAGGGGAGCTGTAAAGAGTAGTGTTTCAACACCTTTTATTTAAATAGATGAGAGAGAGATGAGCTTCTTTAAGACCAAGAAAATACGGGTTGACTTTAACTTGTCAGTGTTTTTGTCCTAATACTCATATGGAAACCAGATGAAAGCAGATGCTGAGGCTAAAGGCCGTGACACACCAACCCGATAATCGGCCGTCGGAAAGTCTGGCGAGGTCCGTGACTCGAGTCTGTTCGGTGTGTTCCGTGCGGTCTTCCATCAATTTGGCTGACCTGACATGGTCAGTCAGAAGGCGGGCGCTGCTGGCAGTCAGACTCAAATGACCAATCTGATTGATGGAGTGCAAACCTGGAAACGAGGAGCAGGATAAGCGGGACTAGAGTCTCTCAAAATCTGAGGAAAATCTGAAATGAAGATTCAGCGGCTGCACGGCCGATTTCTCCTTTAAATGTTTTCAGGAACATGTTTTGGTCAGTAAAATAAATTATTGTATTCTGAACAAGCTGCCATGACAGTCAAAAACCAGACCCACGTGTCGCGTTCGTCCAATCAGCTGCTGGTTTTTATTTGTGAGCGACAATACAGATTAGCGCCGCCCGCTGTTATGGAGACGTATTAAGTCTTGTTGCTTTGGGGTGTTCTGGGGAACTTTTTTGACCAACTCGGGGAGACGGATCAGTCCGACTGCCTTTTTTGCTGAGGGTCGGCCGTCTGGTTGGTATGTCAGGGGCGTAACAGATGCTCTGGCATGTAGGCTAGTGCTTTCGTGTTTTCGTGCCATTTTAATGTAAATGTATTGAACCTTTTACCGCTAACAAAAAGTGCAGTTTTTCTTTAGTTAGGGAATTTTAATATTGGCACATAGCAGAATATATAAGATGTTACAGTATCAAGTAAATAACATTGTCTTACTGTAACTCTTGATTATCAGGATAAATACCATTTATGCCGTAAATATACCTAAATGTCACTTGCTTTAATACTATTGCATGTTGAAAACCTGGCTCAAACAAAATGTGAGAGTAGAGATTTGGAAAACCCGCTGGCCCCTCTTTGAGCACCTCTGGTCTCCACGTAGGGAGGATAAGGTAGATGAAAAGATGTCAAGGTCCTGTGTAGAATCATTGGAATGTCAAAGCGCTGATAGTGTGACTGCCTGGCCATGCAGGTATGAAGATCAGAGACCTTGTTGTAAATCGCTACTGGGGGACCCGCCTCATTTGCCATAGTATCACTTCAGAGGATTCATGCTTATTTCAAAGCTGTTTGTGCATTGTGGAATTCCCCTGGATTCTGAAAAGCCTGTTTGTTGGAGATAAAGAGGTGGACATTTGAAACTACCACATTATTTCACCCCTCTTATGTTTTTAAGATTGACAGTTTATTATACTCCCTCAGTGTAGGCATAGATCCTCCCTAATGCACACACAGTGTATGAAAGTGTTTTGTCTGAGTGTGTATAATTGTGCATAAGTGCATTCTGATTCTGGTTTTCCTTGCGTTTCGAACTGTTCTGTAGAATTTTATGTTATTGACTGAGAGGGCCCCTCAAGCCTTTTCCGCCATCCTAATGCATTCTGCTGCTGACAGAGAACAAGAGTAGACATGGCTGTGCAGGTGTAACGTTTTCAGAGCATAAAAGGCAGAGATCAAAGCTCTCGCCAATTGCCCAGTCTGATCTCTGGCCAGTGCTGCTTCATGGGGACTGAGCGCTTCACTGCCCCTGGGTGACTGCCTCTCTCAGTCCCACTTCTTTATTGTTTGTCATCTGTCCCCTGTTATTTGGAGTATCTCAAAGCTTAAAGCAGCTCCTCTGGTGCCGTGCCCCTGTTCAGGCAGAGCTCCACTTCCAATTCTTATATGGCCAGATAATGGCTGGGAGGGGAGAGCGGTGGGGACTGCCTGACAGATGCACAACAGGGTTTTGTTTTGGGTCCCCTCTGATCTTACTGACTGGCCGACACGTATAGTGGCCAAGAGAGATTGTGTGTCTATTGAAGGCTACCAGTAACAGAAACTGATGAGTGTTAAGTGAAGGCGTCAGGACCAAAAGGGACAAATGTTTAGCGAGTAACCTTGCACAGTCAGCTTTCTGCCCCTCCTCTTACCATCTCCAGGGTTGAAGCAGTTGTTTGACACTCTGGCCTGGCATTTCTTTGATGAGGGGAATGAAAAGGCTCGTCATCTTGAATGTACAGCTGTGGTTGTCTGGCCCTTCACAGTCAGGTTGATGACTCACCTCTGTGGTGCGCCGTTACATGGATGTTTTGTCTTTCCCTTGCCCTTGTTGACTCATAAAACACAGTATTTTGTTCACACAGATTGAGAACAGATAGCCCAGTGGTATTTTTTCCTGAAAGTGAGTAAAGCCATTGGAGCTGTCTGGAAGTCAAAGGTCAGGGTTCAGGAGTCACGGCAGTCAGGGGTCGGATGCCGATGAGCAAGAGGGAAGAAGGATTAGAGAGTGCTTTCTGTGGATATCTTATCATTATGGTCCTCTCAAGAGTTGAGCCAGTACTTCCTCAGACCCAATTTAGTTTCTTTTATTATCATTTCTGTTTTTGTCATAAAAGCTTTCAAGTTCATTTTTAATGATGTTGTGCATTAGCCACTTTTTAGAGTTTAGGTTACATTTTAGAACTCTGTAATATATGCAGTAATGCTTATGTGATGATGATAATAATAACTTATTAGATGCAAGTGTGTTGGTATGTGTGTCAGTCTTTGTGTGTTTAGTTGAAGGGAAAAAGACGCTATTCTTTCCTATTCAGCTCCTGGGAATGTAATTAGGTCGTTGTCTCGTCTTTGGTAATGAGAGCTTTAGGAAAAAAAGGTTTTCTCCTTTTTATAGACCTCTTATGTTTGATGGCCACCTCCACCTGCCATTACTTGTCTTCAAATCCACTGAATTGACTCTGAACAAACAGGAAGCAAAACAGCCTTTTAATTTGCTGTTATTTGCTGCTGATTGAAAGGAAGATGTCTAATGCTACCCACAAGACATTGCAAAGTCTTTTGTTTCCCACTTATTATTTATAATGAAGTTGTGGTGTGTTTTGTCCCATCTCTTTGTAGATTTATTTCTACAGCGGAAAAGAATGTTGTTTATGGGTTCCTTATGTAGAGGCATCTCATTAAAATTCCTTTGCACCTCCCTCGTCTGAGGTCGATGAGTCACGCTGGCCCTCTTTGATGACATCATATTGTTGTTGAAGCCTTTTCTCTTGGCCGACTGGCTGACCTCTGCCTGTGCGACAGAACCCAGTCATTACACCCTCACACTGCCCACATACTGGCAAACACATACTTACTGCTTTCCACTTGGGATTTTTCAAGAGGGCTTTGGTCTATTCATTCCTGCTCTCTCAACACGCTCACAATTTTGTCTTTCCTCCTCTCTATTTCCCACGGAGGTCTCCAAGTAGCCGGGGCCTTCCGGACAGTGCATGTCAGGGATTTTGGAGCCACCTGTAATTTTCTCTTATAAGACACTGACACAAGCTGTATTTGTCCACATATTTCTGCCATGTATCTCCTCCCTCCTTGCTGTGTAAATCCAGACTGGAGCCTGTTAGAGGTCTAATGAGATTAGAGTTTATTAGACAGTGAGTCGGCACAGCTCCCTGTTCTCCTCTTACGGCTGACTGCTGACTCTCATTCTGAGGAAACAAAACACTTGTTATTTAGTGAAGCGTCAATATGTATTTTTACACACTTACCTAATACACTTTAAGTCATTTTGTTTCTTGTTGACAAGTACAGTTTTTTCAGTGCCAGATTATAACTTTATATTTTTTTTAATGAATGATTTCCGACTGTGTTATTAACTAAAGCGGGATACAACTGAGAAGAATGAGATGCTCGCACTCTGTTAGTTCTCCCATACGTTTTATTATGCAGCAATGTTCTGACCCAGCCGGGTCTCACCAGTGTGCACACTACTACTGTTACTGTTATTTTATTATACTTTATTAATCCCACAAGGGGAAACCACGCTTTACACTCTGTTATTACACACATGACACACAGGCCTGAATTACACACACATGCTCAGTACCTATACATGCACTAATGGAGAGATGTCAGAGTGAGGGGGCTGCCCATGGAAAGGCGCCCCGAGCAGTTGGGGGTTTGGTGCCTTGCTCAAGAGAACCTTGGCAGCGCCCACGAGGTGAACTGCCAGCTACCAGTCCACCACTATACTTTGGTCCGTACGGGGACTTGAACCAGCAACCCTCCGGTTCCCAGCATAACTCCCTACGGACTGAGTTGCTGCCACCCCAGGTAGCTAATGAGAGATTTTCACACCGCCAAGTTGTAAATGACACATAATGATGTGGAACTGCTAATATAAATAGACAAACACATCTATCATCCCTTTTCACATCTACTTCAAATTTCACATTCTTCCCATGTTTTGGAAAACATGCAATGAATAAACAAATGGCCAGTTACGCTGTGATCATGTGATTTAGGTGCAGCCATGGCCTGTTCATTGTTGGCCAATACTACGCCTCTGACTAAGGGTGTGGGTGCCTGTCTTTGTCTTTTTGGGCTTTCAAGGTTTTCCAGACACATAAAGGAACGGACTGACTCTTTCCCCCCAGACAGAGTAGGATGTTTTGTGTTAATGAATGTGTCTCTGAGGAATGCCATGAGTAGTTGCAGGTCACTGTTTCTCCTCTAAACATTGGGCTTGTATAGTCTTGTCCCACTTGCCAGCTCTTGTTCACCTTCTTCAGTAAAGCCTTAAGTGTCAACATGTATTTATGTGTACTGTTTTTGCTATTAGCTGTAATGCTGTTCTTTGACTCACAGGTAAGTGTGGCACATTTGAAAGGATGGTAGGGGCCTGTGTCTACCATATGCATAAAATATGTAGTTCTGTTGATAGTCATTAATGCAGAGATGTGCCTCTGCACCTGAAAGCCCCAGGGCAGACTCTGCATACATCTTGGATCTTGTTGCAAGGGATCTTTTCATATTCATCTAAAGAGGTACCCAGCTGGCCATCAGTTTTGACTCTCTAGATCCCTATACTAAATTGATTCTTACAATTAACCTCACAGTAGGTTTTGTTACCAAGGTGTTTGTTTTCTAGTAGTTTTAACAATAAATTCTGGGTGGTCCACCAAATAATGCCACATTTGCCAATGGTCCAAGCCCCCCTGCTTCTTCCGTCCATATCTCATCTCCTGCCAAGTCTGTCAGCATGACAATAGTAAAAGAAGCAGCCATGACCTGCTTTACCACCGTCCTGTCACACCTGTGGGGGCCAATGAAAGCCTTTCTTTAGCACTCATTTTATATGTGTGGTCCAGTAGCCAAGGTTCATGGGGGTGAATATGTTGTGGACCAGCTCTTATTAATAGTTTTTATTAGAAACCACTTTGAGCCTGCTTGCTGTTATATAATAATCTAATTTATACCAGTAATTCCTTTTATTTTTATATCTACTAATCTCCTGGCTGGGGTGTTACATATGGCCACCAAGTTGTTTTACAACTGTTTTTAGTGGAATACATTCTTTTGTTTTTTCAGCTGTTTGACAACATGTGTCTTATTGTGTCCCTCCATTATTCCCAAGGTGCCCCTACTACCTGCCTGGTCTTAACAGAGCAGTTTGACCTCTCACCCTGTGTTGTGATTGGTGGGCCAGGATTGGTCATCCATGGGCCGTTTGACTGCTGGCATGTTAAGTGTTCAGTTCCCATCCCTAAGGCACGAATCATGATTTGCTGTGAGTTTCGTTTTCAGTTGTTTGACCTCCGACCCAGGAGCTTTTACTGGTTTTTATCCATCTTCAGGCAGCAGTGGTTGCCTCTGCTTCACCATGCTGCTTCATGAGAGATGTGTGGTCCCAGACATTAAATGGAGGGGAAAAATGATTCTATAAAATATTTTTAAAGTTTTCCTCCAATCTCTAGCCATGCTGTGGGTGTTTTTGTTTGCCTACCTGCTGAAAAGTTTCCTGTTTTTCTTTTGGACTTGGAAACTCATAATCAAATCTCTGTCAAAATGTCTTATCATTCTGGCCCTACAACCAAAAGTTGAGCTGCAACTAATTCATATTTTCATTAAAAAATGCCTGTCGCAATTTTCTAAAGCCTCATTTGACACCTTCAGATGTCCTTTTTTTGTTCGACCAACAAGAGATTCAGTTAATGATAAAAACCCGCAGAAAAACAATTTTTCATTTGACATATTTGGTAGAATAAATTATTTAAAACAATTATTCAATTATCAAAATAGTTGCAGACAATGTTTATATTTATATATATGTATTTTTTTTTTTATTTTTCAATACAGATGGTTAAGAAATTAAATATTAGTTTATTTTGGAAGAAAATACAAATTTAGAAAACCAGGCTACTGAAACTCTGTGTTCTCAGTTATTCCCCATGTGTGGGATCTCTCTTGCTGACATTGTGTGATTAATTATTAAAATAGACTTGAATAGGGGAGAGCTCTGACAAAGAGTTTGGGGTTGGGGCTTTCATCCGTAATATGCACACACATCCCGCCACAAGCACTGACTAAAGAATGACATTCACACTCGTATCCCATCATACATTTCTGATTAGAGGCAAATGTACTTTGAGCCCAGTTGTTATACACAACCACAAACCCAGCCCTCTGTAAGTGTGGCCTGACGGAGCCAGGGCAATGTTTGTTTTAATGAGTCACAGACTGATTTTAGATCTATTATACAGTGCACACCCACAAAAACACAGGTGTGTAGTAAGTACACAAACACATCTGCGTCAACACTATGTTGCAATGTCAGCCAAGATTTGAGCCAACCAGCCTGTGTTTCTATTCTCCATTGTAGAAAGGTGTGATCTTCATGTTGATCATGTTAAGGAGAGGCCCATTAGCTCCCATGTATATGGGCATGCTGATTAGTTTTAGAGGCACCAGCATCTGTCTCTCTTTACTCCTCAGTTCTTAATGGTATTACTGTGTCTGAGTAACCACAGCAACCTGGGCCTTTTTGCAATTGGAGTCTGTGCCAGCAGATTTCTCTTCTTTCTTTGCTTGTCAAATGTCTCTAGGCTTATGAGCCCTGACCCTGCCTTTACTGGCCAGTTAAAACCAAGATAGATATAAAAAGCATAGATTCCTTACTAATACTTTCTTCTATACTAATAGTGCTGAAAACTATTTTAAAAGTATTTAAACGGAGGAACTGCTGTAATAGTGTGGCACAGTCCTAACCACTCAGCACACCTAATATACTAACAAACGTGAGAATCCCATCTCTAATTTCCTCAGATTTGCTCCTCGACACTTGCGCCAGAACGTGATGTCCCACTTAGTATTCAGTGGAGACGATTAAGGGAAGCTAGGAGCTACATGTTACATCTGGGCTGAGTTGTGGGTGGAATGGACAAACACACTCACACACTTTCTTAAAGAAGTAAAAAATTGGTTAGTGCTGTGATTCTTCTTGAGTCTTGAGAACAGATGCACTGTTTGTGCCTTGGCTCTTTGCCAGTACTGTGTCA
This sequence comes from Percina caprodes, assembly GCA_013375575.1. NCBI lineage: Eukaryota > Metazoa > Chordata > Actinopteri > Perciformes > Percidae > Percina > Percina caprodes. The sequence goes on from JABXJD010000008.1 coordinate 1,338,780, forward strand.
ATATCCTGACTTTGTTTGTCCACTGAAGAGGCGTACAAATACCAGCCAATGCAAGCAAATGTTCTTCAGTTGCCCAGTAGTCTGACATGCAACACTGGTCAATTGTAAGATAACTGGGAGACAGCATAGCAGTGGCTATAGCAGGTTTTATTTCAGATTCAGCAACCTACTGAGTAGGTAGTTAGGTGTCCAATTTCTTGTCAAATTTCCCCTGGACTTGCAACTCCCTGCGTAAATTGAAGTCAGCCAGAGCAGAGCAGGTGGCTCACCCTGAATGACTAAGAGGAACAAAAGGCCACATACACTGCACGCTTTCACCAGCACAGTGGAGAGTAATGTGAGGAAATGCTTAGTATTCCGCTCATATTGACTGGTACTCAATACACAGATACTGTGACATTTGTGAACTAATCCCTTTGTAGCTTGGATACAAGTAAACTTCCTATGTGCAACTCCTCTCTTAATGCTAATCCTGGGTATAAAATACCTATTGGAACAAGGTAACTCTTACTATCTCATTGGCGATGAAAATAATGCTTTTTACCCAAATATTCTATTGATATGTGAAGTACTTGCTTACTTAGCTATTGCCTCTGGTAGTGCATGAAAACGTTTTCATTGCACTTGCAGGTGGCTATATTATGAATGATTTCTTGATCTACGTATAAAACGCTTAAATAGACACTATAGTCTACACTTTAAATAGACATTTGGAATGTTTATCATCTGATTGTAATCAGGGCTACCAACACAATGTCTACGGGTCCATGTCATAGAACCATATTCTAGTTTCAGGATGGCAAGCTTTCTGTCTTTGAAATTTTCTTTTGCAGGCTTTTGATCTCACACTGTTTCTCTCCCTGTCTCTTTCTAGTTTGCATCAAGCTTCCTTGCTCTCTCTGTCTGCTCTGAATTGTGAGTGGGTTCCTGTGAGAACAGTTGTTAAGCCCAGTGTATGAACTGGCACAGAGTTCAAGAGTTCTGTTCTTTTCAGTTTTTAGTCAGACTGGGTGATCACAGGGCCACCCAGAACCAGCCTTTACCCCTTTCCTGAGGCCAGACAGGTAAAAAAAAAAAGCTACAGAAAGAAATGTGCCCGATCATGTGCAAGTGGTTTCATTTGCATTTGCACAGTAGAGCCTACACATACACTCCAAACACATTGAGAGCTTCATGAGAACCGCATGTGTGACAGCTCCACACTGTGCATACGCTTTCCCATAAATCCATACTCGCTTCCTGCTAAAATGCTTTCTTTCTGACGACTAATCTATAGCTTACTGAGTGCACTCAGCTCAGAAATGTCTTGATTGTACATCTATGTGGTAAATGTTTTTATAGACCTCACCACCACCGCCTTAAGACAGCAATCTCAATGTAGTTTCTGGTTTGGCACATGGCAGCTTTATGTATCCTGCCTGTATCCCAGCTACAAGGAGAATGGCTTTGATCGTAGTCTAGCACACAGATTCCCATGAAGCCCCAAGCTACACCTCAGGGTCAGGAGCTGGCAATAAAACTGTAGATTGCTGGGGTCAGTGAGTGGTTATTCCTGAGGTGTGTTTTGTAACTGGCACTCAAGGGAGTAGAGGACATTGTCTCTTTTAGTATATTAGCATTAGGCCAACTGAGAGATGCTTTAAACGACCTAGAACTATGGAAGACAACATTAAGAACTGTAGGAGAGTTTTGAGGGCTTTTGAAAACTTCTTGTTCTTGTCATATGCAATCCAAGCTTCCATCTGGGCTCCAGGCTGCTCTGAATATTTTGTGCCTGTTGACTAATGTGTGGGACCTCATTTGCTATTTGGTGAAGAAAACAAACATGCAGTAAGTTGTCATAGGGTAAAACTCTTTAAAAGTGTGAATGGTTTATTGCCTCTTTCCCTTCTGACTAAATGCAGTCAAGTAGATACATGATATCCACTAAACTAGAGCTGAGTGTCAGTAAGATTTTATTGATTCATATATCTGCTTGTTGATTCGGTTCATTGAAATCTGGTTGGCCTTGTGGCAAGTCGTCCAACAGAAAACATGGAAAGTTGTCAAGCAAAAATTGACCCTGGCTCAAAATACCCAATTGGAAATGTCTATTTTTTGCCAATGAAATCAATACCTGGCAGATTAGTAATGTATCACAGGATGCAAAAATCCTGTTAATCCAATATTGTCATAATCCAATAATTATTTCATTTTAAATTATAATACATATCCAGCAATGGCTTAAATACAACCTGATGATTATGTAAGGGATAATGTAGAGCGAGGCGGTTGTTATAGCAAATACAACCCTGATAATTTAGGCTGAGTCAAGTCCTGCTCACCCTCAATTATTACTCTACATTATCCCGCTTATTACATGGCTACTTACCAAATAAATCAATAATTTCACACAATATACTCTATATAGATATATAGTGTTAAATTGAAATCCCTATAATGCATAAGTTGAACATTAGCTGCTTGACATTAGCTTTTAGTTGAATTTGACCCTTTAGCATTAGCTGATTCCTGGAAATCAGGACTTTTCTTGATGACATCAAAAATGGTATATTCTCTATACCATGCTGCACTAAAAGTTTTGTGATGTTATGACTTCCTCCTTTTTATATTTAATATTTATTTAGTGCAAAATGCGTATTTCCCCAAAATGTCAAACTACTTTTTTGAGGTGATAGCCTATTAACTTCACCAGTGCCCTGGGCCCCGTCCTTGCACTCTCTCTCAAAACAGGGCACTTTCTGGATTCTCAACATCTCCCTTTTATAAGAATCACCGCACTGTCGAAAGACCCATAAATAGCCAAAAAAAAGTGTGAGGAGTTTCCATAGAAACCAGAGAATGGAAGTTTTCCTTTTGTTTCACCCTGAGAGGGAGACAACGACTCCAGAAGAGGAAGCTGTGTCATGAGGTTCTGCTGTGATGAAAGTTGCTCATCTGAAAGTCCCTGTGTGGCAGCATTATTCCAAAGTCAGTAAGTAAAAGTTTCCTATCTTAGAAATCTTTTTCTCTTGATTGAATCATTCTTGGTGATCCTCATGTGTATGATTTTTGAACATACTGGATACATTTATCTCCAATGGGACAGTTTCAAAATCAGAAAACCAAGGCGAAAGCAGATGCTCAGCTCTTTATACCACTGTTATGCCCAACAATGCCACTAAAATAAACCGATGTTTAGCAGAAATCAAGACCTGTTTGTTTAAAAGTGCAGACTTATAGTATTGGTAAAAAAAAGGGGGGGGGGGGATTTATTCACAACCATATATGGAAAAAGACAAAAGTTGTACAATGTCAGGCTCTGCTCTGATTTTGTATACTTTATCAGTCACCCAAATGTGTGCTTGACAAAATTTTGTTGATGACATCTAAACTGTCTTGTTCTGGCTACTGGCTTTCATAAGCTTGATACTACTGTCTTTTGTCTGCCTCTCTTTGTCTTTAGTCTGCTTCCTGCGTTTCAAACCAAGAAACCCTTAGATTTGTATACAATGTGTGGAGGCAGGGAAAGAAGCCTGCTCTACAGCGGTCATTAAAAAGCCCATTAGGAATCAATTTAAACTAATGCAGCTCTAATGGAATCAAGATGGCCTGTGCCTTCAGAATTCTTCACTCCCATCATGTGTCAATGCTTGTGCCACAATGTTGGTGGCAAGATCTTCAGTTAACAGCTACTTGGTAATGAACAACAAATGTCCTATGACCACCTGGTCAGTTTGGCAGATACCGCTCCAGCTCCATCTGGTAGAATGTCTGACATGTCTTGGCCTGGAACTGTTTGTAGAAGGGCAAACCCCACCCCCACCCACACTCCCACCCCACCCACACTCCCACCCCTACCTTCTACACACTGTTTTGGCAGTAGCACCCCTGCTCATTCTCCACCCCCTGCAGAGCTTCTGGAGGTGTCCATATGGGAGTCATGTCTGGCACTTACACACACACACACACGGGGTAAAGGTTTCTGTCTACTGTGATTACAGACAACCCTTGAACAGCTGACAGAGCAAAAGCTACCCCTAACCTTGAAGTATTCACGATAGCAGGTTCATAATTTATTGTGATTTTGCTGAGCTGGTTGTTTGTCTGAACCATGTTTAGCACAACAATTCAACAGTGTGTTGATACTACATCTGTGACAGACCTACAGGACACCTATTTCTTTGTCTTTCAAATCGTCTTTTGCAAACATTACTGTGCAAAGGCAAGTTAGTGTAATTATCCACATTTGACCTAGTCTTACTCCGTAGCACTGCATGCATGCATGCATGCATTGTGTTTGTATGCCTGTCTGATCACTGGTTGTTGACATTTGGCTGTTCTGTAGAGCATAACACTTGGGTAATTCAGTTATAATCCAGTGCTGTGGAAGAGAACACTATAACAGCCAAATCCCTTTAGCACACAGGTCTAATTGCATTATCTACAGTACAAGAGTAATTGCACACACCAGCTGATGCTCTGCACATTGAGCCTAATCTCTCTCTCTTTTCCTCTCACTTTCTCAGTCTTTCTTTCGTCTGTATGGCCATCTCTCACTTATACAAATAGGTTGGATTAAGATTCTACTGCAAGTAAAAATGTAATGATCTACCCATTCACTTAGCTTCAAAAGGAAAATAAGTGCTAACATTTTCAGATTTCTGTTTCCATAGAATCCAAATGTGTTTTGCTGAGCCTTTTCTAACTGTAAGTAATAGGAGGCACTGTTCTCACACATGCTTGTTGTGAATTAAGACTTGGCCCCATCTAACCTGTCTTCTTTGTAGCAAATTGGTGGACAAAAGTTTAAGTCTTTTTCCTGTTATATTGTAACACTGCAATGGAATACAAACCTGTTAAGTTGTGGGTCTTGATTTTGAAGGCAAAGCAAGTTTGCTTTGGTTTTCAGGGGTAGACGTTTCCATTAAATAAATTTACTTTTTTTTTTTCTTCCTCTGATAGTTGTACTGCCTATAGCTATTAACTCAAACATATGGTGTGAAGAGGTTGTGATACAGGGTAATGACATTATGTCCTCAAAGGATTCATTTTAACTGGTAATATGCTTTACTAATCAGAATATATGTCAAGCAAACTGTCTGTAAAACAAAATATTTGTGTCACCAAATGACTTATCTGCTATCTTAGTTAATACATACAGCTACCAGTTTGAAAAAAAGTGGGCTGCTGAATGGTGGTGTTGTTAGTTTAGGGATGATAAAAAGGGAATGTGCGTTATAAGGATTTATTTTAAATGTTTTTGTTTATGTAATTGTAATAATTATAAATTCTAACCAGGCCATGTTGAGGGCCTCAAAATTAAGAAGCAGCAGGGGTGTTGCTGCTGTGGATAATTATCTACTTTAAATCTTTAAAGAGGCTAGAAGTCAGAAGTTTTACAAGTCTGATACAGCAACCCAACAGCGGTGTATGCTGCTGTATAATTACTTCCATAAACTTTCACCACAGATGTTTAGAACAATTGGAGAGGTGGAGTCAGGGGAAAATCTAGCTTTTTTTTTTTTGTAGCATTTGTGTTGTTGCAACTCTTAAGCTCTCTTCTGTACATTCCGGTTTAAAGCACAGTGTTTGGTCGAGACCAATGGTGCTCCTTTATGCACTGCAGACACAACAGCACTGTCTCCATGGACGCAAACTGGATATTACCCCTCGGAGCCATCACCCTCTCCAGACTTGCGCACCCACATCACCACTTCTATCCAGAGGCCCTTGTTGTCAATCTCTCGATTTTGTCTCTCTCCCTCTCACTATGTTAAGCCAAGTGAAACATGGAAATGTACCTCTGCTGACTACTCCTCTTTTATGAGGCCAGAAAAGGGAGTTTAAAAACCAGCTGAGACGTAGGCATGGTCAAAACATATTGCTCTGTCAGGAGTTTGTTCTGTGTTGTCTAGTATGAAACTTTATATGTAAACTGCTAATTCAATAGAAATCAGCAGAAGAATCTTACCTAACCATTCTGGCTAGTAGAAAGGACATATTTTCTAGCACAGTATTTTGTACATGCAAGACCTTATTTAATAACACTTTTCATGAGTACAATCCCTTTTACCATGTAAAAAAATAATTGCATAACAATGCTGACTTTGGACACTGCTACTACTAAATGTTTTATGAAGCCTTGGCCTTAGTGTACAAACAAGTGCTCACTAACTTAACAGTTTTAAGGCGACAAGCATTTCATATTTTCCATGAAATTAGATACCATTGGCTTTGTGTTGCGTGAACCTGTTCTGTCATTTGCAACAAAAATGGCAGAGCTTCTACTTTCATTTGCATTTTCCTCACAAAACTCTCTGCCAGGCCTGGGTGGGCTCAAAAGCCCTGTTTTCCCCTGAAAGGAGGCCCAGTTCCAGTGCAGTGTGCAGGGGGCTGCAGTACACCTCCTCCCACTGCTTCCTCCCCACAGACTGGACCAGCAGAGCCAGAGCCCTATTGGCTCTGTGCCTTAGGCTGTGTGATTCTCTGCAGCAGGGTAACGTCACCCTGGCTCACCATCACGGCTCATTCTGTACTTTTATTCTCCTCTGAGCCTTTAAACGGTTCATTAGCCTTTAACAAGACTGCAGAGCCTGCTCCAAACTCTGCTTAAACCCCTCTTGCTCTGTCTCACTTTCTCACCATAGCTGTATCTGCCTGAGTTCAAGCCATGTTTCTTATCACAGTCTATGTTCCTCGTTGACTGCCTAGTGTCAGTTCCAGAGTTGAGATCCAGTTGGTTAGTAGTGTTTGTGATTCTGAGCACTGCAAAAGATGTCAAACAGCAGTGGGATAAATGGTGGGGGGTTGGTTTGGACTGAAGCCTTCTTCATGGACCCCCACCCTGAATGGAGAACATTGATGCCTCTCTATCCTGCTACTCCCCCCTACTCGCTGTCCCTCTTTCCCTGGATTGTCATTCCCTGAATGGGCCTTTCAGGACTTCATACTAGCAGCCTGAGATACAAAACCTTCTTCTGCAAGATAAAGAGACAGAGTCCTAGGCCTTCTGAAGGCGATGTTCAGCTAGTCACAACCAGCCAGGCTCATCACACTTAAACTTTGAACACACAACAGAGACCTTTTAACTATCAGGGAACAAACAGGACAGTTTACTGTCTCTGGGAAAACATACATTCCATCATTTCCTGTAGCCTATCCCTTTTTGTTTGTAGTGTCCAAAAACATTTACTATTTAATTTCCCATAGAGCCTGGTTTTCCGTTGATTTAGGAGTTGCAAGACTGACCTGATACTGCTTTGAAATCTGATTATTTGTATATTGGGCTGTTGTCAAGCTTGTTACAGTGCCTCTAGGGGTCTTAGCTTGAATATTGTCCATTTCACTGTTCTCTAGCATTGCTCTAGTACCTTTTCTGAAATATGTCTGATTGGTAATTTATTTTGAATAAATCTTACAACTACAGTAAGCCTGAACTAACTTCACAAAGAGAATGCAACGTATTTTCCCAAAGTTGTGATACGTTGTTTTTTGAGACTGAAAATTAATTATTTTTGTCCTTCAAAAATAAAAATCCTTGCAGAGCTGTCTTTCTACTACTGTAATTTTCACTTTCAATCCTTTTTAAATAACTTCTGCCTTTCCTATCCCTAAGCAAATTGAGCGTATGCACACCAACTACACTTAATCTTCACTGAATCAACTGCAAACTGATGGCTGGTTAGCATTAGTCTTTCCCCATCTTAATCTCAATCTCTGTCTGTAGGGTGTACCCCAGCTCCCTTGTGCCAAAGCCCTCTACAACTACGATGGCAAGGAACCAGGAGACCTCAAGTTCAGCAAGGGTGACGTTATCATCCTGCGCCGTCAAGTGGATGAGAACTGGTACCACGGGGAGATGGGTGGAGTCCATGGCTTCTTCCCCACTAACTTTGTCCAGGTCATCAAGCCGCTGCCACAACCACCACCTCAGTGCAAAGCTCTCTATGACTTTGAGCTAAAAGACAAGGAGGCAGACAAGGACTGTCTGCCCTTCTCCAAGGTAGCACAGTAGCACTGCAACACCCACCGTTCTGCCACGTGGTAACTGTAGTAAAACAAAAATACCTCTCATTACAGTGACACTCGGTCTTCTAAGCATTCATTTTCTTAAGTTATGTGCGTGTTAGAATGTAAGGGCTGTTAACTGAAACGCCCAGAGAAATGATTTAGATTTTGAGCTTCTTGATTAACAGCTGTAATTAGCCTGTATAGAATGACTGCCACATAGAGCAAGGCACAGCTTAACTACAGTAATTGAGTGGTTATATCTGAACAGCAGTTTGGGTCATACTTTGATGTTTTTGCATTCTGTCATCCGTTGTTTATATGTCACATCATGAGGAAAAACAGAAACAAGCTTATCAAACAGAATGCCAAACCTTAGACTCCAGGGTTTTTACTTATGAACTTTTTAATAAAAAATCGTCACAATCTCATTATTTCTGTTCAGGGTTTGGTCCTCGAGGATGAGAAGCACTCTTAGTTAGCAGCATCCTTAATTAGGTTCTACCTCATGCAGCGGCCCTCTGTGTCTTGAATTACAGGATGATATCCTGACTGTGATCCGCAGAGTGGATGAAAACTGGGCAGAGGGAATGCTGGGAGATAAAATTGGAATTTTCCCCATCTCATATGTTGAGGTAAGAAAATTAGACTCCTTAATTGTCAAAATGTCAAGAATCATTGGTGGAATAAGTCCTACATGAAGATCAGTAAAGTGCCGAGATCCTTTTAACTTAGACTTCTTTCCATATGCATCTTGTAAATGTGTCTATGATACTTCTCTTCCTTTTGAAATAGTCATGTGTTCCATAGAATCACTAAACACGTCTTTGAAGATTTAGACAGTCACAGTCTCTCCCGCTCTGAGCTCCACAGGTCTCACTTAAAAGCTTTAGGAATAATCCAGACAGAATTAAATAATTTGTTGTCCTTTTTGAAGATGATTTTATTTTTCACCTGGCAATGTGCCTTCTATTGTTATAAATATTATAAACAAGCAGACAAAATATGTCAATTATCAAAACCTGTTTTGCACAATAGAAGAATCTCAGAATAATGTTTTAGTCTTAAATAAGATACATGATTGAAGCATTGCACAAGTGTTTTGAGGTTAGTCGGTGGAGGAGGATTTTTTTTCTTGAAGCTGACAGTTTTCTTTATTCCTTTCATGTGTATTCTATCCTTTTTATATTCATATTTTTATACACTGAGTGAGGTCTTTTGCAGAAACAGAATGCAGACTATGTTTAAAGCTATACATTGTTTGGTTTTACACAGCAGGAGCTGCTGTAGCAGAATAGAATATTTTGTTCTCCTCTGACGAGATGCAGTCATGTTCAGGGTTTCGTTAACAAATGCAGTGGCATCACAAACATATAGAGCATCCCACAATGTTTGTTTGGTTGTGCACAACCAGTGAATATCTAGGTCATAGCATTTTCATTGCCTTAGGAGCTTTTGTTCCCTTCCAGTTGTATACATACAGTAATCTACAACTGCTGTTAGAGGTGGTCTTAAATGTAATAAGGTTATGGTTTTTTGTTCCTAATCCCACTTATCTGGCTTAATGTGCTGACATGTCAGTGATGAACGTTTGCAGACTGTCTCTTGGATTGGAGTGAAATGCTCTGCTTTTATGTCTTAAATAGAGAGAGCTGCTTAGGGCAACGTGTGACAGCAAGTGAGAGCACCCTCTAATTAACTGAAACCTTTTTAGTGTCCTCCTTTGATTTTTACCTAAGCGTTGCACATTACGGTGCATGAAAGGGTCACAAACTCTGCAGTTTGAGAGCTGCCTCAGAAGATTCAGCTCCCTCACACTTTAAAGACCTGATAGAGCATTCTGCTGCTCACCATCCCCACTGACTAGATAAAGATGGAGTTCTTCTTTGACAACAACAGTATATTATAGAGAGTGACAGTTTTCATGATCACCTTAATGCTCCTAGCTCCATCATTCCTTCCCCTCTGTTATTTCCACCTTACTACTCTGTCTTCATTGCCCCCTGCCTCGCTTTCCCTCTCACAGTTCAACTCGGCAGCTCGTCAACTTATAGAGTTGGACAAGCCGTCAGACTCCAGTGGAGACTCTGGTGAGGGGGCCTCCTCGGGGCCCCAGAGCAATGGTGCCCAGCGTGCAGGGGAAAAGAAGAACAGCAAAAAGCGGCATTCCTTCACCTCTCTCACCATGTCCCACAAACCCATGCTAGCTCCTCCCCCCCAGCGCCACTCCATGGAAATCAGTGGGCCTGTCCTCATCAGCTCCAGCAACCCCACCGCGGCTGCCCGAATTGGAGAGATCAGCGGGGGGCTTTCCTGCAGCGCACCTTCACAGGTACGATACTCCACAGGAAGGGAGGGGGTGAAGGAGAGTGGCTGCTGCATTGCAGGTCCCTTCCTAGAAGTTGTACCTAATGTGTTGACATAAAAAAACAGAAGAGTGCAGTATGATGAATAAGCTCCATTTAAGATAAGATAGAACTACATTTATCTCGAATTGTTGTGCAGCTGTTGCAGTACAAAGTAGGAAAGAGTGCAAATATGAAATACCAAATATTTAGCTGTTTAAAGGATGTCTTTATCCTAAATTTTTTCTTCTTCTCATAATTACATACCAGTACGTAGCAGAATGTGGCACTTAAAAACAAAATGGAGAAATCTGCAACACTTGCAACATTAACACACACTTGGTGTTATTCTTTAATCCAATGTCCTGGATGAGAGGACTCTCAACCAGCTGATTTTTCAATATCATGAAAAAAACAATCGTGCAGCTGGAAAGCTGAGTTCAGCTTCAGCTCTTTTTGTTTTTACAACATGTTGTCTGCTGTTCAAAGGCTATGCTCTCCTTCTGTCAGCTATTAGGCTGACTTCCCTTTTCCCCATCATACCAAACAGGCCATTGCTCCATTCAAGCGTTTGAAATCATGGATGCGTGACTCCACTCGTCCACAAAAACGACTCCAGCTCAGCCCTCAAGGTTTCCACACCAATCCCGACATGACAGGAACTCGCAGCTGCTTTATGGATGCAAGCTGCTGGAGATTGGCTTTGACTTGGTGCTAGACTGTAAGAACAACAGACAAGCAGATTTACAAGTGTCCTGCTGTTTATCTTAGTCTGAGGCTCTCTATGACTTTAACTCAAATATGCAACAAACAAAAATGCTAAGTTAACGTATGGAATTCATTAAATAGAGGTTACCCATTATATGGTGATTTAGAACCATTAAACAGTAATGAATTCATTGGTCACCATTTGTTAATGATTCTACAAGTGTTACCACGTGTTTGAGGAACAAGCATAAAGTCTGACCAGGTGAAGGTAATTTGTCTCAGGATTTCAATATTGTTATCTTGTTCTTAATCTTTTAAATGTCAACTGGAATGTTCATACAATAGCTGGCTTAAAATATACAACAGTTATTAAGGGGCAATGGTTTGTCAATATTCAAAGATCGATTACTCATTATACACCAGCATCGGCAATGCTGTCACACTTGGTCGTTCTGGGTGCTTGTGGATAACTCTGTAATATTGTTTGTTTTTCTGGGAAATGTCCTTTCTGTGTTGTCTGGTTACTGCAGACGTTCTGAAATGTTATGTTCCAAAACTCCCTATTAAGCTCAATCATTAATCTTTTATCTACAGTGTATGTGTTTATGTGCTTCTTGGTGGAAGGGAGACGAGTATAGTGCTTGTCTACAGTAAAGTGGATCTTGGGGATGTTCTGTTTTTTATTTTTTTATTTAATCAAAACCTTTTTATGTTGATATTATTCATGTATAATTGAAGACTTCTATCCATGCAGAAGGTGCAATCAGGTTTTAATGACTCCAGACCTTTCACAGAAATAAACCTTTAGAATAAAAGACGTTATATTTGCGCCTTTGAACTGATCCTCCCTAGTGGCAACTGGGCTAACAGTATATTTGATTTGCACATCACTGTGTTTAATAAAAACACAACAGAGACACTCCAGAGACACACAGCCTCTTTTCCCTCTACTCATCTTCTCTCCTTCCTACACGCAGACAAAAAACAACAAAGGTAAGCCCCAGTTGCCTAGGGTGCTGAGTAGTCCATCTTGGAAATGAATATGCGTCTGATCTACCATTGTACTAGACAAGACTAGGGAGAATTGTCAAGGAATAAAAACAGGCTGCTGTTGATGGCATTCCTCCTCAATTCTAAAGGAAATGTACTTATAAATCAGCATAGCATACCTTGTCCTCTACTTTACTGTTAATTATTTGTTTGCAGGCAGCCATTTCATCAACAGTGTCACCTCTGAGCAGCCCACTGTTACATTTGGCTTTCCTTTGGCACACCCAGTGCACAATAGATAAGGAAACGGTGAAGATTGAATCTGAGGTTGGCCTGCTTTCTGAAAGGTTCACCTTAAGAGGCGGCTCTGTCTGGAGCAGTCATGCATGGAGAGAGACCAGAGGCTACAGGGAGATATTGTGTGTCCAACAGTATGGCCTTGTTACCAGGACACCGCCATGACTCACGTGGATGACTGGTTGCAGAAAGCACCCCTCTTTATATGCCCAATGAAATATTCTGCTGGGTGGTCACCTGCTTTCCTTTGGCCAATTAGATCATCAGGCCAACATTGTGGTTACCAGGATACAATTACACATGTGTCCATCACTGTTCTGTGAGAGTCATTTACATACAATGTGACAGAAGAGGGGGAGAATTCTTTTTTTAATGAAATTGTGGTGCGTTTTGCTGTAAAATACGGTCATGTTTCCATATAATGTATGATTCCCATGTTTTTTACTTCCTTATATGAATTCTGATGAATGACATTACATGAAACTACAGACTGATTACATGCATGCAGTGCTGACTTAAGCACATTTCTATTGTTCATGTGTGAGTGGAGCTTGTCGCTTACATTGGATTCATTATGGTATATTTTATGGTCCACATTTCCCTTTTGTTGACAGGTACACATTTGCACAACTGGACTAATCGTGACCCCACCCCCTAGTAGTCCTGTTACCACAGCAACGGTCTTCACATTTCCCTCGGAGACGAGCTACACTTCCATCACTGTGGTAGGTGAAATCCTTGCAGGTTTTATCAGTCTTACAAACACCAGTTCAACAGTATTTGAGTAAATTATTCAAAGTTAGTATATGGCTATTTCTGGAGTACTAAAAAGATTAAATAAATATATGGCATGTTTAATATATGGCGTGTTTCTACGGCTCAGAACGCAGGAAATACACATATTTATATAAAGTTTTTTTCTGCAGAAAGTTAAGACCATTTTCACATTACTTTGATTAGACAGTTGAATCGTGTGTGTGTGTGTGTGTGTGTGTGTGTGTGTGTGTGTGTGTGTGTGTCTCATTCTGACACATTGTTTGTATCCATTAAATAGACTTGCTATTTTAATCCAACACTTCAAAAAATGTGTTGCAGAAATATAAGGGCTGAACATGTTCACAATAAATGGTATAGAAGTATACAATATAACATTCCCTGTAAATAATGAAATTGAATTAACGAATGTAAATAGTAATATCACCTTTAAAACATTTTCTTTCCTCTGAGAAGATGAATTTGTTTTTATGATGAGAAGAACTGCCTTGTGGCACTCCCCATCAGCTGCTAACAAGAACATAGTTCAGGTTGTGAAACTGTTCATTTGTAGTCTGTAGAATAAGATATAGAAGCTTTATTATGTTACAATTTGTCAACAAACTTCATAAAGCTAGTAACATGGAGGAACCTTTTTGAGCAAAAAATGTACTTAACATGTTTTCTGCTGAGGGAAAACAATCGGTACTAAAATGTCAAGAAATCCCTTTATCCCACACAAAACAGCATGCAAACTTCCTGTCTGTCTATGTGTATGCTCTGGCATGTGGAGTTTCTGAATGAGCAGGAATGTGTTCACAAAAGGTTGAGCTCTCCGCTTCACTTGGGAACCCTACATGATGTTTTTGTACAGATGATTTCTCTAGCCTGCAGGCAACCTAATTATCTCAGCTCAAGCGTCAGCAGTAAACCAAAAATGCACATCGAATGCACCCATACCACAGGGCTGTCTGAGTGCCTCTCTCCTACACCATTGTGTCATGGAAGCAATTACTCTGCTGCTCAGTGCTGGCAACGCTTGTCTTGCTCCTAAGTATAGGAGTTTATTCTGACACACTTCTCTCATTTGAGCTTTTAGTTTTTCACAATTTCTAAACGTGTGTACAGTGTAATGTTGTTTTCACGTGCGTCAGTTTGACACAGCTGAGGCCCGTTTCAGAAAGCAGGTTTAGTAAAAACTCTGAGATGGTTAACCCTGAGATGAGGGAAACTCTCAAACCTGAGATGAGGGGGGTAACTCCAGCCCCTTTCAGAAAGGGAGGAAACTTAACCTCAGTCGGTTACTATGGTAACTGAGTCTGTGAACCGAACCAGGTCGGGAGCAGGTTTTCTTCTGTCTCCCTCCCTCTGACACAGCTCTTCTTCATTTCCTCATTCAGTCTTTATCAGGTGCATTTTAGCGCAGTTTGTTATCTGCATGAATAATAAAAAAACATGTTTGTTTATTAACTGTGTTAGGCAGACTATAAAACGTTTTTTCATCAACATGGCATGTCCTATTGTCGACGATCCCGTTGATGAAGAAGCTGGATTACTACTCAGGGAGTTAAACATACGTCGGGAGATGATATTGAGGCCCCGACTACAGATATACTTTTCATTTCCAGATAACTTCCTATTTGAGTGGTATTGTTTTTCTTCCCAGTCGATCAGATACGTAGCCTATGACGCTATCAGTCATATTACTAACAACGCCCATCATGGACATGCTCTTACATCCCAGCAGATCCTTTGTGTCGCACCATTTTTTTGTTTTTTTACAAACGGCAGTTTTCTTTACAACATTGGTGATGCGGAGCATATTACTAAAGCCACTGGATAGGAGAGCGCCGACAGTAAGGTGTCTTGCTCTGAAACGATTTTTTTAGACGTTTTTGTAGTGTTCTGAGACACAAACCAATGAGAGCCATTAAAGAGGAGTTTCACAGGATTGTAGGTGAATGATGTAAAGCCAGACATGATTCTGCAACCTCAGAATGGGATTAATAGGGTACTACTATGGCTACCCTATAGGTTCAATACCATTTCACCATTTTCACCAGTAACAATATACTTGTGATTAAATATGAAATGAATACACTTTATTGGAACTTGCGCATTGACTCTAATTCTCGCTCTTTTGCAGCAGCAGCTGTGTTGCTTTTTTACAAAATATATGTTCAAATACGCTTTATTTGCTCATGAGTATTTCCAGTTTGAGAGGGGTAAGTTATATCGACCAATTTTTTATAGTTGCGATGGTGAATTGTAGTATCATGGCTCCATTCATGCTGCCTTTTTATAGTGGCGGTTTCACACGCTTAACTCTGAGTGAACCTACTCTCAGGGTTGGACTCAGAGGTTGGTGACTTATTTTTAATCATGTAATTCAGTAGCACACAAAAATTACAAACATTGTTCTAAGTCTCTTCTTACAGCATGCTGCGATCATTAGCCTCTATTTAAAAGGGAGAGACTACTTTGACATTACACACGCTCAACAAGGGAAAGATGAATCCACTTATGCTTGGTTTGGGGGTAGCTCCTGAAGTGTGTCAACAGACATGTTTTGAATTTCATATGGTCCCAATTAATAACAATGGATTTACCATCTAGCTATGTGGTCTCCTGGCAACAAACAAACAAGCAGAATAGGATATTCTCAGCTCAATGGGAAGTCGGGGACAGGGCTATTGCGTCTGCCAAACTAGACTCTCCCTGAGTATCGGCCAACCAGAGGGACCCCAGATGACAGATGATCTCTCATTCTCTTTCCCTTCTTTGTTCCTCCATAAATAAGCTGGTTTCTCCACTTACGCAACATGCTCCATTTTTTTTTTTAAGACTCATGTTACTTGTTTTTGTCTTTCTTTGTTGTACTGACAGGAAATAAATGAATTGTTGTGAAATTGTGATTAAATGTTGATACTATCTAACTACTAATATGATATTCTGTTCTTTTACAAGGATGCTCTCCCACCACCCCCACCTCCTCCCCCACAGTCCTCCATTGATGGAGCAGCATATTCATTGGCTGCCGGACAGAGACCCTCCCCCAGCATAAGCGACCAAAGTGGGAGACAAAGACCCACAGTGTGAGTTATAAAAACAGTCCCACACAAAAATATGCAGTCTTCTTAAATGTGCAGTGAAATGTCAGAAGTGGTTTATGCACCGATGGCCCAGGGCCTTAATGGAAATGTTCAGTCCAGAAGGGGAAAGCTATGCCTGTCTGTGACACCCCCTTCCCCCAGCTGTCAGTGTGAGGCTGCAAAGTGTGAGCATGTGCATAGGTGACAGGGTCAAAAGTTGTGGGTGACAGTCTCCTGGGTCTCATTGGAGAATCCCCTTGGTTACCCCTGACTTTTGACCCTCCCACCTTTACCCTTATTACTCTCCCACAAGGCACCATACACCTGCTAAGAATTAGATCCACCCATGCCTGCTTCTTTGCCGTCATCTGTGTCTGCCTGTGCATGCGTGTCAGACTCGGGGGCATTTATGTTCCCTTCCCCTGACAACATTGAAATCAGATGGAAAACATCCCAGCTGAGACTCCTATCTTCTTGGCTGTATGACCTGCAAATTGTTTTATCCTCCAGTGCTGATTTTCTCTGGGTCAGAGGGCACAGTCTCTGCTGGAGGGTCTCAGAGTAGATGATGACAGATGTACAACTAGAAAGCAACATAAATCCAGAAGAAATGGCTTGCTGTACAAAGTGTTTAACTGCCATACGGGAGAAGATTATCCATGCTAGCGCCATGTTGGGGTTTGTCAGTTTGTAATTTGTGTTTGCAAACTCGTTTTTTTTACTGTTTGTTCTGGATCTAGCTATGTGGCTATGTTCCCCTATGCTCCCCGTAAGGAGGATGAGCTGGAACTAAGGAAGGGAGAGATGTTTCTAGTGCTGGAACGCTGTCAGGATGGCTGGTTCAAGGGCACCTCAATGCACACGGGCAAGATTGGAGTCTTCCCTGGGAACTACATGAGCCCAGTCAGCAGGTCAGTCATGTAAAACATGCACACATACATATGCCTGGTTTTACATCCATTGGTCTGTCATGCATGCATCTGTTTATTTTTTAGATAAATTATTAACTATCAGGCTCTACGCGATGGAGCCACATTTGTTTTGTTTCTGTTTGGTAAATTCTACTTTGTTGTAGTTATATTGCCCTTTTTATTCAATGCTGTTATTGTGAAGCACTTTGTAAAGACACATGCTATGTAAATACCACTGTACTTAACTGCACTTAACTTTATTTTACATCTTTTTAACCAGAAAAACATTCCAACTTTGTAAATGAATTCCATTAGGCATAGCTGTTGGTTGCTATGCAAATTTGTTATAGTAAAGTGTAACTACGTAATTTATTTTCTTGATTTCCGTGTCTGTCAGTGGGTTCTGTTTTACAGATATGTGTGATTGTCACTGTTCCAACTTGTGCAACAGTTTCAGAAGAATAATATAAAACATATAGATTCAAACTAACAACAATTAGAAGCTATTCTAATTACACATTACAAGAGTTGCCTCATATTGTTTTGACATGAAAACCTAACACAATTTATGAGGTATAAACACATCCTGTCGGCCCTCCTTTACCTCAGGCTGCTAGGTCTTACCCATCTTTATGCCCTTTCCTTTTCAGGACAGCATCAGGCAGCAGCCAGCCCAAAGTGCCCATGAGTCTGTGCACTCAGGCAGGTAGAGGGGTCACCATCGTCAGCCCCTCTTCTGCAGCCCTTGGAGCCATTGTTCCAGGTCCTGATTTTAACAAAGCCATTGCCGTGTGCTCCAGCGCTGTACCTGCAAACTCCCAACCTGCAGTTGTGGTAACAGCAGCTCAGACAGCCACAGGTCAACAGCCAAAAATCCCTCTGCATGTCAACTCCCAGATGACTGTGAATCAGGCTCGCAATGCTGTCAGGACAGGTACATTTACGGGAGAAAAAATGTATTCTAGATGTTGGCTTGTTGTGTATATAAAGGATTTTAAATGTGTAATATTGATTTATGTCCTATTTGCAGCTGCGGGCCACAGTCAGGACCGGCCCACAGCAGCTGTGACACCCATCCAGTCTGCAACACCTGTGACCTATCTCCCACATCTTACAGTGTGCCCGCAGCCTTCCTCCAATCCTGCTCAATGCTGTTCCCGGGCTGGAGTGGCAATGGGTTGTGCCGCTGCGTCTCTGACCCCACCCAATGTCAGTGCTGCATCTTTGGAGGGTGATGCCTTGAGACCTGTAGCTGTCTTCACTGTCCCCGGCTCTGGGAACAGCTCTGCTCTTAATTCCACATCTAACAGCACAGCTCTCGCTTGCCGACTGGACAAGGACATCAAGGTTGGATATGTCTAAATATATCAGTGCTTCCATTTGCTTAATTAACATGATCTGTATTTAATTATCTATTTTGCTGCTATTTGCACGAGATGTGTGCATGTTAATTATAGTAGAAAGACTTCTGACTTGTCTTCAGATCTAGCATATTTGACTAACTTGTGGTTGGGATTGTCTGATATTCCTGATGACATTTGATAGAATGCTAATAACAATTATAGGATTCACCAGTAGTAATTAACAGGGATGTTATTATATTAGTGTTTGTCTTTTGCAAAAACACAGCAAGCTCCAGACACTAGATTATACCTGTCTGCGGCTTGCAAAAATGACTTGTGCCTCAAATGCCTCAAGAGTTGTTGCAGTTCTCTAACAAACTAAGTTATGCTGTTGCGGTTGTTGCTGCAGAGAGAAAAGAAAAGTCTTTTGAAGATGTTGTCCAATAAGAAGAAGTCTCGTCCTTCACCACCCTCCTCTCCTACCCTGGAGGCGGAACAAGCTGCTGCAGGAGAGGTACTACAGGGCGCTGTGGGCCCTGACACCTCCCCTCCCTCCGGCTCTGTCAGCTGCCTTGAGCCCGACACTGCTGCTGCTGCCTTTTCATCCTCCTCTGCGCCAGAGTCCTCCCATCGAAAGAGCAGTCCCCTTGATGTATGTGCACCTATTGCTCCTCCTCCTCGCCAGCCGTGTTCCTCTCTTTTATCTCAACAACACGATGCACGGCCCATCATATGTGAGAGGTACATTGATCTAAATCTTCTGCTACAAAGCATTGTTTGTGATTGTCCAGCTCTGTCCTTTTTATGGAAAGTGTAACACTATATTACAAGCATCATGACTTGTCATTGTTGCAGTGTGTATCAGTCACTGACTGTGCCTCTGGCTGTCCTCCCCCAGGTACAGAGTGGTGGTATCATATCCTCCCCAGAGCGAGGCAGAGCTGGAACTTAAGGAGGGCGACATTGTGTTTGTTCACAGGAAGAGGGAGGACGGCTGGTTCAAAGGCACACTGCAGCGGAACGGCAGGACCGGATTGTTCCCCGGCAGCTTTGTAGACAGCATCTAATACACACATTACGATGAACCACGGTCAACCCCATGACCAAGTAGGCCGCTGCTCGCCTCGCTACAGTGTGTCAACGTGCTAACCAAACGGATCAGCGCTTGAAAGGTTGCTAGCACAGGCCCATCGTATGGACACTTTAACTCCTTAGAACCCACTGAAAAAACCCCACTAGTGGTACATGAGAGAGAGCTGAGGTGAAGAACCGAATATGTGGTCATTGAAAGTACAGTGGACAAAGGTAGAGGAGAGCACACTACTCATGAACTTTTCCTTTTTGTTGGTTATTTATATCTTTGTAACAATTCAGCTGTTAAATGTGTGCCTTGTACTGTTCCTCACTTTATTGTACATAAGGACACAAAGAAGATTAGTCCTAAAACAACCAATATGAGCTGTTGATATAGATATGTTACACATTTAACTTATTTCATAGATTGGCCTTTTTGTAATGCAACACATTAAGGGGTTAGGCTGATGTATGCCTTATGCTACATTTTCCCACATCAGTTACACTTTTGTCCCTCTGACTGCAGTTTTACCATGATATCAAACTGTCAGCAGATAGGAGTAGGTATATCAGATGCATCAGACCAGAACAAATGAGCAGTGTCCTCATCGCTTGTGCTGTAGGTAGGAAAAAGGATACGTCCCCAGCTCTAAAGGCATTACTTAAACCCGAGGATCATAAGAGAGATCTGCCGTATTGCACATTTGAGCTACAGTTCATAGCCATGTGAACATTGCATATCACAAAATATTTCTGTGGGCCATTCGTAGGCCTCCAGTTTGTTTTCCCTGGTGTGGCTGAGGCTGAAGTGCTAAGGACTCCATTACCTGCAGTGATCAAATATTTGCACGTGATGAGCAAAGCCTCCCAAAAGAGACAAAATGGCGTTACTTGTGTTGCAGGACAGTTTGGTTATGCCTTTTCAATATGTGGAAACCACACTCCAATATAGACTTGCAATCCAACATTGCTTACTTTGTACCTTCTTTGTATTTACTGACCAGTGTAGCTTCTCTCCTAAGCCCTTTGACAATAGCCAAACCCAGACGTAGCTCTACATTATAAGAGCAACATAACATTTCAGTAACGCTGCACAACCGATTATTTTCAGTGTATATTTATGTTTGTTACAAATTCCACAGAGGCTGACACCTTCTGCTCTTACGGAGTCTGTCATTAAACTCACCTGGACACACAGTAAGACAGACAGGAAACACTCACCCTTCAGCGGATCTCAAGTTTTTGTACACTATAACTCATTCCTAATGTGACTTGTTGCAAAAAAACCACAGCTAGCTAAAGCACAGAATGTTTGCCTAAAGGAAATATAATTGTATCACTCCATAGGAAGAGATGTGTAGTGGAGCAAAAAGATAAGGTTTTATTGAAATCAATCACTTTGACCCCTTTGATTTATTATTTTTTTATTTTGTGGTTGGGGATTTGTTGTACATTACATCTATACAAAGTTTTTAATGTTAAATATTGTATTGACTTGAATGACTGTAAGAGGTATATGTGATTGGAGTGGATTTGGTCGTAGTGTTGGTTGTTGAACATAAAACAAAAAGAATGGGCAATTTTAGTGGGGGGGGGGAAATAACACTAGATCAAATATCTCTTTATGTAATTCCTTTTCCTAACGTATTCTCTAAATAAATGAAATTCTTAAAAATAAAGGTATTATTAGGTAACATTATAGGCTGAGGCCTCCTGCCTCAGTGGACCCCACAATATGTAATGTAATATGACTTATACATCTGATCTTCAACAAGTCTTATGAGGGCTGAGTATTTAAACACTGAATCGTGCCAAATATGGTTTTGAAAATTAATTTACTGATTGAATTAGACCCATAGTTTGTGTTTTTTTTTTTGTAGTCTGTTAATTAAGGGGGACCACTGTGTAACTGACTGCTGGAATATGTTATGTAGTTTGTTTGGAGTGTATGGAAAAGGATGGTACAAATCACTGTTAGGGCCTTTTTGTCTTTCTGAATTGGTACTTCTGTAGAATTAATCTGAAGTTGCATTGTTATCTTGGCAATCACCACACCAACCTCAGGCTATATGCTAAACTGTTCCTCTGAGTGTCTTTCCATTTTCACTGGTAAGCCTTTAATATACAGGTCAGACTTACTCCAACACCGGTGTACACATGTATGCACTATCATGACATATCTAATCGTACTGACTTTTCATTATTATTGTTCATGCATAGGCTGCACAGTTCTCAAAAACATGAAGCATTTCTTACAACAGTAAATAAACTATTTTCATTCATTGGCACACATGACAACTCAAGTTTGCTTGATTCAACATAACAGATTTTCCTCATGCCAAGGTGACCTACTTGATTATTTTTTAGTCTTTAGTTAGTCTGTTGTATGTCTGAAAATGGTGAAACTGAAATCAACCCATTTGGCACAAATCTATTATGTGAAATGCATTCTGAAGTATTTGAGGGAATAGCACATTTTGTAAAAATCTCTATAACAATAAAAGCTAATGGTTTCCATAATTTCCTCGGGCTAAGTCTTTTTTATTAGAACAGTAATGTTGTGTTCTGTTTTCTCTAGTTGCCTTGTTATGGTGGCCACCTGCAGCCAGGGCAGGAGTATTATCAAAGACATACAGTAGACCGCAGTTGACAGGACTGACTGAGTACTCCCATCCTAACACTAAGCTTAGACGGCCTAAGATGTGACCGAACGTAAAAACATACGTCTTATATGATGAATTACCAGCACAAAAGGCAGTTGTTCCTAATTAAATGTGATTGGGGTAAGTCACGGCACATGTGGCCATTAATGTCTCCAGGAATAAAAGGTTATGGGCTGTAGAGGAGCTTCTCCTGTGTCATACAGCAGAGCAGTGTTGCAAAGAGAGGTGAGCCTCTCCAGCGTGTTCAGCTGGGAAACACTGACAGGAACTGACAAGCACCCAGAGAGGTCATTGTGCTGCACACAGTACCCTGCAGAGGATGGGTTACCATGGAAATAAGTTATTCCAATGTATGAGCATACAACCAGATTTACAAATATAAACAAGAAGTAATTTATTCCGCAAAAGGATTTGTTATGTCTGACTTTATCACATTTGTTTCGTATTCTTTGGCCACTCCGCTTATTTTTATTTTGGTACATGACTTACAAAATTCAGAATTTGATAAAAGATCATCGCTGTCTCACAGAACTGTGAGTTGTGGGTTGAATAATACATAAGGTGGTTATTTGAATGACAGGAAAAAGCGGTGTAGGTAACATTCAACATTAATAGCTGCAAGGGCTGTCAAGAGTTTCAAGTTTAAGAATTTCTTGACAATTTAAAGCTCAGGGGTCAATTTCAAGTCACTGAGTGAGAGGAGTGCCAGTCATGTCCTTCTTGAACCCTTTTTTGTCCACAACAGAGGAGTAAGGTGTTTGGCTCCCTTGAACAGATTTCAGTATACGTTGATATTTCAGAGATTTCACAATGATCAATACATGTTCAAAGAAAATATCATTACTTGATCCAAACTCAAAGATTTTCAGTTACAGTAATGAGCAAAAAGGATGTATATATATAGTTGTATGTTCATGCAAAGGGTTGCAGAGACATGTCTTGCTGTGTGTGTGTGTGTATGCGTGTGTGTGTGTGTGTGCGCGCGTTCACACAGAGAGAGCAAAAATACTGTTCTGTTAGCAGGTATAATTAGATCAAATTAGATCAGTAAAGTGTGAAAGAGGGGAATGATGTCTTGGTGTTCAGAGAGGTGATCTGAATACAAATCAAGCTCTTTTTCTCTCTGTGACATACAGACACAGTGTATTCATGCACATTGTGCTAAGAGTAATCACATTTTAGAAATAAATGAATAAAAGTATACTGTTTATTGATCCCCAGTGGGGAAATTACAATTTACACAGAGTTTTTGTTAGAAATCACACACAGGCATGAAATACACACACACACACACACACACACACATGCTCAGGACGTATTCATGCACAAATAGAGAGATGTCAGAGTGGGGGGGCTGCCAGTGAGCACCACTCCAGCTACCAATCCACACTCTGTACTCCGTACTTTGGTCCGTACTGGGACTTGAACCTCCGGTTCCCAACCCAAATCCCTACGGACTGAGCTACTGCCACCCCTGAGCACGTTATACTGCCTGGGATGGTTGTATTTTTGGATATGATTCATACAGTAAGGCTCAGTGTCACAGGTCCATTCCGGCACATGTTGTGGATGTGATTTAACCTCAGCAAATCAATCCTGCAGAATGTCTTGGTCTGATGGACCGTCCAGGTGTAGGCCGAGCCCACCCACTCTCAACATCACTCACTTTTCTTTTTCATTTTTTACACCAATGACAGTTTTGCTTTCCTGGTGAAATCTATTTCAATGGGGAACAGTGATACATGAAGCAGGAAGGAGAGTGAATGACTGCAATTAACAGTCAATGAGCTATTTCTGTGTGCTGGGTAGGCCAGGCCAGCTACTCTCTAAAAGTTAACTCAGAAACAACTTCAATTGTTCCTGTGAAATAAGAGTTTCTAAGGGTACTAATAAGAGTATTCTTACACAAATATTGCAGTAATTGTAAGTCTCCATATTAAAAAGACATGATAGGAATATTATCATATTAAAAGTACAAGAACGTGGGCACTGCAAACACTACCAACAGCAGCTATATAAAAACTGATTTTTTTCTGTATTCTGACATAATTATGCAGTACCAGTAATTTGTTAGTGAGTGCTTCCTTGTCGGAATTGTCAATAGCAAACACATAGAAGGAAATACTGTTTTAAGTTTTACTGGCCTTTTAAATGCTCTGGGATATTTAAATGCCATGTGAGCTGACAACTTTTACAGAGACAATGTCAGGTTGTTGTGGTGTTTACAATCCATGTGGACGAATATTGACGTGTACTTTGGCTGCTTAGAGGCTTTCCAAAGATAAAACCCTTGACGAAGATGAAAAACAGTGAGTCCAGATCTATTTTATACGGTGTACGTCCAGTACATAGACAGTGACAGGACCTACCAATCCTGTGCGGCTGTGTGTCTACTGCGCCATCTATCGACCAATGAGGAGCAACGCAACAACACTGAGAAGAAACATGGCGACGTCCACAAGCGCCCGCTCTTGGTCTTCTGTCAGTTAGTAAACTCCTTGTATTTACCGAGGAGCAAATTTTGTCCAACGGGGGAAAAAAACAGTCGAAAATACGCTAAGGTACAGCTAACTAGGTCTATTAACTTTATTATGCAACCATATTTGTCTAAGCTAGCTGAAAACCTGCTAACGCTACTAGCTAGACAGCAAAATGACCGTGAAACATTAGCAGTACAGTTGATTAGCATTAGCCTGCATGAGCTGTCGTTTTTTCTACAGTATTTGTGTGGTAAATAAATTCACTACATTAAGGCCTGAGTTAGCTATGCATTAGCTACATGCTAGTTTTGTTACAGTTTGTGTGTATGTACATTATACAGTTGTGAATACAGTGGTGCAGTCCTGCGGTCTCTTCTACACCCCTGTGTGGTGTCCTGGTGTCCGCCATGTCCAGGCTGGCAGCGGTGTGTGGGGGCTCCAGGGGCATTGGGAAGGCTGTGTCCCGCTTGCTGGCTGAGAAGGGCTGCAGGCTGGCTGTCCTATCCAGGAACGAAGATGCTGCCCGTGCCACTGTGGCATCTCTACATGGGGGTATGGAGCTGTGCACAGATACACAAACATGTTCAGCAGGCAACAGGTGGTGGACTCTAAGTACATGTCCTCAAGTACTGCACACAAATTTTAGGTAGGCTACCTGTGTTTTCTTTTCATGACACTTTGTACTTCTACTCGGCTACATTTCAGAGAGAAATATCGTACTTTTTATTCCACTACATTTTTCTGACAGCTTTAGTTATTAGTTACTTTACAAATTAAGTTTTTGCATACAAAATACATAGGTCAAAATTTTAAGTTAAAAAGTTAAGTTAAAACCTCCTTAAGACACTTTTGTCTTTTTTTGGGACATTTTTGTTGTTGTTTTGAATTTTTTGAAGTTTTCTCCGACATTTTTTGTCACTTTTTGACGTTTTTTTGTATTTTCCTTACATTTTTGTCACTTTTTGTCAGTGTTCTTGCTATAAAATTAAATTAAAAACCCAAATTCAATGATTTTTTCAATTTAGTGGAAGAAAACCCAAATATCTGATTTAGAAACTTTTTGAATATGGGTCAAATTTGACCCTGAGGAAAACAGGAGGGTTAAAATACGCTGTTTTAGTATACATTACACTACCCAACAGTATACAACCTTACAACTCCAGCTGAAATGATTAGCTGATTAAACACTTAGTTGATTGACAGAACTGTTTGGATTGTTTCCTGTTTCTAAAATGTGAGGATTGTTCTGCATTGAGTACATTTAAATACTTCAAATACACTTTACTGATGATACTTTTACTCAAGTAACATTTTCAATGCAGGACTTTAAATTGTAACAGAGTATTTTTTACAGTGTAGTATTAGTACTTTTACTTAAGTAAAGGATCTGAATACTTCTTCCATCACTGCACCTCATGCAATGAACTAATACTGATTAGAAAGCCCTGTCATATGGACTGTACAAAACTATTGGTTCTGGTGTTTTTTTCTTGTTTCTTCAACAATGCAAGATTTTTTTATTTGTTGATTACAAATTACAAAAAAAATGGTGAAGAATGTGGATCAGTGTTTCCCAAAGCCCAACATGACATCCTCGTATGTCTTGTTTTGTCCACAACTCAAAGATATTTGTATTACTGTCACAGAGGAGAGAAGAAAATATAGACATGCAGGAATCTGAGAATTTTTACTTTTTTCATAAAAAAAAAAATGACTTAAACTGGTTAATCGATTATTAAAATAATTCTGATTAATTTAATAGTTGACAACTTATCGACTAATCACTAATAAAAAAAAAGTCAGTTATATACTGTACATACACATTACCTGATCTGGTGCTTTGTACTATACAACACAAAGACGAAGCCACACTACCTGCAGCAGTTATGAACAGACTGTAGTCTTGTAACCATTTAAACTCCAATTCCTTCTGTATTTGCTCTTTAGCTGACCACGTGGCTTTCAGCTGTGATGTGTCTAAAGAGCAGGAGGTGCAGAAAACCTTTGAGACAATCCAGAAGACCTGTGGAAACATCTCTTATCTTGTAAATGCAGCTGGCATCAACAGGTGAGCAGGCGCTCGAGCGGGTTCCTCCGCTAGCGCCCTGCTGAACTTCCATATATGGGCATATATAAATATATATAATGTTGTCAAAGCACACTGAACTTTATGGCTGACCTATATTACTGTGTGTGTTTTGCAGGGATGCTCTGTTACTGAGGGCCAAGCCGGAGGACATGGTGGCTGTGCTTCACACCAACCTGCTGGGCACCATGCTGACCTGCAGGGCGGCACTGCGCTGCATGCTGCACACCCAGGGAGCCGCCATTGTTAATATAGGTACTGATAGCTCTGAAGGCAGTGGCCTTCATGATTAATAATGTTTTCAATTTGGTCACTAGATGGCAGTGTACATCATTACTACTTCCTTTTAAAGTGAGGTACCTCAAAGGCTGTACATTTTACTTTTACATACATTTTTGCATGTTTTAACCCATCAACAACATTGATTTTATTAGCATACTGAGATAAATCAAAAGCAAATGCTGACTCAAACGTAGGAAAATATATTCATCAGTCTGTAAACCTGTAGGATGCTTTTGTGTTGGACTTATTTAAATATTAGTGATTTGTATCAATTGGGCTAAACACCAATATCATCATTTATAAGCATAATGGTATCAAATACTGTAGTAGCTTCCTACCAGTGTTTTATTGTGAAACATTTCTGTCATACTAAGTCATCCTAATGGATGTTTGTTGTGTGTAGGCTCTGTTGTGGGCCTGAAAGGGAACGCCGGCCAGTGTGTCTACAGTGCCAGTAAAGCTGGTCTAGAGGGCTTCACTCGCTCTTTGGCTAAAGAGGTTGCTTCACGTCACGTCAGAGTTAACCTGCTCGCTCCCGGTACAGTACAACTTCATCTTCTTACTTCCCCTTTCCTCTCAGCAACTGCTCTGGCTTCTTTTTACTGTCTCAGGTTCTCACATTGTCTTTTTTATTATAGTCTCATGTCCCTGCCCTCTCTGGCTTTCAGGTTTCATTCGCACCGACATGACCGCGGGGCTGAAGGAGGAGAATGGGGTGCCCTCTATCCCACTGGGGAGGTTTGGCGAGCCAGAGGAGGTAGCCCAGGCTGTCCTCTTCCTTTTGGAGTCTTCCTACGTTACAGGACAGGTGCTGGTGGTGGATGGAGGACTGCAGCTAGCCATGTAAGGGATGGGGCCTACCTGGAGTTATCTCATTGTTCAGAACAATGGCAGTGGGGCAGGTAAAAGTGGCACTCTGCCTTTCCTTGGAAATGGTATGTCTTGTTAAAGGAAGAGAAGATGGAAACTAGAGGAAATGGCTCAAGAGAAAGATGAGGGGAATGATAAATGAATGATAAATATTACAACAATGCTTCATGGCTGAAGTTGGATATTGCTCTGGCCACATGACAATTCAGAGTCTGGTGAGCTGTAGTGTGAGATTGGATATACAGTATTTAATATCAGCTGTTTTCTTATCAAAAATCTTGCTACTAAACACAAAGAGTAAACAAAATCTTTGCATAAGAGATAAAAAGGCAGTTTCCTGTTGACATAGGAGACTCAACCCCACATCTCTCTGAGGATCACTGTCCCGCTGCTCTCTGTCTTTCTGCTGAGTCACTCTGTCCGGCAACAGTAGACGTGGCCTGATGTGTGTGACAGTCGGTCGTGATGACTAACGCTGCTGACTCCAGAGTGTCTGGCCCAGTCCAGACCTCTGTGCCCCGAGGTCCTAAATTGGATCAGCAGATTGAACGCCGTTGGGTCTTTTTCCATGACTGTAAAGAGCCCGCCACTGATCGTAGCACTGTGTTGTTTCCCCACCCCCCCCGAGAGACTCCCTCACAGCCAACACATGTCCCCCCCACCCCTCCACCAGTGGCCCCTAGAGCCCACCTCTGGAGGGGCCTGTCGAGGGGCCAGGCATGTTGGGCTGCAGCTGGAGGAAATTAGACTTAGTGGTGGAGGTGGGGGTATTTTTAACTCTGGGAATGTTTTGAGTGTCTGGTTACAGCTCTGAAACTGTAGTGTGGATGGATGGGGTTGGAGGTGACTGTCATGCTCAGAGATGAGATTTGAAATGCTGTGTTGGTTGTTCCTTTCACTGAAACATGCTGTTCATTAGTATCATAACTTTAAATGAGCAACTTCAACTGTACTCTGTTTTTTAACGTGCAATCGTCCTACACGTTGTATTTCCTATTAAAGGTTTGGATTACATTTACTCTGATTAACATTCTTAGTAAGTATGGTCTTTCCACTGTGACTGATAATGTGTTTTTTTTGGCATTCTCTTATTGTTTTAAGAAGAGTCTGCCAGTCTATAAAAACATCTCACACTGTCTCTGAAGCGGTAGATTTTTTATTAACTTTCATAACCTAAAATAATATCAGAAGAACAATCCATATACAGGCATTGATTGGCATAGAAATGTGCAAACGAGTAACTGCCAGCTGATGCAAGCTCTGAACAGACAGAAAAAGATGTCCACTTTGTATAGTATAGGTGATGAAAATAGTAGATATAAATATAACTTGATTTTCACTTTCTACCAGCTTAGAGTGCTTTCTACCCCTGAACACTGGGGGGGGGAAACGTTTTTATACATCCTGGAAACAGTCGTTTGGCACTGTACAAGTGTCCAAGAATAACATGCAAAGAAGTTGTGTTTGCATTAAGCCTAAACGTGATTTAAGGCAGTAAATATATTTATAAAACTTCATGATACAGAAAGGATCGTTTTGTCAGTGAACAAAAGGTTGCTGATATAATTTATGTCAAGATTGTTGGAAGTTTTTTTCCATACAAAAATAAAATGGACAATCTGTGATGTGTGTGACAAAAACACAGAAACCTTTCACAGCACCCTCTCTTGAGTAAGAACATTTCAGTTCACCCTTTTAAAATAAACCATCAAAGAAAATTCACACAAATGACCCTCGCCAAAGAGCTTCCATTTTTTGAATATCACCACAGTCACTCACATCCCTCTATCAAGTGTTAACTTACCACATTAAAGTTGATGGCCATCATATTCACAAAAACCTGCCTTTTCTGTTGCTATCCCTTCCTGTGTCTGTCAGATTCAACTTTCCTTAATTTCTGCTGCATCCACAACCAAACAGATCACATCCATGTGTGAGCGTTCTTTTCCCAAATGTAATTTATTTTGCTAAAAAAAAATGACTGTAAGGCCCGGCCTTTTCCAATATCTGTAAGCTAATGTATGACAACAAAGATACTGTATGATATTGCAGCTACAATCAGATACTGTGGATATCAGTACTGTGCTACACAAGCCAACAGAATAAAAGTGTGTGATCACTTTCATCAAAGCTACAATGCTTTGAGTCCTTCAGCTGCTTTTGAAGTATCCGCAGTCCCTCCATCATGTCCACATTTAAACCCAGCTGGTGGCATGCTACGTATAGATACAGTATTAGCCTGTGTATATCAAATGGCACCACTAGGAACATGCATAGTAATTCATGTTTCATTCATTATGTATCTTTTGAGTGAGGCACTTAAACAAGCAACCCTTTGCAAAACAGAGTCATCTGAACAGGTCATGAAACACGTGAAAGCATATTAATGAACAGTCTTTCCTTGTGGTAAACACTTCAATAGTTTTCCAGGTCCACTTGATAAAATAAAGCAAGGGGAACATTATAAAACATGGACACCATGGCTACACCAGCTCACTCTGCCCCCCAACCCTTCAGTTCTGTATCTGCAGTCCCTTCCGGTGGACAAGGTTCTACGCTCCCCCTTGTCGCCATCATAAAGTATTTGTTTCAGAGTGCTGAGAACAAGGGCAGCTTTCAGGTTTTTCTCGGGAAGGGGGGTCTCTCTACAGGTCATCGCTTTCCACCAAGCCACCAGGCTGCAGCGGGCTGGAGTCGGGGAAGAATGCTGCCTTCACGTCCAGCCCTCTCTCTGTCAGAGCGGCGTAGCGGCTGGTGGAGGGACGCACCTTCTTGGGCCTGGGGAGGTTAGGCTGCTGCCACTGAGCTGAGGACGGAGCAGAGGGTGTTTAATGATGTGTAGAATGAGAAATAAGCAACAGAAGAAAGGTTTTGATTCAATGAGCAGTGTGTGTGTGTGTGTGTGTGTGTGTGTGTGTGTGTGTGTGTTTCAGAGTCACAACTTACTGTGGACATCGAGTCGTGCAGTGCTGGATACAATGCCGGCGTCATTCTTGGCTGACACAGTGTACCAGCCAGCATCTTCTTTCATGGCTGGCTGGATGATCATACACAGGTAGCCACAGTTGTCCTGGTGCATGCTGGGAAAGACAATTGACACAAATTTAAGGGAAGTGATTATTTACATATTCTATTGTCCAGTTTTTGGGGGAAGTGCCCTTAATCTGGTACAAACAAACTGAATTTTCTGTACCTGATTCTATCTGTGTTGTGAGTTAATGACTCGTTCTCCCTTTTCCAGAAGATTTGTGGGTAAGGGACACCTGCGACACGACACTCCAGTCGCACAGGATGACCCTCAGCCACACTTGTGTTCTGCAGCTTCTCAACGAATGAAGGGGCCTTGTGCATCTCTTTGGCTGTGGAAAGAGTCCGTTACTGAGATTTCTTTCTTGGTCCAAATCATGCTTACATGTAAAACTGGAAACACTTATTTGACACTGTACACGTGTCCAAGAATAACATGCAAAGAAATTGTGTTTGCATTAAGCCTAAAAGTGATTTAAGGCAGTAAATATATTAATGCTGTATATACATATATATATATATACATGCTAACATGTATTTTCAGCACACATGCTGATTACTGATTTGATCTTTCTGTTTACCTGCAACAATGAGTTCCAGGTTAAAGGAGTTCTGCCCGGCTCGGTTGCTGGCGATGCAGGTGTAGATGCCCGCGTCGCGGCTAGTCACAGGCTCGATGACCAATGAGTGCACTCCATTTTCCCTCACCAGCATCTTATGGGCAGAGTCAGGCCGGATGGTCTGCCCATTCAGCTGCCAGATGAGGTCCGGAGTGGGAAGGCCGCTCACCTACAGGTTTTTGTTGGAGAAAATGCATAAATAAGCTGCATGTGTTCTGTGGGGGCAGTGTGTTACTGAGAGTTTGAAAACAGCAGTGTTTGGTTAATCCATCTGTTTTGTGTTTGTCTGGAGGAGCCTGGTCGCCTGCACACTTTGGCATGGGAATAAACTGCAGACTCGTCTCACTTTGCAGAGAAACCCAAGACCTACTTCACCCTTCCCACCTGGAAAATGCACCACTGAGGATATGCATGTTTGGTAGTACAATGTGAAATTCACAGATATCACAAAGGAGACTAGACTAAGCAGTGATAAGTATTTCTGGAAGCGGTCCAATACACTTTTAGAAGTTGGGACATTTTAAGGATGGAAAGCCACACATGATCTGGAAATAAATGTTTGCTATAAATATCCTTGACATTAAGGGCTCCGTAGGAATGGAGACTCTCAATTTATTTCTGACGAGCATAAAAAGTCTTTTTAAAGTGAGTTAATTGTGGGCTTGTTTTATTTTATTACATGTACCAGCTTTCAAAGAGAGAAAATGACCACGGGGCGGTGGGACTGGCGTGAGGGGGAAATAATTGTAGAAAACCTGATCCCACTTAATCACTGAAAAATGACGCCTCTTTATTCTCCCTGTCTGCTTTGAGCCATTCATAACGCGAGGAAGTGATGAAACTCCGATCTCGTGAGCTCATCTCCGCTATTTTTTTTATTCCCTGAAGAAATGCACGGAAAGGGAATTGTTTCTTTGGCTGCGCAGACATGGAGCCTCCCTGAAAGCAATACAGACACTGAATTAAAGGGCGGATCTGAAATTACTTTCTCTATAACTATGATTAACATATTCTCTTTGGTGCGGGCATTTTTCCAGTCATGTCTCAGTTATTTTAAACCATCTCTCTTTCTCTCTTTTATCATAGAATAACAGCTACAGGTTAAACGCACCAAAGGTTAAAGCAGAAGTTGGCTGTCTGCTAAACTATTCCACTGTGTTAGACCTTGATCCCATTAGATTAAACTAACTATAAGTATACAAGTTGAAGGCCAAAGTAAAAATGGCAGATTCTGACATAACATCAAAAAGAAGGCCTTAAAACTGCGGTCATAAAAAAGAAAAAGCTTTCTTCTTCTAAAGTTCAAAGATTGACATGCCATACCAGACCAAAAACATAATGTATAATTTGTCTTTTCTCTTTTTAAGTTTTAAAAATGTCCTTCAGTAAGCAGTACTGTCTCAAAACTGGCCCAACACACTCAAATCACTGAAGAAGTCTTTTCATACTAATCAATAAAGAACTGTTTTATATTGAAAGTGTTCAGATGCAGCCACCACAGGGCGACACGTTGTCCTTCCCTCCCCCCTTTAACCACTCTGTCCACCCATGTTAGCACAGGTTGGCGTGCATTTACCTTGCAGTCCATCCGGCACAGTCGGCCCTCCTGAACTATGAGGTCACCGGGTGCCTGCAGGAAGTGGGGGCGGAAGTGGCGCTCTTGGATGTTATCGTTCTCATCCCCGCTGTCTCTAGACCTGGACCTGGGCCTGATTGAGAGAGAGAGATAAAAGTACAGTATTTGGTAATAAAAATCAAATTCTAGATTTTTTGGGGGCATTTTTGCAACTTTAAATTAATTTCTATTTAAAAAAAATGGAAGCCTTTTAATTGTTGAATGTATGTCTTTGAAGCATGAATCTAAATGCTTTTTAAAGAAGCTTGTTAAGAAAAAAGAGTGCAATACTCTTTCCACATTAATTCTCACTTGTATATTATATATCCCCCCTTTCATAGACATAGTAAGAATTGTTTTAGGCCTTTTTTGCCCTTATTTCCTGCTCTGGCATCCTTCCACTAGCTCTTTCTTGATCTGTGAGTCCCCCCTTAACCGTGTACAGCAGGTCAAGACTCATTGGAGTTCCTGTGATTCTGCTCTGTGACAATGACATCACCACTCTGCCTGCACGTCAACCAGGGAGGGGAAAAAAAGAAATGGGAGACACTGATTGTTATCTTGATCTCTATCTTTCTTCTCAAAACACCTCTGAGGTCTGGCAGTGAATGCAGGTGTTTTTGTGTTCTGTGAGGAGCGTCTGATCTTCTGTGCATCTTTTCAATATCTGGACTCGGATGAATGCGCTCTATATATACAAAGTCATAAGAGCAATGGAAAACAGAACAGCGCAAACAGGTGTTCCCTCTCATTAACACAGAGCTTTTCTTTCCTGGACAGACAGTTCAACAAAAGCGAAACTGTGACTCAGCTCACAGCAAACATTTATAAAACAACCTATTAAATCTGTGCAAGTGAGTGAGTACAGAAGTAATGCAGATGGCGAACAGCATGCAGCACATGTGCCAGCCAGCAGCTCCAAGTTGGGAATGAAATATATTCCTCGGCCAGTCAGCGCAGCCTCACCTGCGCATGTGTCCAGGTGTGGAGCGTTGGCTTCGGCCTCGCTGGTTCACAGCCTGCACCATCATCCTGCCGGTGCAGCTCACCCTGCCCTGAAAGGTGGAGAGAGAGAGGGGGGGAGGGAGAGGGAGCTGATGAGGTGTTGACACTCCACCACAGCACAAGCAGCAGTCAGACAGGGAGGAGGAAATAAAATGTGAGTGTTGGAGCTGGAAAAGGCTGTTAGAATTCCTGTAGCACATGGACTTTTGACCCTCATGGGCTTTAGTGATTTCCTGTCTCATTCAACGCCCTCTTCCTCTTCAGGCCGGAGACTATTATCTCGATACTCATTATTCTCTCGCTAATGGGCACTGATGTCTTCTAAGGAGCGGCCAAACAGATGTGTGTGTGTGCATTTTTTTTTTCTAGGCAAAGGTGAACAGAAATTTCTATCTCTGATCTCTGCACCCGTCTGCTCACCTCAGGGTTGCCAGCCATGATGGTGTAGTTGCCGTCGTCATCGAGTGAGGCTGCAGCGGTGTGTAGAGAGCAGGTTCCATCAGCGTCGCGGCTGATCCTGTAGTGCTCGCTCCTCTTGGAGATCTGCTTGCCATCTTTAAACCAATAGACCTGTGACACAAGATAAGAACAGACGGAAACTATCAGACAAAGTTAGGATTTACCAGACTGACCTTGATATTAAAATCAGTGGCTTATAAAACTAAAGTTTAGTATCATCTTTTGATAGTTTTCATGCAGTGCTCTATGCCTCTTCCACCTCTCTCGCTCTGCTTTTTTTACATTTCATCAGTTCATCCTGAAGCCTGTCATCACCATGCCATTAATGTGTACAGAGCCAGGCAGCCAGCCCAGGCCAGGCCAGCGTGTGTTCTCGCAAAGCCCCCCCTTATCACAACACGCAGCACATGTGCAACATCTACACCCTCCTTCATCAACATCACACATCAGCATATCCCAAAGCAAGGGAGCCAAGTCACGTAAATGCCTCAAAATAACCAAATATGCATCTAATATGAATAACAGCCACAGCGTTATCACCAACGTTGTCTAATCATAAAGGCAGATGACATTCTTTCGGTAAACATGTTCAACCTCCCACCTTTGGTTTGGGGTCTCCGTGGACCTTGCAGGAGAAGGTGACCGGCATGCCCTCGAAGACTTTGTAATGTTTGAGCTTCTGGTCGAAGGATGGTGCCTTCCCCCGCCCGGCTGAGTCTTCATCGTGCTGGACGTCGTCGTCTGATTCTTCCACCGGGGAACGCTCTAGACGGAATTCAATCTCACTGATCAGACGCTGCTCAAAGCTGGACACTTTGTATTCCTACATGCCAAAGAAGGAGAGCGAAAAAGAATTCAGAGAAAGACTGAGACAGAAGTACTAGAGCAGGTTTGTGTGATCATGTGGCAAGGGCCAACACATTCAAGTGCGTGCAGAAAGCTATCAATGAAACCCTATTTTCCCTAAATTCTACATTTTACACACAATCATTAATCTGTCTTGATTGTCACCCAAACTTGCAACTTTCTCCCAATTTCCTAATTCCTCCCTGCCCCGATGAGCCACTCCTCCTTCCCACCACCTCCATCAATCTGTCATCACTATAGCTCTGCTGAGGCAAGGGGAACATCTGCAGGGCAACATGGTCTGATGACACATCCCACAGATAATGACAGGCCTTGGGAACAGCTGCAGAACCAGCATTTATCCTCAATCTGCCGCTCATAACGGCAGCAATCACAGAAGTGGCCCATCCTGATCTGCTGAGGTATCATCCTATAATAGTGCAGAGGCAGCTGCTGCAGCATGTTCTTTTCTAAAAAATCTAACAAAGTATTATTCAATTATCCTTGCTTTCTAAAGATTTAACTTAATTGCTGGCTTACATCTCAAATGCAAATTAACGTTGAAGCATGCATCGCGTGATGGACGCAGACAGAACAAAGTGCAACCTGTGTGAAAACGTGCTGACTGATACTTGTGTTGCAATCGAGCTACAGCATGCGTCAGGATCTGAATCAATTCAAACTACCCATGTGAGCAACAAGCAACTGTAAAAGGTGAGCTTTACACAAGCATAATTAGTTGTATTCTTTTGTGTTTCCAGGCACACCTGCCTGTGAATGGACTACACAATTAATATGGAACCGCAGGGACCAAAGAAATTCCGTATCGCTGCCTTTGGTGTGCCACTTGTTCCCTTATCAGCTAATTCCCAGGCCTGATCCTGTTTTCGCCAAAAGCTCTTAGTGTGACTCTGTGTGCACATTTACACAAAAGGTGACAGAGAGAAACAAAGCTTTCAAACACCTTTTGAGGGAAATATTCTCTATCAGATGACTCGTCTTCCTGTTGAAAGAAAAAGGTTTTTTTCCATGTTGTACTGTACTGTCACTGTGCATCACACAGGGTGGCAAACACATGGGTGTTGTGTGTTTTAGTGTGTGTGTACATGTTCAATCTTACCATGCTCAAAACAGAACATTTAAATTAACATGCTTTACTATCAAAATACGACATCTCACAATGCATTGGTACAGATGCATTCCCGGGCTTAGAGTTTGTGCCCAGAGCCATGCAGTGATGTAGTGCCACAACCAATCAGATCGCTTCTCGTGCCAACAGGCACACTAAGATGACACAGTCTAGACACAACTTGTGTTCTAGTGGGGTTCATTACATCTGCATTGGCACTTATGAGTCAAATTTCTGTATTTATTAGTAGTTAGGTATTCTCTCTCTGTTATTAATCTTGTGGGAATTGTTTGGTCTCTGTAATATTAATTGACATTATGAATAAAATTGAATTAATTATTATTATGAATTCAAATTAATTTATTGGACCTAAGTAATTCAGAACCAGTTTCCCCTCTGTCAGCTCTCGGTGCATTCTGCTTGTTATGTGGTCCAATTTTAAATGACAAAAATGAGCCCTGATAGAGGATTAATATAAACAACCATTTGCACAAGCTAAAGAAAAGAAGCCAGTTTATATGTGAATGAAGAACCAGTGCTGTGCGGAGGTGCTACACTCTGACACAACCACAGAATGTTGTGGTGGCTCACAGTTAGACAAACGGCCACACAAGCCTTCAAACAGTGTTACTCCCCACCCCCCAGCATGTTTCCAGCAACACTGGTTTCTACCAGTTTGCATAAACAGAGCTTTTTATGGAGGTCTCTGGAGGACTTTACAGTGTTTGTACCCTGCTTTCAATATCTCGCTCTTCAACAGTGTTTACAGGGACTGGGGGTGGGGTAAGCGTTGTGTGCACTCAGATTCAACAGTATGCTAAGGAAAGCCAGAATAGTCATAAGATAGGAATGACACCAGAAAAGCACAGGTAGACAAACCAGAGAATAGAAAGGTGATGTGTCGCACACATGCAACAGTGGGATTTGTGTAAAACACGGTGAAGTGTGTACTCTATGTGTGATATCCCCCTCCAAGTGTGTGGATCCTAAAAAAGAGCTACCGTACCTGTGTGACTGGCTCCTCCTCTGTGTCCTGTGTGTTTAAGACTGTGGCAGCGTTGTCAGCACCCAGCAGTCTGCGGGCCATCTTCTCCTCATAGGTTAATTTCTAGAAAAGCAGGGTTTATTGGGGTCAGTGGGGGTTAGTGTGTGAGTTGCAGAGCACACACTGATACACACCATCGGCTAGCCACTGTATCTTGTGTTAAGAGGGATGTAGTTATGTCTTGATACAACATTTTGAATTTATTTCAGGGTGCATGGCACAAAAGCTTGAATACACTTTCATGGGTTGTTTTTTTTTCTTCATGAATAGATGCATGATTTGATGGGATGTTAATCTGTGTTACTGAACACGCTCATTCTCTGAGTGTCTGCAAACACACAGATGTTTCAGTGATGGAATAAACCTAGAGAACTAACACACACACACACACACACAAACCTGTTGACCATTGCTTATGCGTTCCTCTTTAAAGCGCAGTTTTCTCTCTAAGTCCTGGATGACGGCGTCCTTGGATCCTTGGATGTCAGAGTCAGAGGCGAGGCGGGGCGTCCTGGTAACCGAGGACTTTCTGGGGAACGCTTTGCTGAAAAAAGGACAAAACAGAAACATTTGTCAATGTTGTGGCTCTGTGACGCACATGCACGTGCATTATCTCAACACGTCGCAGCTCCTTTTTCCTCTCTAGCTCTTTTTGCTCCCTCTCTGGCTCTCTCATATCCAGCCTTATCTGGACATGTGCAGCTATAGCATTCCACAATGTGTCTTCTTATCTCTCACAACTGCAGCAGGAATGCCAGGGTGAGAGGGGGAGTGCAGGGGTGAGTGAGGGGCTGATGAAAAATGACTGGCAAAGAGTTTAAGGTGGAATGCCCTTGGTGGAGGAAAAAGAAAATTGAAATGTCTCCTTTGAGGACAGCCATCAGAGGAGGATTATCTACACAATGAGAGATTTTGATCGGCTAACTCAATATGCAGCGCTCCAAGTCCTGCAGCCTTCATCATGCTGGGCGCAGAACTCCGTGAAGTGATACATCTTGAGTGTTTATTTGATTTTGACACACCTTTCACTCTCAGGTCCTCTTGTATATTTTCTTGCCTTATAGGTGCTAAAGCTCTTGCACCTTGAGAAGACTTTTGTGTCTATGTGTGTGGGCTTTTGTGGGTTTAAAAGAATTCTTTAGTTTGCGTTTTCCTGTAAACATGCTGGATAAAAATGTAAACATGTCATCTTCCATCTAGCAGACATCCTGCCGCCAGTTGCCAGCAGGTCAGCTCGCCTGAGACACACCACGTATAAAGAGCTAGCGTAAGTTGATTGACTTTGTACAGAAAGCTCTATTTGTTAAAGTGCATGTGAGGGATACTTACACAGTGCCGTTGCCTTTAGGAAGGCCCAGGGCGTTGACTATAGGACTGCTGGGTGAGGAAGGTGTGGTAGGCAACACTGAGGACAGGAAACTGGAGGCTGGTGACGGAGGAACGGAAGAGAACGGTGAGGACATATCTGAGAGGGCTGGAGACATGGAGACGGGCGGAGGGGGGGGAGGCGGAGGAGGAGGGAAGTCTTGGCCAGGGCCTGATGGAGAGGACAGGTTGCTGGAGCTAAAGAAGGGCGGAGGTGGAGGCGGGAAGGAGGGAGAGCTGGGAGACTCCACACTGCCGGCCTTGGTGAAGGGTGGCACGGTGACCCGGGTGAAAGGCTTGTGTGAGGTGGGAGGAGACAGGGGGGAGGACAGGCTGGACCCTGAGGAGCCAGAGGACTGGGTGATGTAGCCCGCCCCGCCGGGGCTCTGGGCTGCGATGAACTGCTTGGGCCGGGCGTAGTTGAAGGTGCTGGCCTGCATGGCGGTGCTGCTCTCCAACTCCTGGAAGGAGGGAGGAGGTGGGAGAGGTGGGGATGGTGGAGCAGGTGGAGGCGTTTCTTGTTGCTGAGGTGGAGGCGGGATTTCCTGGCTCGGGTGTTCTTGCTGCTGCCAGCTGACTGCTTCCTGTTGCTCCAGTAGAATCTGGTCCTGCAGCTGCTTCAGCTGGGACGCGTTCCTAAAAAGCAGACACATTGGCATCAGTGGCAGTTCTACTTAAAGCATTGTTTGTGTTCATTCTTTATGGCAAATGGTTGGGGTGTCTGTAACAAAGTAACAGACTTGTAAAAATGTTACAAAATCATGCAGCTGTTATCAATTTATGCATGACACCATTGCCTGGTCTCTATCTAACTGTAACAGAACACAACTGGCAGAAGTGTTAGCTGCCACATGTGAGCATACTGGATGTAGAGTTAGAATGTCAATCTTTAGTGTTGGGACGGCCGAGTGAGGCAGAAACACCACAAATTGTGAACACGTTCATTATCAAAGACTATTAAAGGATTTTGAGGATGACCTCAGCAGCACGTGAGCGTTTGTCAACAGGGGCCAAGTAAACTGTTTCACTGGTCTGAATGTGACAGCCTGGACTCATTGTGTGTGTGTGTGTGTGTGTGTGTGTTTTCTGGGAAGGAAACGCTGCACCAGCTGATAGGTTATCAGCCTTTAGCCTGTTGACAATACATCAAGTACAGTAAAGGAATCAAGAGAGAAGTGAGAGAAACTGTTCAACACTGCAGCGGTATGCTCTAACTGAACTGAACTGTAAACTGGTCTGAGCTCAGTTAATATGATGATGATGATTTTTTTTTTCCATCAGAGAAATAAGAAAAGTGAACTACACTGTTGAGGTGTGGCTTCTGGTATCTGAATTGCACTGTGATGAAGAAAAACAAAAAATGTAATGTTGCGGGGTAATTTTGCCAGGGATAGGTCCTGATGATGAAATATTTTCACAGAGGTGCGGTTGCCCAGTCTCTCCCCAAGTTTGGTTGATTCACTGTGTCGTCATTGTGGGAGAGAGGGAGTTCTTTTACTAGTTTTTTTCTCTTAGCATTGCTAAAACCAGCACTACATGCACAAGATTATTTTTTCAAAAGGCAACTTTTGAAAACGGCGAGACAGAAGCTCTCCTTCAGGATCAGAAGGAGGGGAAAGGAAAGTTATAAACCTTCGGCGTATGCAGCTATGTGTATGTGGGACGGATGAGTTCTTCATAGGCAGCCTGTTCAGAATATACTGTGCATCCCAGTGGTGCATGTTGTCAGGAGTCCACCAGGACCAAGTTCACGTGCCCAAATCTGTTCCAGATGTTGAATAATCAGTGGAGTCTTTCGACTATTTTTCATCTGTGAGAATGCAAAGAAGACCCCCCTCCCTTTAGCCTCCCCCCTATACAATTGCAAACAACACTGGTGAGTATTTCACAAAACTGACAGTTGTAGCAAAGTGTAACAAATCCACCGTACAATCAAACAGCAACATGACTGATTAGTCCGTACGAGCCAGTTATTTTGGTCTCATGCTCCCCTCCAGAGGAGGCTTCACTTTCCCAAATAAATAGTCATTAATTCAAAACCATTCATTGCGATCATTCCAGCTCAGCGTAACCTGGTGCTGTCCTCA
This sequence comes from Percina caprodes, assembly GCA_013375575.1. NCBI lineage: Eukaryota > Metazoa > Chordata > Actinopteri > Perciformes > Percidae > Percina > Percina caprodes. Next base: position 1,379,861 of record JABXJD010000008.1, read on the forward strand.
CTGACCGCGAGAGCACACAGTCGAATCAATGTGTCTCCCCCCCTCTGTGTATACATTTTTCTTTACATTCTCCAAAGCTCTCCTGTTCAGGCCTCAACCAAAAGAGTGCTTTTACAGGAACAGTTTGGCAGCTCGCGAGGCTTGCAGCGCTATGCAGCGGTTTGATTCCTTTTTTGGCTGTGTTCTCAGAGCATCAGGCACAAAGCACCCTGCCCGTCTGCTCCAGCAGAGAGGAAACACACTTAATTTCCTCCGAGCCCCATCCCTCTCAAGCCGACACTGCCTCAGCATGAAAGACCTCAAAGACATTTACAGTTTTTTACCTCTGTTTTTGACAAAGGCAAATGCTGGAAGTATATGAGCTGGGTATTATCCAGCTTGAACTGACATCATCCCCTTTGCCTTAAAACGTGCTCTTTACTAGAAGAAACACGCACCTTCATTTGTTAGAAACTGCTATGCAACTATCTTAAAGTACAATGGTACACTCTCTTACTGTGCACTGACATTTAACTTTCATCTAAATACAATTCAGCGTAATATAATTCTAATTTTGTTCTTCGGACATTTGGCTTCTTCATATTTGAGAGCGCATGAAAAGGTCAGCTTGTATAATCTGCAGCTGCATGAATAGTTTTACAGCCCACTTCTGGATTTACATCAAGTGAGGGTCATGCAGACTCTGTGACCCTCCAGCTCTGATCGTCCAGACCTCTTTGACCACAAAGTGCATGACAAATGCCGCTGTATGCACACTACATCCTGCCCGTTTTCATCCCAGCTGTACTCTAAAACAGCACGGCCCCTGCTAAAACCTGCGCCTTGTATAAAAGATTAGAAGGCATCTACAAATGGCTCCATTACTCTCTCTCTCTTATTTTTTGTCTCTGTGGCGGAGAGGGGCTAAATTAGAAGGGAAGTGTTCCTCTGTCGTCATGCCAACGGCCCTGTGTTTTGCTGTCCTGGTCCAAGCCTACTGGCCCACGGAGCGCCGTGCTTCGCTGAGAGAAAACGCTCCTCTGTCTGTCATTCTGTAACACAGCATTACTCTTATGTCTCTCATTGCCTCTCTTTTTTTGCCCATCTTCTAGTGGTAAGAATAGGCAGAGCAGTTCCCCCTTTTTATCCTGAAAAATACTTTCCTTGGGCTGGATCCTGTCTGTAAACTCTTTAATGGGGAGAAAAAAAGAAAGAAGAGTAGAAAAGGCAAAAGGGATTGGTGGAGTAACTTTGTCTCTGCAGTTTCTACATGGAAAAGCTCAATGAACAGATCCAGGAACAGCTTAACAGCTTAATTGTAAGAGTGTTTTACAGCCCAGTGGTGTATCAGTCAGCTACAGCTACAGAGGAGCTGGTGCCAGACACTGCGGGTCGTCACCGGCATCTTGCTTCAATAAAGGAAGACCTCAACATCTTAAATGGCGGTGTTGCCGCTTGTTTGTGCTTCCTGAACAACAACGACCCGGGGTGCGTGAGAAACTCATCCACTGTTCCACCGCCTATCAGAGCAAGCTGGGAGTCATCCGCAGGTTTATCTGCCGCCCATCTCGTTAGCTCCGCAGCTGGCTGAAAAGACGGAGCCGCTTTATTAGACCCGGCCAGCGGATGACAGGAAGCAGGCCAGGAGGAAAACAGGAAGTAGTTGAGTGTACATTGCTAGTAATGAGGGCTTTCCTTCAGTAAACAACAACATAGGGGGGAACTAAAGATGTGCCCATTCTCTTTAAAATTCTGTAGGTGTTTCCTAACAGAAAAAGTAACATTAGACGCATATAACAAGGCGTCTAGGCTGTGTAAGTGGAACGAGGCATGCCTTTAGTGGTGGGTGGGTGTACTTTCAGGCTACTTTGTGTTTGCTTTACAACTCGGTTTCAGTTGATTCTGCAAACATCCGCGGCCGTGCGACAGCCTGACCTTGCCCATTTGTTAATTATTTATAATCCAAAATGGGTTTTTCCAAATAGTCAAATTGAGCTTTGGTGTTACCCCTACAACACTCTACTAGTCCACCACCATACTTTGGTCCGTATGTGGACTTGAACCAGTGACCCTCTGGGTCCCAACCTCCTCCCTACAGACTGAGCTACTGCCCCCCCAAATTGAACATGAAATCCTAGCTGGAACACACCTTTGTAGTCACTCAAAAACAAGGTGTATCTTGTTTTCTTTCTTTTATTTTAACTACACACCTGGTTCACGGTTTCCACACTTGTATTCGCCACCGAGCGTTGCATCATCACTGAAGTGCGTCAATAAAAACGTGTCTGATGCCGCCGAGCAGGAACGGACCGTCAATCTGACGTAGTGATGAGCTGATCTCTGAGTGTCTTTCACACTGACAGACTATGACTAAACTAAACTGCTGGGAAGTGATTAATTGGAAGAAATGGCTTTTTGTGTCATGTTGGAGGATTTCTACATTTACCGAGAAGAGTGACTCTTTGGTTGAGTAACGTTTGAACTACTATACAAAGTTACATAGAAAGGCCACACAAAATCATTCAAATTGTACAACTGTAAAATCCTCCAATCTGGATCTCACATTCACACACCTACCAGGACACGCACACACACACACACACACACACACACACACACACACACACACAAAACACACACACACATATACCACTCTCCTGCCTCTCTCTACCCTACAAGACAAAGCAGAGTAGCACAAAGTTTCCAAGAACATTCAACATAATCTTGTCTGACCCCACAAACCAGGTTGCTGCTGCTGGGCGCACACAACCTTCAATGTGTCTCACATACAAAAAAGCATTGAATTTGCCTTCTGCAGCTTCCATCCATTCACTTCTTCCCTGTCAGCTGACATGTTCTCTCTCATCCTTTGTTCTCCTGGTGTCCTTAACTTATTTTCAGCCCCTTTCCTCCCCGGGTACCCCAGCCCCCCCCTTCCCTTCTCCTCGTTCTCTCTGGCTCTAATTGCACACACACCACATAAAACAGAACCAGACTGTTTTCCTTCCCCCTCTCTCTCTTTAAAACGTAGCACAGAGCGTTTTTCTTATTCCAACCACACCAACAACTCGCGGCTGCTCCGCTCATCCACTTACTCCCTGCCCTACTTTCTTTCTTCCTTCTTCTTCTATTATTTCCCCCTTGCTCTCTGTCTGGGCTAATATTTCATATCCAAGTGTAGGTGAAGAGGGCTCTTTACAGCCAGCGAGCCCTACTTTTCTCTATATACCTCCATCCATTCAACCCCTTCTCTTCTCCCCACTCCTCCGCCTTTTGCTCTTTCTGTCCAAGTGATACAGGGAGTGTTTTTTTCTTTTTCTATAGCAAGAATGCTGGAGACATTCTTCCCTGGATTGGAGTGGGAAAGACATTGCCATCAAATGGGATTAGCAGCAGGAGAGCAGGGAGAGGAGGAGGAGGGAAGTGAAGGAAGAGCCAGGGGAGGAAAAGAGGCAGAGAGTGAAGAGAAGAAATCAGTCACTGAGCGTTGGATGAGTAAGACATGAGCGTTCTCACCTCACAGACTCTATTGTGTTAACTAATCCCTGTGACTCCACTGAGGAGCTCTGCAAACAAATAAACACAGTCTGTCTGCATCACAGACGCGACACTAGAAACAAAACGGCCTACTCATCTTTGTTAAAGTCAGTTACAGTGATGCCGCCCGCTCTTCTTCTCTTTCTCCCTACAGCCTGAACTCACTACCTTTCCAGAGCCTCCAGCAAATGAATGGGTATCACACTCAGCCTCTCTGTGCTCCCAGAAAACCACACACCCATTCTGATAACATATGATTTAAACATTAACATGCCGAGCTGGTAAACCAGGAAAACACCAGGGGGAAAATTGTCCTTATTCTACCTCAAACATTTGACTTTTCCTTCTTCCTCTACTCCCTAATTAAAATGTAATGAATTACGGTATTTGTCTCAAGTGCCTTTTCAATTACCCAAAGAACCCTAAATGCACTAACATTTAAAAAAAAAAAGAAGTTATTTAAAAAGTTTCTTCCATGATAGTTCAAAGATTAAAAAGTTAAAGAAAAACATTAAGTTAATGTTTTATCCATTCCATCGTCACATCGTCATTCTATCAGTCTCACTGAGGTTTGCTTCATTCAAATAAGTTGTCATTCTACACAAAGCAAAGTTTTACCTTCAGTGTTGTGGTCTTGGTGTGTAGCTGCTCTGATATTTCCCTGCAGGAGAGTAAACTATGATGCAGTGCTGCTCTGCCAGGTATGAGCAGCATATATAGAGCACTGAGCAGCCAGACAGTGACAGAGGCAGGCTCGCTCTCTCTCTCTCTCTCTCTCTCTCTCTCTCTCTCTCTCTCTCTCTCTCTCTCTCTCTCTCTCTCTCTCTCTCTCTCTCTCTCTCTCTCCATGAGTCAGTCTGTCTGTGAGCTCCTCCTCTTCACAATAAAAGCTCCCAGCCTGCCTGAAACCAACTCATTTCAAAATAAAACCTCTGCCATATACTGTACTGACTGAGGAACTTCCCTTTGGGAGTCAGGAACCAAAACAACAACAGTTTTCAGAGTCGCAGATAAAGAAAACGTCTATAAGAAAAGCCAAATGAGATACCTATATCTAATTGCTTTTACCTTTTGTGTCCACATTGTTTTCTGAATGACCAAAGGCAAAAGAGAAAGGATGATTGAGGAGAGAGAATGAAAGACAGATTTAAGAAATTAATCATCGGAACAATTCTTTCAGTTTCAGGTGACACAAATGAAATTTGCCCATTGTAAGGTTACATTTGAGACAATGCCCTTTCTGAAAATAGAAACCCACATTCTGTGTACTCTTCACATAAACGTTATCTACCCTTCACATATACACAGAGCACGGTGATTATTATCTACATGCCGAGCATATGGAACATGATAGTTTTATGTAACATATACCCTATTGGACCTTTGGAACAATAACTATAATAGAAGCAAAGTCTGTGTGCAAACTCTCCCATCACCACCACAATAGATCTGGTTTCATTCACTGAAATATGTTCACAAGTATTCAGTTTCTCAATAGAAGAAATTTCCTTCATTTTTGTGGGATGAAACAAAACCTTTTTGGGAATTTATCATTTCCATTTTTGTGTGTAATGTTTCTATTTTTAGAGTGGCAGTGCATTTTCCAGACTACTGATGAGTCACAGTGTGTTGATGGGAGGTGGGAGGCAAGGGATCTGGTCCAGTGAGGTGTTGCGTGTAGATGGAAGTGTGCATGTCATTATGTCTGTCTATTGGGGAAAGGTTGGAGAGCCATTAGGAGAGGGTCCCCCTCTCTCTAGACTAAGTCATTCCCTGTGTGTTGACTCATTGACACTTTAGAGGCGAGTCAGAGTGAATCTCCTCTGAGTCGGTGACAGCAATGTCATGAGATTAGTGCGTGTATACATTAATGCATCCTCTAATTAACATCCACAAGGGAAAGTGCTGTAGTGGTCTGACTGGATGCGTGTCTATAGGGTGAGCTAGTCACACACACACACACACACACACACACACACACACACACAGCTTACACCAACAGTCGGGGTCAGGATTTGAGCAGAGATTGATTGACTTCATCCGGAAACAATGTGCTTCTCTGAGTGTGTGTGTGTGTGTGTGTGTGTGTGTGTGTAGGAGTAGGTGGGGTGGGGGTTGGCGGGGGTGTAATGTGTATTTATATGTGTGTTTCTCAGTGTTTAACATACCAGGGTGTTCTTTCCTGGGAAACACAGTCTGCTTTCTATGAGGGGATCATTTAGGCCTGTTAGTTTCCATGCTGTCAACTCCCAAGCATACACCCTGTCTCTCGCTCCCCTCATCTCTCTGTGCGTCTTTTCATCGCTCCCTTTTCCCTCGGCTCACCCCTCTTTCTTCCAGCCCCCTGTCTGTGTTATGAAGGTCAGCTCCGACAACTCTCTTCCTTATTTGGAAAGTTTCTCCATTCCATGCAGGTCATTGTAGCCCAACCGACCAATCCAGTTAGTTGGTCTGGTTTCTCAGCCAATCCTGTGTCTCCCATGTCCTTTTAAGGACTGCCCATCTCTCATTCTGGAGGTTGATGTGAAATTGTCTGCTTTTCCTGCTCCCTTGTGTCTCTGGTGACTTTTTATTCGGTTACACAATCTTATTCCTGATGTCAACTAACTTTCTGTTTCTGCCTTTTTCCATTTGCTGGTAATCACAACCCTCTCCGGCCTGCATTCATTGACGCAAAGGCATCCATTAGAGAACAGATCCCCAGTCAGTGTTTTACTTCCATTTTTAATTAGACGTTTGATGATGACGAACCACAAGTTCTCAGTGTGTATCCTGTACCATATGTGGTTCTGGATACACGCTCTCCATAAAACCACAAGCAACACCTCGACAAGAAAGTGATTGTTAATACTTCATTAGAGAGTTCATGACTTGCACCTCGTAAACACAAACACACTGCTGAGAGGAAGCTCTGAGTCACAGCAGAGATATGTGACCATTCCTGGCAGCCAGAGCTCCTTGCTCAGCAACGCAACACAGAGAGCATATAGATCCTGCTTTAAAATGAATGCAACAAGCCTAAAAAGTCTCCTACTTAGTCCTACTAGTAGTCAGAAGTAAAGAGTATACAGAGAGACAGAGGGCAAACAACCAAGCACCAGTTGCATCGTCACACTGTAAATACAAGTTCTGTGTGTGTGTGTGTGTGTGTGTGTGTGTGTGTGTGTGACAGTGGGAGACTGATGATGGCCATTGGCGAAGAACTGTTTGTTGCCGTCAGTTTCCCTGACAACAACCACCCTGGGGTTAAAGAGGTTTGGAGCTACAGCAAAAATCATTTAATCTCAGTGGTATTTTTGTCAATTTTGTCAGCGGAGAAGGATTGAAAGGTATAAAAGGCCACATAAAAGGGGATCAGACCATTGCTCATATTTATCATTGCAGTATGTAAGTATGCAGAGCCTGGAAACATTAACGTTGGTAAGTGGCACACATGGCGTCACTTACACACTGTTGCTCTAAGCTCCTGTGTGTTTGGAACTATGTGTTTGTGTAAGTTAGAGCTGGGCAATAATTTAATATTATATCAACTTATATCGACTTTTGGCGGAATTGTATTGATCAAATCATGATATCGTTTTACGTCATTCTGCGGTCAAAAATAATGATTCCAAGCTAACTATACTTAAAGGTCCAATATTGTAGAAATTGATATTTATATTTCGATTATAAAGCAGGTCGAGGTGCTATATAAATACTGAGAAAGTATAAAAACTCTCAATCCATGGAGAAATGCACAGAGCCATATTCAGAGAGTGTGCCTTTAAACGAGCCGCTTGGACTTCACTGCTTCAGTGCGGTTACAGTCATTCCCCGGCTGCAATGACCTCAAGAGTGCAGATGTATAAGACCCGGACCTGAACTGCAACAATCAGAACAGACAGGGCTTTTTGGGTGGGGGGCTTAAAGAGACAGGCACTAAAATGGATCATTTCGGACAGAGGGTGAATAAAGTTATATTGAGACCGACATTATGAGAAAAACAATGAGTTTTTTTTTTTAACATTAAAGCATGTAAATATCTTTTAGTCCAAACCCAAAATACAAGTATGAACCTGAAAATGAGCATAATGTGGGACCTTTGAAACATGATTTTCATCTGATTCAATACACAACAGTGGAAGACAGTTAATTAAAATGTTTTATAAACTATGATATATATCAATATTAGAAATATGATTAATAATAATGATTATAGCAATAGGTCCCAGCCTTTAAGTGAGCTTGTGTACTTTTGGGTCATGCTAAGAAGGTTTGGCAGTAACTTCCGATCTATAACATTAGACAGCTGATTGTTGCATACTGTCGCCATGTAATTGCCTCAGTCTGAAACTTTCCACTTCGTCCCTTTGCACAAGCTGATGTGCATTAGATAGACCTCCACTTTCCGTCCCCAGGCTACTTTTGCTTCAGCTGCTTTTAAAATATCAATTCAAAGGTATTTATAATCAAGTGCAGGCACTACTTACACACACACACACACACACACACACACACAACACATACAACTTCTTTCTCTCTTTTTTCACCGTCTGGCTTTATTCAACCAACTTACTCAATTAGTAATTATCACAGCATCTATTTAACAAATGAATAGCACAAAACTTAAACCTTAATTATTCTAGACCCTCAGTGTAGTGAGAAAAGGCTTGAATGCAGTCCTGTTGACTGCCGATGTGTGCCTGGTTTGCATCATCTGTAATTTTAGCATACTGAGTTAAAATGAACATATTGTAGAGCTGCATGAAAAATTCACAGACACGTTGCTGGTAAGAGTTCAACTGACACATAAAAAGCGCTCTGTGCAATAAAATCCGTGCAAGAGAATAATTTTGACTGTCAAAGTTGATTCCTGGTCTTATGAAAGAGAGATTAAGCTGTGGAATGGTTCAAAGATAATTGTTGCCTTTGCTACTTGGGCTTGGTCTGAGACGCCCACCCAGACATTATCCCACCCTATAATATAATGCTTTGCCCCTATTATCACGGTCGATATCATCATGGTCACACCTTCAACGTGTTGCACTAGCTTGACTCTTTTGACTGTCTCCTCCTTTGTCTTGTAGTCTTGTTTTTAGTCTCAGTGAAGTGGTTTGTTGAAACGGTTGCTCACTATAGTGCCTTAATGTTTCACTGCATCATATGTAGACTTTTCCTACAAAACTGGAGGTCTAAAAGTCACTTAACAACACAAGGAAAGCATTATCTCAACAGCAGAGCTACGATAAAAAAAAATCTGGATGTAAAAAAATGTGAAAACACACACACACACACACACACACATGCACCTCTTGTACTAGCAAGGATATGTCATTACACCAAAATGAAACGCAAAACGTCCTTGTGAAATGTCACACTAGGCAAACATGTACCTTTATCAATATAGGAAAGCGGACACTGGACACCAGCAGCACTGACACCTCATCCATCAACACACACTCACACCAATGTGTATGCAAGTGCATGAGCGGACACACACAGATTTATCAGTCTATCATGGTGTGGCTTTACAAATGGTTACGTGTGTACTGTTGAAGCCCTGAACAAAGAGGAGTTGTGTTGTTGAATTAGGAGTGACCACAACTCTTTACCTTACTTTGAGATGCAAATATCAGCGGAAGCTGAAGGATGGTTTGTCTCGTAGTATCCTCTCAGAATGTGTTTCAAAGCTGTAGTCCTAAATCCCGTCAGATCTTTATTTAGACCCTTGTGCAGGAACACAAGTCCATCTCCCATCTCACACAATCAAATAGGCTTCAATCCCAGGATAACCTTTAGTTGCCATTCATTACACGTCTGCTTTAAGAAATATGTTACTTAGCACAATCATTTTTCTTTCTATACTTATTGTTTGGGGCAGTTTATGAGAGGGCAATAAAAACACAGTAGTCTGAAAATAACACACTTATCAATGTTGCCAACTATAGCAAGTACCCAAATATTATTTGTTTCTATGTGTAGAATTCCTAACAAAATGCTGTGAAAAAACTGAATTCCAGAGGAACATGAAATGAGACTGTGCTGCCAATTTACAGTCTATCTATTCTCTACCATGTGGTAAAACTCAGCTTTCTCTCCAAACCTGGGGGTTGGTTCAGAGCCAACTGGCCAATCTGAGCCTCTCCCCTGAGAATTTCCTTTGATTCTTATCCTGATGTCTGACATCAACGCCGGGCATCAAACCCAAATACCTACCGACCCTGCTCTGTCTTCCTTAGCACAGAAAAACAGCAGGTCTGTTTTCACAGCTCAGGTCTCCTGCAGTCCCTCCTGTTTGCCAACTCACACAACGACTTCCTCCATCTCATCAGCTCAGTGTTATTGAAGCAAAAAATACCTTCCACAGGCTTCCAGTTTGTTATTCCTGTGATTAAGAACAATTTATTCTAGATTTGTGAACATGAACACATCTCTCAAATAGCTATAACCACTGGTGGTACGATTGTGATGTTGTTTAAATCAGCTGTCCCTTGATAAATAATAATGGGTGCTGTGAAAACCTAGACAAATTTTTTCGGATATCCGCATGTGAGAAACATTTCCTTGAGAGTAAAAGCTTATATGTACAGAAAGCCAGAAAACTTTAGACTTAAGAAATAATTCTCAATAAGTATTAAAGTCTAGACACTCATGCCATACTCCATACTAATCCTCACTGCCTTCATGTAAATGCAATAAAACAATCTATTCAATGAAATCGCCTTATCTTAAAAATACACGACATAAGGGTCATAGTTTCCACTCTGTCTGTTGAATTTATAGCATTTCAACAAATTGGTCTGTTAGAAAGTCATGGTGCTTATAAAAGAGAACTCCTATAAAAAGTGCAAAAAAGCAATTAAAGTAACAAACTAGGAGCATTTTAAAGGCTGCAGGCTCTGCTGTGCTATGTTGAGGTTTCATAGCAGCATGTGGCGCACAGAGAAGAAACAACTGATCAGTCTGTACGGGATGTGCCACACAACAAACAGGATATGATGGATAAGCCCAGAGGTTTTAGGGTGAGAGTGGTCAGACTCTGTTCCTACATGTAACCTAAGGAAACAGAGTGCAGTCTGGCAGAAACATGACCTCTGGTTAATGGCAGGGCTGCAGTTTTTACTGTGTAATTATAGAATTTAAAGGTGAGAGGGCAGGAGAGGGATGGCCTATGCTTTTTAATTGCTTCACTGTTGTTTTTAGCAGTGTATTAATGGAGTTAGTGTGCATGACCCGAGAAAAGCAGCTTTCCGCTTCATTTATCTAGAATTAATTCTGATCTAGAGATAAAAATCAGATTATTGTTCCATCTGTGTCACATCCCTAAAATCAATCTCAGTAACTATGTTTTTGCAGGCCACAAAAGAAAACTGGAATATTGATCTCTTCTGCCATGTGAAAGATTTGCAAAATTCCTAATTCTGCACCAACAATCATGCATATAATTCACAGAATGTTAATTGTGAATGATCAACTGATTCCACTCTGCTCTTGTCCAACTGCTGCCTCTGTTTTGTCATCCTACATTGTAATATTGTAAAGAAATGAATCAGAAAAGGTATGTGCCTTAACATAATTCCTACTGTTGTGTGAGGCTACATGTGGCGCCGCTCAACTCACACCCAGAGCATCACCCTCACAACCAAATATTTACCTGTAATTTCCTGTCTCCTCCTCTATATTCTCAGCTCTGGAAGCACAGAATTAACAAGTCATAACATTTATGTCAACAAATATGCAATTCTGTAGCATCCATCAGCGGTAACCAAGTCCAGTACACATGCAGTGGAAAAAGCATGTGCAATGCAAGAACCAAGCCTCACTGCACTGTAACCAAACTCTAGTCTAAATGCAGCCTGTCCTAACTCGCACAGCAACACTCACACACAATCTGCTATTGATAGGATATCCTGCTTGCATTGTTTAATATTCTAACAGCAATATTAGAAACCTCCCAAAAAGTCCCCCTCCTACCCATCTACCACCATGAGGCTGTACTATAGGTACAGTGGTGCTTTGAGCTAATATAGTTACGTCAGCAATGCTATCATGTTGATGTTTAGCGGGTGTAATGTTTACCATTTTAGTTTAGTGGGTAAAGATGCTAATATTAGCTAATTAGCACCAAACAAAGTAAAGCTGGGGCTGAGTGGAACCAAACCAAAGTATTAAATAAGCTGAAATGTTGATTATGGTGCTAGATGAAAGGTCAGGGGATCAACGTTTTTACAATATATTCTCTGGGGACCATAAATGTGTGCATCTATTTTACAGCATCCATCGAAAAATGTCAGTCTTGTGGCGCTACATGAAAATTCAAGGTATTACTTAATTCATTAGGATTCATTGTCTGGGAAAAATGAATGTTAAAGTGCCAAACCGTCTCATAGATGTTAAGATATTTCACTGAATAAGTGAAAATTCAGGGGATTACCAGTTATTACACTTCATCCTGAATAGGAGATACGTACCTGCAGCAACTTCCATGACAATCCATCAAATGTTTTTTTTAAATATTTTACTCTGAACCACAAGTCAACTTCATAGTGGCACAACAGGAAAAGTCAGGGGATCACCAAAATCAGTAGCATTAATTTTCTGGGAATCATGAATGCCTTTACAAAAGGTCGACCAACCCAGTAGGCAAACGGACATTGCCATCTCTCTAACCATGCCGCTAGCATGGCTTAAAGAATACAGAGAAGGGAAGAATACATATCTCCGAACCAACCAATGGAGTGAAAGTATCCACACCACAATTATTTGTGAATGGTCTTCTGTCATTTATCATCAGAAATGCATTAGTGAGTCATCTTGGTGGCCTTGTGGATAAAGATGGCAGTCCTGTAATCCCAAAGTCTCTGCCTCAAGTCTGAACTTGGACCTTCTATACTGGTCTATGGTATTCTTTCTGATTAAGGCAAAACTGCAAATGCAAAATGCATCAGCAAGTGAGATAAATATCCATGCAGGCCAAGAGGCTTGTCCACGGCAGACATCTCAAAACACAGGATAATTGAAAAAAAAAAGCCATTCAATGCCCAAGTCTCTTCTAATAACAGTGACATCCTACCTGATCTCTATAGTGCTTACAGAAAGGTGCTCAGGGAAAAAAACACATTGGCTCTGGCCTGGGCTGGGCATGCAGCCGAGATCAGACAGAAACAATAGGAGCCATCCAGCAAAAGCTACACAGATCTGTTTACAGCCACAGACAGAAAGCAGCTAGCAGACTCCCTCTGGATAACACGATGCCAAATTGAAACCAACATAAAGGCAAGGGAATGCTTTTGTTCTAAAAAGGCTTGGGATTCCCACCGTTAACACTTTCACAAAACTGAGACACTATCCTTTCCCCCAGACCGCAGACAGACTTCCCAGCCTGTCTCCCTCCCACAAGCCCTCCCTGGTGACCAGCCTTCCCCCTGGGCACAGACACATGGGGACACGGCAGGTACTCACAGCTTTGGTTTAGGCTTGGTAGGCAGCGGAGGACCGTCCTTCCCAGGGGATGGAGACAGCTTGCCTAGGGATGGAGGGGAGTCTGGTGCCACCTGGGCAGGACTTTGGGCTGTGACTGGGACATGTGTGGTAGGGTCAGACTGTGGCAGAGGTGGAGGTGGAGGTGGAGGTGGAGGCTGGCTTGGTGGTGATGATGGATTTGGGGGTTGGCCATTCTGTATAGACCCGTTTCCCTTATTGCTGTCCTCCTCTAAGCCCATCTGCACTGGAGGCAGCGATGACACACCGGGCCAGATCTCAAGCTCCTTGATAAGGAAAGCACCGGGCTGAGGCAGCATCTTGGGTGGCAGCTCTAGGAGGCTGATCTCTGTGGGTGGGGGAGGAGGGGGGAAGGCTGCCACATCCTCAAACCTTGAGTTATCACCAGACATGCCATTACTGGATGAATCCTCAGCTGCTGAAGGAAACAAACAAAAGAAATATTGGAAAATGTTGGACTTTATGTTTAGATTTTTGTGCAGATTACACACACAAGACTGTGTCACAGCTGATCTGGCTTAAAGTAGCAGCTGGGTCCAGTCAGGCTGATGCAATTCCTGTTTATTCAGCCTTTCCCTTAACTGTGCTGTGAGTCCTTTACACAGTTATGTCTGTTAAAATATACACACAGAAATATTAATGTCCTGCTGTACTCGGAAAGAGCTGCTTATCAACTGACGCCTCTCACCCCTCTCCCATGCAGACCACACAATAATAAACCTTACAAAAGATGGTCATCTTGTTGAGACATCAACTTTTATAACTGGTCATAAACCCCATGTCTTCCACAGAATTAGCCTACTGGATTATCAGAGGTTAGTATAATCAAGCCCTGATTCATTTTCCAGTTACATTTGTTGTGGAAAAAATACCATTCAAATGAGAAAATCATCAATAGCTTCACACAAACACACATTTGAAGAAGGGAAATTAATTATCAAGACCCTAACTTACTAACTGGTTTAAAATGTTGTCTGCTGTTTGGTTCATTTTGTGGCTCAGGCAGCATGCTAGTTAGCTAAAAACTTTAGCATGCTAGTTAGCTTAACAGGACGCAGCAGACAGGAGTGATTCGTTGCTTGCCTGAGGCTAATTGTCTGAGGCTAATTGTCTGGATATTGCTTGGTGGGTTGAGCAGCATGTTGCTGATGCTAGCAACATGCTAGTTAGCTAAACATTTAGCATGGTAGTTAGCTTAACAGGACGCAGCAGACAGGAGTGATTCGTTGCTTGACAAGGTGAGGTAGCTGAGGCTAATTGTCTGGATGTTGCTCGGTGGGTTGAGCAGCATGTTACTGATGCTAGCAACATGCTAGTTAGCTTGACATGTTGGTAAGTGGTTGGTTTGGGTTGCATGCTCTTAACTGATGATGTTAGCTGGTGTTTTAGACAAAAGTGAGTATAACGTGCTAGTTAGGGTAGTTTTGACTGTGTTGAGGCAGGTAAAGAGAAGGGTGGTTCTGCAACACTAGAATTAACTGTTGAGCCTTTTCTGTGTTGCCGGCCCAACTCAACAGAACACCTATTATTGAGCAAGTTCCCACCTGCTGACCCTGTAGACCTGCACTCACACACTCACACACTCTTGAAACCATGCAGCAGCAGAAGTTTATGACTAATGACATTGGAATTCTCAACAAACTTTTGGCACACTATCACTGTGTATTGAAATTGATATTGACTTTTTTTCCCAGTGACTTACATTAAGTTTTCTCTAGGATAAACACAAAGTGCATCTTAAGGCACTCCCACATTGGCTTTAAAGTTCAGGTGCAGTGGCCGCTGCCTGGTAACAACATGCTGAGCATCTCTTTCTGTTTGTGTTGCACGCACCTGCAGTGACGGTGAGCTGGGCTGTGCTGTAAACAGAGCCATACGGGTTGGACGCAGTGCAGCAGAACAGACCGCCGTCCTCTGGAAAGGCCTCAGCTATCACCAAGGTGCAGATCTCCTCTAAAATAACAACCACCATTAATAAACCTGTAATGACCAAACTGTTTATCCTAAAAGTTAGATATGGAAAGAAATAAAAGCTTTGACACTGATGAACAGTGATCTGAGCAGGTGTGGAGTGGGGTAACATGTTGACACTTGATTTGTTTGTAATGAGATATACACGCTGTAATAGAGAAAGACAGGTTACGTACACTGTAAACTGATGACAGATGATGTCATATAGACCTGTGAGTAGCTCTTCATTGTCGGACATACAAAGCATGGATCTTACTATTCGTGAAGAACAGACAGACAAACAGAGAAACACTAAAGCACAGATGTTCAAGTGACTCACAGCCTGTAAGTAACACCTGAAACGACTCCCTGAGTCATACAGGTGAGATGTGTCTAACTTATATTAGCATGTGTGTCATTGATTATCTGTGATTTTGTCTGTGTTTATGTGTTGGAGTTTGTGGGTGATGGGGTTTCTCAGACATTCCCAGGGACTCCCTCTGACTGTAGTGGGTGTGGTATGAGTGTCTTGTGAGACACAGACTTATTAACTTGTGATTTGCTGTAGTCATAACCAAGTGAAAGGATGCAACTAATAATGAAAGCATAAAACTCAATTTGAGTCTCCAGACACATCTAATAAGCCATTTCTAATTTGAACCACTGACTGGGGTTTGAAAAATGAAAGCAAATGAGGTGTTATACCTGGCTCAGCTGCAGATCGAGGTTCTGATTCACAGGAAGCAGGAAGGAAGAGAAGACAAAGAGAAACATTTTGGTTAGCACATATTAAAAAGTACAAGTACAAATCACTCAGCTGTTGTACAATGGGCTTCATGACTACACAGAAGAATGACTCACTTTTCTGGAGAATACGAAAATCGGGCGAATCCAGGATCTCCTCTCCCTGGCGGGACCATCTGACCTGCAGAGGAGGGCTTCCACGGACCCTGCACTCCAGAACCACCACCTGGCCCTCGGATGCCTGGGCATCCTGCAGCAGCTGCACAGACGAGGGATAGGGTAAGAGCGAGATAATGAGAAAAAGGAGCGAGTGAGTGAAGAATGAAGAAGAGATGAGAAGAGACTGAAACCTGTAATGAAAAGGATAAATCTGCCTCAGAAGTACAGCATGGGATAGACAGACAGAGATGGTTGAAGATGGCCCAATGTCAAGAAACACCATTTCATGGAACTGGAGGCCAGTGGACTAACTCTCTATAAACAGTTACTCTGTTTCCTACAGAGTACTAGCTTGCTGTCCCATCTGTTAAATACCACCAATGACAACTAGAGCTGCCTCTTTAGGTACAAATCACCAGATCCTGTTAAGCCCCAGCATCAGACAATCAGTTTACTTCTCTAATATGTGACAGGTACTCCCAAGGATAAATGTGTGTACCTGGAAACCATCTTCCAACTAACTCCCCAATAAGCCATCTACTCCAGGATGCATTTGAAAACAAAAAGACCATTCACTCATTCACTGTTTAGGCAGATTCTACCGGTCTGTCCTCTGAAAAATCACTTTTTGTTGATTTTCTTTGGCTAACCTGATTTTTAAAACATCACAGATACACTAATGTGTTAGTATGCTAATATATTTTTTTCCAAGAACCTGAGATCCACTGATATTTTATTGAATCCACCTGGTCCATTACTTTTAATCATCACATATTTAAAAAAAAAAAAATAATAGTCCACTTGTTTTTAACGTTAGCCCAAAATGAACATCTATTTTGGTTCAAATACCTGTCACCAAACGCCACTCAAAATAAAAAAAATAAAATCAAATAATTTCTTAAGTTTGGAAAATTATGAACTGAAAGGGCAAGTTCTATAAAGTAAATAGTTTTAACTATCAACTTGAAATACTTAGACTTCTTAGACGTAGACTTCTCTTTATTAATCCTTTTGGGATGACTCCCACGAGGAAATTGAAAGTTCCAGCAGCAGTTTTTGCAAGAAAAAAGAAATAAAGAAAATATAAAAAAGACAGTATGAAGACAACAAAATAATAATAACAACAAGTGTAAGTTAAGTGTAAGCTAGGGGTAAGCTTTTAGCGTGATAAGAAAACATTCTGTAAAATAACTAATTAGACTCAGTTGTATGCTGATTATTTTATCTATTATATTTAAATTCACTAATACATGTGTAAACATTGTGCTTTTGGCCAATAGAATTGGTAATAATTACCCACTCCCTAAGTAATCTCAACCTCAAATTTGTAGGACCTACTCTTTACAAATGCCAATTTAACCTGTGTCCAGTCAATCATATGCAAGTTTATAGTCCAAATCTAAAAAAAACCATCAACATAGGGGCTGATGGAGAAGCCACTGTCAACACTGTGTTGTCTCTTCAGCTGGTCACAGGGCCACAGCGACTTAGACTTTTTGTCCATCAACAAGAGGCACTCAGTGTCGGTGTAAATGATTGTGTCTGTGAGATTGAGCCTCTTTATCCCTTTGACTGTGTGTCTTTGGCATGGGCATGTTTTGGGAAGACCAGGGGTGGAATGTACACCATGGGTCTGACAGTTGATGTGTGTGGGTGTGTTGTTTGAGTGACATCACGGTGCTGACTTCACTGAAGGCGAACATCCTCTCATTGAGATGATTGTAAAGCTTGCGACAGTTTTTAAAAGAGGTTGGGTAGAGGTGAAGAAAAACAAATGTCTTTTTGTAATGAAGTGGAAAATGATTTAGGGCCTGACTGGCTGAATTAGAGTGAAAGAGACCTGACCCTTGTGGGTTTGGCAGGGCCGTTTGAAGCTCTGCCTCAGCCCGTCTCAGCCCCGCCATCACAAGACCCACAGCCTGAGGGAAAGGGAGCTGGGGGAGTGTTGAAGAGTCTGAGCTGGAAAAGGGTGTTCTTGTCTTGAGTTTGTGTTTTATCTGACCCCCACTGCTGAAAGCAACAGCACAGCATACCATTATTATGGGACTGAGTTCATGTGTGTCAGGTTATGTATGTACTGTATGTGTGTATGTATTGCATGCATGACGTCCTGTACAGTACGTAAGTATGTATGTATGAATGTATCTGGGGCTGTTTTTAATGGTTTTGGTTAGTTCCCTTAGATCCAGTTAAGGCAAATCCTAATGCCACAGCATACAAAATATTTCAGACATGGTATGCTACAAACTTTGGGGCAACAGTCTGGGGAAGGTCCCTTCTGTTTCATGCCAATTCCTCTGTGCAATAAAACATTTTAAAGAAAGAAATGGTTTTCCAAGACTAGCGTGAAAGAATTTAACTGGGCTTGCGCACAGCCCTGACCTCAACCCTGTCAAAGACCTTTAAGATGAATTTAAACACTAACTGCCAGACAGGTCTTATCGCCCAACATCAGTGTTTAACCTCATAAATGCTTTTGAGGCTAAGGTTACAAGCCAGGTTACAAAATCTTATGGGAAAACTTCCCAGATGAATAGAGCCTGTTCAATCACATATTGAACAGGCACATATGTGCATAACGTTTCTGTGTCCTCATACTTTTCACCATATAGTGCATAGTGTGGATGCCGACCTACCTTGGTGAATATAGGAGGCCCTGACACCTCACCACCACGCAGTAACGACACTGGGCTCTGCATCTAGAAGACAACAAAAAGGTAATTTCAGAACAGGTTGAGTCTACTCAGAAAGGCGTCTGCTCATGTCAATGAAGAGATTTTTTCACCTTTTGACCATGTGTATGAGCTTGTGTGGATCTACCGTCCTGTGTGCTGTAGCTGCTTACCCGCTGTGGGGGCTGAGACAAGGGCTGAGACAGGGACTGGACCAGGGTGGAGCGATGAGGATGGACCTCGGGGGTTTTGGGTGACGATGAGCGTATCGTCAGAGACATTGAAGTAGTCTTCTTCTGAACTCTAAAATGAACAAAGCATAAATCAGTACCCACACATACTCAGTAAAAAAAATCCCAAGAAAAAATGAGGCATTTCTCAACTCAATATGCTTTTAGTTATAATATCATACTTGAATCAAAGAAAATTGTCTCCACAGCAATTAAGATGATATCAGTGATCTTGGCTTCAGTGTGTAAACAGAAAGGGAATCAGGAAGTAGTCTAGATAGAGGCAGATTTATACAACGGATAATAATCAAAACATTTAGAGATTTGAAAGCAGCCAGATCGGGTACTGTTGATGGAGAGCACAATCCTCCAAATGGAAATCAACAAGTTTCAAAATGTTGAACATGCACATTGATCCAAATCAACATGAAGATAAAAACATATCTGTGCCAGATTGTTGTCGGTCAAGTAAGTAAAAATGTGTAGCCCCACCTTTCACCCAATTGAAAAACACATAATTTTTGTAAAAATTTACATGGGACAATAATGACAGGGTGTTTTTTTTTTAACCATAGTAACCCTCTGCACCTCTCATTATTTAGATTGTGGCCTGTGCACCGGGTCAGGGTTATGGCTCTTTAAGGGCTTTTAAAGGGCCTAGTTAAAGGCAGCAGACCTGATTAGCTGCTGCGGGGCTTAGTTAACCTGCTCAGGGGTTCATTGGGTCATTGGGTCACTGGGTCACAAGAGGTCATGCTGAAACACACGTACTGAGGCATGGTTCCGGATCTGGACTTTGACACAGCTCCTTCTCCTTCTGAGTCTGATGACGAAGCTCCTGCAATGGGACACAAACAAAGGCAGGGATTCCCATGTGATGGACGCCGTCTTAGATGAATAGCAAGCCTGTTATGTGCCATAAAGCACTATTTCCTTTTTGCTGTTAAATATTATAGAAGATTAGCCACCATGAAAGCCCACAAATACTTAAATGTAGAGCTTGACAGAGGCTGCCAGTCCTCTCATTAGTACAATATAAATTCCTTGTGAAGGAAAATATAATAATTTCTTGATATGGAAACATCTGACCTTCGATGTAAACCTCAGCAGAGGTGTTGTCTGCCCCGATACTGTTGGAAGCCACGCAGGTGTAACGTCCTGTGTCGTCCTCAAAGGCTTCAGTAATCACCAGTGTGTGCAGGTCGCTGTCCCTCCAGATCTGTATGTCAGGAGAGTTGTGCAGCTCACGGCCTTCACAGAACCACCTGGTGGAAGAGGTGAATCACAACTGTACTTTAACCAATCAGAGCAAATGTAATGCATCACAGAGCAGACCCTCACAGGCAGAAAAGTCAAACTACAGTTGGATGCACAGAGACATCAGAATCATCCCTTTGGAGCCTGTACTGGTGCTCTATGCTAACGCTTTGGCAAACTGCATTATGTTGATTAATGAATGTGTCACAACTGGCATTATCCAGAGTAAAAAAACAGACTTTTGAAATCGTAAAAACCTTTTGTGTGACATGTGACATTTACTGCCATAGTATACTAACATGCATTTCATTTATTGTGACTTTTAATACCACAAAGTCTAGAGTGCTTCAAAGAAAATGATGACATATTTCCAATCTGCGTAGTTTTGGCCACCATTCCTTCCTACCAGATATAACAATAAGTTGTTTAACAGAGTATGGTTAACTTGTGGACCCAAAGATCCAAATCCATTTTGTACGGATAAAGTGCTAAATATGAGTTGTATGTATTACACTTCTTGCCAAAAGAAATTAATATTCCAATAAAGGCAAAAGTGTACATTACAGACAAGGAAGCAATAGGAATATACCGGTATGTGTCTTTTCAATAAAATCAATCAATATAATCACTCTTCTTGACAAATACTTGAACTCAAATATACCTTTGCCAAACATGATGGTGGCCTGCCAATCTAACTAACATCAATCAACTACTCATTCACACACTCATATACACCCTTCTGGGCATGTCTGAGATTTCATATCTGCCAAACGTCAGCCACCCTGAGGCACTGGGGAGACGCCGTGTTACGGGAAGCAGACACACCCTTTCCCTCCTTCCAATCAGAGGCCTGTGTTTCCAGGCAGGCGCCTAGGCCTTGTACCACCTCCCTTGGGGTCTGCTAACCCCGGCTTTTTTCCCTGATCTAGGACAGAGGAGGGATAAAAGAGTCTACAACAAAACCAGCTTCATCTGGCTCATCTCTCTTCACAGAGTTATGATTAAAGTAGACCCCTCAGCACCGTGTGTCTACATCAAAAAGTGGGGTCACATCACTGCTGCTTTTGCTGCTTTCATTCATGCTAATTTCTTATCTTCTTTTAAGAGTGAATTATGTCACATCAAATCAGAATACCCACACTGCAATGACACAATACATACTGTACAGCCTATCAGCACCTTTTTATATGAGAGGGCAGCTATGGCTTGTTCACCTCCCGCCTTCTGCATTGACATGGGGCGGGGCAGGAATTCCCTAAATGCCGGAAAAACAGCTGCTCCGTCTGTCCAGAAGCCTGACCTGAGGACATTCCAGCTATCGTAGAGGGCTGTATAAAAAAATCCCAACATCCTGCTGCTTAGGCATTACTTGATTTTGTCTGTCAAACAGCAGGCTAACTCCTGTTCCCCAGAGCATTCCATCAGCCAAAAAAATCAGACAGCACTTCAGACTTCAGGATCCACACCTGGGAGCAGAGACCGAGACAGGGAAAGTTAATGTATGATTGGAAAGTATAGGAACAGGAGTTGAATGAGCATGAGTCAGGCCGGGTCAGACAGGAAAAATGATACGCTCGGTCGTTGTTGAGACTGATCATTCTGAGCAATTCATCAGCAGCAGTGACAGGTGGAGCAGTGCAGCGCCCTGTCACTCAAGTTTCTGCTCTCTGCCATTTTTTTTTAACACCAAACCCCCTGTGCAATAGACATCAGGGTAGTTTCTCTGTCCTATTGTTTGATGAAGTGAAACAACGGAACCCTCGCTGGAGCAATCCTGCAGCCAGAAACCGGTGTGTTAAATGATAGGAAACAGATCAAATGATAAGACAAATGAAGAGCTGTTCATGGCACGAGCAGGGAGACCTTATCCGCTATATTGTCGGCCCTCATGGCACCAGAAGCCAAGAGTCACTGCCACGCCACGCTTCAAACATCCCAGCAGCTATCTGTGCATCAAACACATTATCCAGACAGACAAAAGGCTAGGCCAACACAGGGGATCCTGTGAGACATGACTGTGCACAGTGTAACACAAGCCAAAATCTTTGGTACAAAACTGCCAGCATCTGGTGATTAAAAGTAAGGGTAATATAATTGATTGAGCAAACCAATATGTCTGGTCAGTTTTGTAATCCATTTTTCCAGATTACAGTCAGGCAGAGAAACAACTTGTTTGGGTGACTGCCATGTCTGCTGGCAATATGCTTGGGAAAATCAGGTTTTGTTAAAACTGACTGCCTTCTTTTAAGTCACCCACTGTATTAATCAAAATGGTTCACTATGGACTTTGCAGCTATATGCTCTCTTTTTGATGTGGACCACATAGTACAAATCCTCTTCTATATAGGAAAATCATCTGGACACTGTTAAATCAAACACATAGAGAAATAAAGAGATCATGGTAACAGATGGTATCATTAAACAAATGACTGTTTCTGTGATGGGGGATGTTAAAGCTGTTGATGGTTGGAGGAATGCAGGAGTTTTGTGTGTATGTAACTATAGTGAACATAGGCCAACAAACAGCAGGGGGGACAGTTTTTCTGCAGTGTGGCCTGAATCTGTCCAAATTCTAGGAAATTAAAATATGGCATTTGCATGCGGCAACATATGTGAACAAAAAGGCAAAAGAGTTGTAATTCCAGAATTCTTTAGAAGTCTTATGAATTAGTATTTAATTATTTTTTTAATTAAATGTCTTCAGTAATTTTTCATGCTGGTTATGGCACATACTGCAGATCTGCCAAAGCGCCTGCTTAGTCGGAGTAAAGGAATGGAAATACACATTTGTTTGGGCACAAGTTGACGAAAGGGCACAGCAGGGCACAAAACTCATCAGCTTGTGCTCCTCTGAGGGTTGACTGAGCATAAACTAAGAAGCACAAACCATTCCCAACAAGCACAACAATAAAACCCCTTATTAATCAACCTTAATGATCTACCATTATGTATAATTACTGAGTAAACTCATTTAGAGACAGACGGTAATGTTTATTTAATCCCCTCTCTATTTCGGTGGAATGTGCTGAACACGGTGCTAGACCTAAACAGCACATAGTGTTCTCTCCAGTGGGGGAGTGGGGACTTTGTTGAGTCACATACAGTCCAGAACTAAACCATCAATAGTCTTATTTGGAGGGGAAGCTGGGTGTGTTAGAATAGCAGTCACGCCGTGCTTTGAGAAAACTTGAGTGAAGGTACAAGTTTCTTGGCAGAAAGTACCTTTACCACCCATTTCCTCTTAACACAATACCATTATAAAACACTATTCTGAACATGCCTGTAAAATAGGCTTCAGAGTAACGCCTCACCTCTTCATTCACCCAGCCAAGATGGTGACTAAACACACCACCATCACAATCAACCAGCCTGTCGCCAGCTTTCCGAATAAGGATAGCATGTGCGAAAGCAATTATACACGTCTCAGCAAAGACTATTGATGCCAGATGATGCCGCACGTAATAACGGAAGGATGATCTCGGTTTTATGGCGCTCCCTTCACTAACCTATTCACATACCAAAGAAGAGAGCATTACCAAAACCAGCCAAACCAGAGCCTGTTGCCCTAGCCTCCGTAGTGCGTGCTGAAGGCCCACTTTCCTCATCTGACCCTGTTGTTATTTGCTGCTGTTGATGGAAAATTTTATGAAGCCAGGCTCAGTTTCACCACAAACCCAAACGTGTGGAGGCCAGAGCGCAGAGCGAAGAGAAAAAAGGAAGGAGTAGGATTCAATCACAAAAACGACTTTGACAGGATGTAGGAGTAACAAGCATGCAAAAAAAAAAAAAAAAACTCCACAAGTCAATCAACAATCAGTATGGGATATAAGGAATCGCTAGACTAGATGTATACTTCCTGAGACATTACTGTCTTTTCTTTTTACTCCTAGGTCTGGTCAATGTTCAGTTTCTAGGTTATGGACCACAGAAGTCAACCAAAGTGCAACTGGACAAGGAAAGCAGCATCAAGGCTGTTTTTATCCATAATTACAAACTACAATAGAGGTCAACTGAAACTTTCCAAACTCTATAGCAAGCAATGTTGGTTTTATTATCCACAACAGAGCAATCTCCCAATTCATGCAAACACAAGAAGGAGAGCATATTGGGTTTCCTCTTTCCCACACATGCTGACTCAAACCAACAATGAATGCAACTCTACAAGGCTCAGGATCAGGTCTAAAAGCACAACCTTGCTAAAGCTGCAATATATTTATTCCCACCACAGCCCTCCTCATTACAGTAATTTTCCATTATACCACATAATGCATCATTTACCTGCCCTCTAGATATGCAATGGCACTAATATTGATACCACTGAATGCATCATTTAGCTGCCCAACAAAATATTCCCATCAATTTAACATGCCAAAAACATATGCAACTCTACTCGATTTTCCCTTTTAACACACAAATTAGTTCATGCTAGCAGCGTGGCTCTAGGGAAATTATGGTCTAATGGTCTGTTTTCTTGGTCGGTCCAGACTTAAATATTGCAAAAACTGCTGAATGGGTTGCTATAAAGGCTTGTACTCACATTCATGGTCCCCAGAGGATGATTCTTACAGACTTTAGTGATCCTCTGACTTTTCCTTTAGTGCCTTTAGAGCCAGCAGGTCAACATTTTTGGCTTTTAGTGAAATATCTCAACAACTTTTGGATAGATTGCCAGGATATTTGGTACAGACATTCATGCCCCCCTCAGGATGAATAAAGTCAAAATTACAATTTGTCCAATATTTTGGTTTATGACCAAATACTTGCCAAACTAATGACATTCCAATCAGCCTCAGCTGTCCTTGTATCTGCTCTGATCTTTTCCAGACACGGTAGGCAGCTATTTTAAGTGAAATTGATTTAATAAACCCACTGCACACTACCTGCCCAGCACCTAATGTCATACATTAAAGTTAGCAACTAGCTGGTGAACACAGGGACATATAAAGCAAGCGAAATACTCAATTTATACTTTTGATTTATATTTTACTTGACTCCAGAGGCGTCATTAGGCCTGGGCGTCCCCCGAATGTTTTTGAATAGCCCCGAATTATCTGAAAAAAACTATACCAGACGTTAAGATTCTATTAAATTGCATCTATTTGTTTGAGCATTGAATGAATTAATGAAAATGAATTATTAGCATCCTAGATTTTAAACTGAGATTGCAGTGTTCTGCTACAGGCTTATAAATGCAGGCAACCACAAATGTCTTGATTAAAGATGATTCATGCAGGATTCCTGCTATATAAAGCAGCAGAAGTCTTCTGATGATGGAGCTCTGTTAATCGTGGCACAGGATCACGGGTCAGGGTTCACTGGAATATTCCGGATATCAGACAGCTGCAGATGACAGTCAAAACTTTGAGCGGAAGCAAAGGAGGAATACTATCCTCCAAGAAATTTTAACCCAGGGGAAGGATAGGCTACTTTACATCCTTTGTGTTGTCTGTTAACAGATATTGTCCAGTGATGCATTTCTAGCCAACGTAAGTGTCAATGTGCGAAGCAGGCAATGAAATCATTTCATAATGAATTCATATTGTGGTTAGTAAGAAGTTATTAGTAACTATACCAAGTACTATGTATACTAATACTGTAAGTACAGTTCTTACAGTTTGAATCAACACATATAGTGTGTGTGTGTGTGTGTGTGTGTGTGTGTGTGTGTGTGTGTGTGTGTGTGTGTGTGTGTGTCAGAGACACTGAACTGAAATAGTGACAGACATATGCAGCAGCTGAGCTACAAATGCATGCACCTTGGCACTAATGGGAATGCCCCGACATGCATGCACAAGACATGACACGGATTCAATTTAATTAAGAAATCGGTAGAATTGAAAGAGTTGAAGCAAACAGGGTTGGTTTTCTTTTTGTTCACAAAAAAACATGAGCTCATTCATTCATTCATTCATTCATTCATTCAAACGAAACACATATCAGCTGTTGTTTCAGAGAGAAACATCCCATTTTTCCGTAGTAAAAAATAAAAGTAAGCAACGTTCTCCAAATAGACCTAAATCCCATTCATTAAGATGTCGACTGCATGAATGTACCCTCATTCAGGGTGAGTGTGCCCGGAATCTGCTAATCTCCTTTACAACAATGAAAGAATGGCTTAACTGTGAAGATGAAGTAAGAAAGATTTACCACATTAATTCAAATTATATACAAGCAAATTACATCCCCATGCAAGATGGCTGTAACTTACCTACGCTGTTGTGCTAATTCCAGTTAGTTAAACCAAAGTCACTGACGATTTCCTTGAACTTAGGATGCACACGTAGCTTGTCCTCCTGACAGCATGACACACACTGAGCCACTGACACTCTCGCAGCAGGATTGCCACTCTGAGTCAGACAGCCAGACATACACACAATGCCCGGACCAAG
This sequence comes from Percina caprodes, assembly GCA_013375575.1. Classification (NCBI taxonomy): domain Eukaryota; kingdom Metazoa; phylum Chordata; class Actinopteri; order Perciformes; family Percidae; genus Percina; species Percina caprodes. Next base: position 1,406,258 of record JABXJD010000008.1, read on the forward strand.
CAGAGGGTTGAGAAGGAGGGAGCAGCCCCAAATTGCCAAATTCCACACAAGACAGAAGGGCCGAAAAGACACATTTAAGACTAAATTAAAAGATAAAAACAGTTTTAGAGTTTTAGTTTTACTGCCCACACTGGATTCATTCATATAATTCCAGCGGTTGGTTGAACTGTCACTGTGTTTTTCTCTTCCTTACACCAAGAATACATCCGTATGCTAGTCAAACTCACTACAACTCTAAACCCCTCATAGGACACAAGTAAACATCCTCCAATGTGATGCATTGTGTGGCTACAAACATTTATAACAAGCAGATAGTATATATCAAGAACTTGGAATTTTTCTTCTTCTTTGTGGAATCCAGTCTGCTGACCACCAAAAGCACTGTAGCAAAACCCTCAGCTCCAGCCAAATGAACCTGTCACCATGGAAACCGTTGGGGTTTTGATCTGTGGCTGCAGGAAGGGGGAATCGTGACAATAAAAGATGACAGTGCTACAGTATGTACTACAGTGTGACACAAAAAGAGAGGGCATCAAATATAATGGCCCTGGCTTAATAAATACCACATGCCAGAATTAAGTAGGCCACTTAAAAAGCCAAAGTCGGCCTGAACAAAAATAGCTTGGGTAAGTCAGGATTTAAATAGACCACTTTGAGTTGGTAGCACCTGGCAAGCACAAGACAAATGGCCATGGCTACTATGACTGGTTCTGCTTTGTACACAACCATCACACACAAAATCCCCACACATTGAGACTATTTAAATATGACCCAAAACTCCAAAGGCCGAATTCACCTTGGTCAGCAAATTCAAATCTGGTATTTGGGGCATATTTGGAGCCAGAGTTGGTTGGTGTTGGTTGGTTGGTGTCTGATGCACAGTCCACAGTAGAATGAAAGGGTGTGGTGTGTTTCTCTCTCTGCAGGGGCTCCGTTCGGGCTTTAACACACACTAGTGATATTTTGGTCGCTGTCAATGAAAAAGCCTGAGAGCCTACCACTGGGACGTAGCAGATGGGATTATTTGTGGTGAGGTCTGCTCTAACCTTTGTACAACATGGAAATCTATGATGGGAAACACACACACACACACACACACACACACACACACACACACACACACTGACAATGTCCTGTCCCAGTGGCACACACACATAATGTAATCATGCGGTTCTTTTATTCAAATTCCTCTGGTTTGTAAAAAATTAAATAAAAAAATCCCTCCCATTTGTAGCGATAACGACATGAAAAGCACCCTACTTCCTCTGAGTGACAATAAAACATGGGTTAATGAGAGGAAGGACTTTTACAGTCGCTCAATGTGTATTAACATTCAAACATACACAGGTGCACATGGGCTCACACACACACACACACACACACACACACACACACACAAAATAGTTTCTGTCACACCACAAACAACCAAAGATTCATTTTGTAATCTATTAGAGCCCCTACTTTCACATACTATTTTGTTGTTTAAAAAGGTCTTTCAAGGGTCAGTTGACATCACAAAAAATGGGGGCATGTACAGTAGTCATGACAACCTCTGTTTTCGCTCCAAGGAGACCGAATGACACTAACAAAAACAGAGACTATGTCCTCTCATGATGTCATACTGTGATCCCAATATGTCCTCCCAACTGTCAAATAAATCCAGTATAAGAACCAACAAAAGCAACATCCAGAAGAGTCCTACATTAAACATATCAGCCACATAAAATAAATGAGCCCACGTATATAACATGGAGCCTCTGCTAAAAGAAGCTGACTGCTGGCCAACAAGATCAGATGTCTCACTGACTTGTTAATATTGAGACCAACAGTAAGGTTACTTATGTTTTGTGAACTATTTGAAAAAAAACCTAGCTGTGGGGATGAATGAGTATAATTCTGACTGATGTGGGATGGAGGAATTCTTTTTTTTTACTTTCTGGAGCAGTCATGCGCCTAGAATTCGATCAAAGTCTTTCCTCAATCATCCACGCTTCAGTGCATATGTACTCACACCTATGCTGAAAGCAGATAGATCAGATCTTTTGCTTCAACTTTAATCAATTTACTAATTTATAACTTCTTCCATAACCACAATCATCAATCTTCCTGCAAATGAGTAAGTACAGCTGGAGATAAACCACATGACAGTCTGTGTTAATGCGCTAATTTAAGGTATGTATCATAACTTTCTGGGAACAACAATTAAATGAGGTTAATGCAATAGCTGAATCACACGGAGCAGATCTGTGATCGCATAATGTATCATTATAGCAATATTTCCTTTTTTGAAAGTTACTTTCAACTGTAGGAGTTAACGTCCTGTTACTTGCATAGGCCAGATGAAATTTCTGACTTGAGTTTTAGCGGAAGCAGCATACATCTATCCATCTGTGGACCCAGACGAGTAAACATACTGAAAAAAACGAATGTGCATGATCCACCAGCCACCCACGACCTCGCCACAAACATGCAAACACACAAGCATACAAAAATGTTTCCATGACAGCCAGACCACCTCTCCTGGGGTGTGGGTAGTGAGGTAGTGTACCTCAACGTCGGTATCCTTGCATATTTTCAATTCTAAAGCCAAATCCTAGCTAGTCTGATAGTCGTTAAAGGTTCCATATTGTAAAAAGTGAGGTTACCATGTATTTTTTATCTTAAAGCAGGTCAATGCATTATATAATTATTGTGAAAGTATCAAAACGCTCAATCCACAGAGATGCAGAGACACCGAGAGCAAAGATATGGAAGACCTGGAAAAGCTAACCAATCAGAGCAGACGGGCAATGATTTGAGACCTTTAAACCTCGTGTTGTCTTCCCGTCAAAATTGAAAATCAACACTATTGTTGACACTTTTTATCGATGTTTTTAACTTTTTCTCATGTTTTTGTCCCTTTTTTCAACACTTTTGATGCTTTTTTTTCAATATTTATCACTTTTTTGATGATTTTTGGTACTTATTAACTTTAGTTTTACAGTTATTTTTGGAATTTATGATCAATAAACCTCATTTATAGGAAATTATACCTAATGTTTGAGTTAGAAAAGCAGGAATTATTTAGACTAAAATTAAAGGAATGGATATGTCAACTTTTACTCAGTACTATTTAAAAACCACTTCAATTTGTTTTTCAAATGCTATAAAATTGAATAAGACGCCCCAAGATTAATGAAAGTAGAGATTTGTACTTGGCAAAGAGCGTTGTGTGGAATCAATCATGTTATTTTGGGTAGTTAAAAAGAACATTGATATAGGAAAATGGGTCAATTTGACCCGAGGACAACATGAGGGTTAAGGGTGGAGACAATCAGCAACACACTAAAAACACACTTCACAAATTGGATGCACATTAGCTAGTACTGAACCTGATAATATCCTGTAATTCTGCTGTGTTGAAAACTGAAAAAAAAACAAGAAATGTCTGCCAACAAAATACTACAGGAGGAGATAAATGGCAATAAAGGCAACAAGCTGAAGTTGCTGTACTCAGGGGATTGAACTCTGTGACCTCTTCTCCACATTTTACATTTATGGACTTAGCTCTGAGCTCTGATCCGACACACATGAGCCAGACATGGAGCATCTTCCTCTCTTCCTCCTCTTTCTCCTATGAAACTGAATCCTGCAGACCCCCCACCTCCTACTGTCATACATGATATCAGGAGCCACAGCGAAAGGCAGGGATATTTTGTTGAAATTGAGACTGAGGAATAAAGATGCATATCTTCAGTTTCTATGAAAGACCATTTAACATTCACACAGCTGTTAGCCCATCACATGTACAAGGAAGGAAGACTTGAGCTTGTTTTTATGAGTCCCATTTGACCCCATGCCTGCTCGTAAAACAAGTATCCCTGCACAGACTATGATTTTTGCACAACACACAGCCAAGTGCAGCACACATGTACACCCATTTTACAGTTTTAAGCACCATGAGAGCCTGCTGCTGTCTATACAGACACAAGACACACAAACACATAATAACAGCGCACATTAAATTCCACCACTTCAATATTGTCAAAGATACGTAATTAAATCAAGCTCAACATCAAACACAGTTCTTTGGCAGCCACGCAGGAATCCGACGTCCAGGAAAACATAACAGCCTAAAATATCTCATCAAAAGGCAGATTACAGTAAGCTGAATCTAATGGCCATGCCTTATCAAGCATGATGAATAGCAAAGAGTCATTTAACAGGTGAACAGAGGAATGTAACCCGGTGCTTACTGTTCACAGCCCAGCTGTGGAACAGACCCTGAGGCCCGGATGACTCAAAACTACAAACCTTAACCTCTGAGAACAGACACAGACAGAACTGGAGTGTCTCAGAGGAACACTGGCAGATCTTTGATGCCTTGCCCACTCTTAAACCAATGTGTACCTGGACAAAGGTTTCAGTGCCCTTTACTTTAAATAGTTGGTCCCTTATTTGTTGTGAGGCCCAAGTAAGTTGAGCTTCTGTGATCTGACAGCAGGTAGTTTGAGCATTCATGTGTCACTGACCATGAAAGGCTCGCTGAAGTTGGTTAATGGTGACCAACTCCAGCAGTAGTGTGTGCATGTTTGCCGATGAGGTCAAACAGGCCTGCTGACACTCAGTGTGGAGGAGAGGCTTTAGTACAGAGTAAAGATTTATGGGGTGTCCTCTGCCCATCCTCCTGTCGGACTTGTCTTAGATTACCATCCTCTTGCTGTGCATGACTGCTGCCTTTGTCCACAACAGACATGCTTCATATTAAATCTGGTATTCCACTTCTTTAACTGTCACTGATCCACTTATATAACTCTCCTCAAATCCCATTTTCTCTACTCTTACACCATTCCCTTTCTTATTTAACTCTTTCTGACCTGATGGTTTAGTTTAGAAGGAATTTACCCTCTCTGTGTTGGCCATATACTACAGGCAGAATGAAAACATTCCTTCTTTTATTGTGTCAAGTAGTTATATTCAATACATAAAAAAGAAGCAGTGGACAATCAATTTTCATGGTCTACAAGACTCATCTGTTAAGCACCAAATGTGATTTCAAGATGGTGCTGTCAATGAGCCCAGAATCCTTTTGGCTCTGTGTATGGTTTATGCACAAAGCCAACATTATTAGAGGTCTATTTTCTTGATTAACAGCTGTAAATACAATACATTTTGTCTAGTGATAGACCGAAACAAATCCAGTATGGCAGGTTGACATTTTTATGATGTAAATTGAGGGAGCAAAAGCAGTATCAGCTCCAAATATCGGCTCAAGAAAATCGGCAGCCCGTATCGGTCATCGGCTAAGGCTGATGGAAAAAAAAATTGTATCGGCACTAAAAAAAAAATCCATGTCGGTCAATCCCTAATTTAGACTAAAGTCCACACAGAATATAAAAGGTAATGCTACATTTCTATCAAATAGTGTATTCTTTAAAATGAAGCCATGTAATGGACATTTAATTGGAACCCTGTGTGGCCCTATTACCCTACATGTTTACAATGTCTTTAATTGACTACGCACAGGGTTCCCACACCTTCTTAAACACAACATTCAAGAACCTCTAATGAACTTTCCAAGCTCAATTCCCTGAAATTCAAGAACACAGCACGGCATAGTTTGAGACACGGATCAAGGTTAATTACTGTTGCAACACTGAAAATTTGTATAATGAGAACTAGCAGGCTTTACAGAAGCTCACAGACAACAATTAAAGAGAGAGAGGCTTAGATGTGTAAACACTTAGTTACAGTGATGGCTGACTATGTGGTCTCTTCACAGCGCAGCAAAATAATGTTTAGCCTTTTTACTGACGTTAGGTACAAAAAATATCAAAAGAACTTCAATTTATATTCTTGCACAAAATATATAAATTCAACCACTTTAACAACCCATGTGTATGTTCATGGCTTTGATTTCTTTCTCTCAAATTGACAGACTTTCACTGATTTAAGGACCCATGGGAACTGTGTATACAAGAAATGGAAAAACACACATCACAATTCAAACTAGGTGGTCAGAGTCTATATGTCCATGGTAAAAGCAAGTGTGTGTGTGTGTGTATCTGTGTGTGTGTGGGGAGGGTGTAAAATAGCTAATTTTACAAATAGAATGGAGTTGTTGTATATGATAGGGATCAGCGTCAGGAGCCTCCTAGACTCTAGGAGAGGAGCAGAAAAAGTCTCACCTCGTTGGGTGAAACTTCACACTCTGTCTCCAGGCCAGCGGAGGGCCAGGGGGCCCCCGTTGAGGCTTAGACAGGACAGCTCCATTCATCACACCTGCCATTAACGTACCACTGAGGAATAGCTCTGACGTGTGTCCATCTAAATGTTTTACTGCTGATATCTTGATGCGTTACTGTCTGTAATCTGCTGTAGGTCAGCTTTGACTCGTTGTGCAAAGGTGTGCGGTCTGTTCAGAGGTGATTTAGATTACATGAAAGTTGCTTTGGCTATTTATGAACAAAATTCTTTGGCGGCCTGCCGTGAACATGCTCAAATGTACTCGCGCCTTGGACACGTCTTTGTACACGTATAACACACAGCCATGAAAACAGTTAAGTTATCAGCATGGTGAGAACTAAATAATACGTCAAACTGTCTACCTCACAGCAACTTGCAAAATCTCAATACAGAATCCGTAGTTAAAGTTGGTGTGAATGTTTCACGTCTCAGGAATGTTTCTGTCAAATAGTCCCCATATAGTTTAATTTGTAGTATGAGCGCAACCACAGAGTCATTCCAAGCTCCCTCATTATTTAGAGCTTACATATGAAATGACATCATGCTTGCAAAATTTCAACAACAAAAAAAGGAAAAAGAAAAAGCAGGTATAAACATACCAGTGTTTTTTTTTCCTTTCCCCTCCTCCTGCAGAGATCAAATGAGCCCATGAGGGAGAATATAAAATGATGGCCTTCCTGAAACAGGCCAAGCAGTCAGCATTACAGTCAGGCTACGTCATGAGTCAGCAGTGGGTCACCTGCTATGACCTCGCTTGGTTGGAGGAAGGACTACTGTACTGTTAGCTGGTACAGTGACTACTTTTTTACACTTCACATTCAATTTAAATGCTTTACTTCCACTTTAGATGAACTTAAAAAAAAACATCTACAATCATGACATGACATAGCATTTGGACAAAGAAAAAGAAAACATAAGATTACTTATTTGATTCTCTGGCATCTTCATGGCCCTTACGTGATACATTTTTATTGAGTTAAAATAAAAACAGGCGCAACATGTGTCAGAAAGTATTGGAATTGTGATTATAAGGTATACGAAAGTGAGTGGTATAAAGTATGAGGAGGTTAATAACAGGAGGAGACAAGGTATTTCCTGAAGTCTCAGATTAGAGTGATTTGGCCCTTCTGGCTGTAGAAGGATGGATTATTCCACAATTTGATCAAGTGGTTTCTAGGACTGAACCATGTCTGTAAGAGGGAGAAGCCTTTTGCATTTACCCAGGGGAATAAAATGGGACCATTTTTACTTGGATTACATGTGCGTGAGTGTGTTCTGTTATGTCTGTGGGTCTGCTGCTGTCTATGATCCTGTCTGTCAATAATAGCTCAAACAGGGTACCATGTATGAATTTAAACAGGATCATACTGTATATTTTTAACAAATTCCATCATCAAGCCATGGAATGTAGTCTCCTTGTGCCTTGTGTTGATTTAACAGCAAAATTCATCGGCAGTCTCTCATCTTCCAAGCGTTTCCCCTGTGGTTTCGTGTATTCAGCTCCTCTCTACTGTAACTGCCCATCTCTCTTCATTCAACTCCGAGTCAAGTCTTGAAATGCCTTGTTTGTACAGCAGGCAGTTAGTGTAATGACATGGAAGAGCATCAGACAAAATGCCTTAAATAGCATGCTGAGCATGCCACAATTGAAGATGGATTTTCTCCGTCTGCTTTGCAATGCATTGAAATAGTGAGGGATCAGTCATCAGGCACCCGCAGCGTGTTTGGCGTTCTGCACAACCAGACCACACACACCATCAATTTTGTTTAGAAATGCTCTCTTTGACAACACAAACACACACACACACACACACACAACCACACACAAGGGTCTTACACGAAAGAGAACTCACTTACAAGAAAGGCCAAAATGACACACAAACAAATCCCAGTACAAGAGATGCATCATTACAAACAGAGCATTGCATAAAACATTGTGTGAGAGGATCATGAGGACATATTGAAGAATACCAGGCGCTCAGCACCGTAAGACTCTCCGGCCGAGACAAATTGTGGTTGACCACGGAAAGGCCGCGCCCAGCACCCAACCACCAGGAATGTCTCTTTCACTGGCCATGCAAAATGCTGGCATCAGCTCCGCAACAACTCATTAGCCTGAGTGAACGAGGTGGTGAGAAGGTGCGTGGCAGCTGCTTGGACTAGCAACGGCATCAAAGGTGCTGCCCATTGGAGATTAAATAAGGTATTTTAATTCAAACTTTGTAAAATTCTATTTAAAAAGACACACGCACATCTGCACGCTCGTACACACATACAAATAACAGAGTGAACTTTCAAGGATAAGTTGAAGCCGTTCACTTTCCAGTGCTACATACAGAAAACATGAGAAAATGAAAATAGGTCAAACTAACAAGAAAAAGAAAAGAAAAATAAGACACACACATGCACAACATGCAGTCAGTCATGCCTAGCAGACAAATGAGTATGAGATGTGTGAGTTTAATAAAAGAAAAGGTGAATCAAGACATCAAGAAATTTAGTGGAGTGTAGTGGTTGTTTTTACGTTAATTATGTAGCTGAGTGGTCATGGTCCTCAGATATATATGTATATATATATTTTTTTTTATACTGTATACTCATCAAAACACATACATACAGCTAGGGTTGCAGCAGAGAAAGCACTGACTCTGGGTTTCTCCTTCAGCTAATCTGAGATCTCAGGACAGATGCAGATGATAAACCCTTTCTGTAACTGTACTTCTTAAGATGTCATCATGTGGATATCTTTTACACTTCCAGAACTTGAAGATGCTCTGTTTTGTTTTGATGACTATATAATTTGCTGCCATCTAGTGTCCATAATCAATAGCCAACACAGAAAAGGACAGCAATGTTTTAACCACATAAACAATACTAACTGCTGAGAGAGCTGGCACTGCGGCTTAACACCCCCAATCTGTCAAACTACTAAAGCTTCGGCACAAATGTGCATTTGGTTAAAAAAAAATCCTTCCATTCAATTAAATTCAATTAAATTTCATTTTATTTTATTTATAGCATCAATTCGTAACAAAAGATCTCAAGACACCTACAGATAGAGTAGGTCTAGACCACACTCTATCATTTACAAGGACAGTTCTAGTAGTTCTGTAACAACAGCAAAGTTCACTTTTAATAGAGATCATAACCTTTTTGGGACATTTATAAAATGCACATTATTACACATGATTATGAAATTATAGGGGGAAAGCGCAAAGTGCTCGACAACAGTTCTTACATTTCCACTTCACTTCTCTGAGCTTCCCATTCATTTTCTCTATTAGATAACATCAGTATGGTCACAGTGGAAGGCTCTCCTGTTTCCCTGTGGTTTAACATGCTACACGCTACCTTCGTATTCCCCAAGAAGGTGTGAAGAGATGTAGAGCCTGGTAACTGAAAATGCATTGCCTGCATTCCTGTGCCTGGCTCCTGTTGGCCTGAAGACTATTTATACAGCCGCAGAAGAGGCCCCTCATAGCCTACTGGGGAGACGCACGTCCTGGGCCACTGACTTTATATCTCCTGATTACACAAACGCATAAAAATCCTTTGGAAGGTCCAGAATTAGAACCTCAGACAAGACATGAACTGGTTGAATGCATGTTCATTTAAATCCTAGGTAAGATGGCAAGTTTTCAAAAGACGTTCACACTTTAATGGCATCTTGATTTCTAATTATGTAGTGATTCAATGAGTTGCTGCAACCAGAAGGAGCTATTCTGGTTATTCTGGTCTATTGCTATTCTGAATAGTAGGGTTTATTAGTTTGAAAAAGGTTAATGTGGACAGTATGGTCCAGGATCAATGAAAATGTGCCAGAAAAGCTAACCTATCGAGAGAAAAGGACACACTACAGAAAGACCATCCTTACAGCCCTGAAATCATCACACTCAAACAGATTGCAACTTTAATTAGCACAGGTTTGTCTCTATAGTAAACAACAAGCATGTTGACTGAGCTGTGAGGTGGACACATCTAGAAACAAGAGAGGAGTGTATTTTTAGTTTGCTGATGAACTGGTGCAAATAACCAAAGGGAAGGAGTGCTGTGCTTTTTGAAATGGAGTAACAGTTCATCGAAGCATAAATTAGACAGTGTCTCTCCTGTGTCCCTTGAACTGGCACCGATTGACACAGAGTGGAAGTCCCCATAAACCCAAAACCAGGTGCTCTGCTTGTCAACACGTGGGTAACTCTCACCTCCTGGCAGCCTCCCATCTCTCTCATCTTATCTCTAATGGCCAGGCTGAATCCTCATGCCTGGTCTGGTCAATATCACTGACACTGGTATATAAAGGTCTGTTCATATACTGTAGGTCAGCGCATTCTTGGATCATGTTCATCCAATATCTTGAAACTCTGAAAGTGTCCCTTAATGTTACATGGCCTGTGTATGCCTTTACTTCAACAGTTAAAAAACAAAGTTCTTGCTAGAAAACAGTGTTTCATTTGAAACAACAAAGTGTCATTTCACTTAAATTACAAAAAAAGACAGATTTATTCACTTTCCCCTAGTTATATCTAGCCATGCAGGTACTTTAGATTTTATATGCCTCCACATACACTACCATTCAAAAGTATTGGGTTCACTTAGAAATTTCCATTGCACTCCATTATAGATATTGTATCAGCTGAGATCACATTGTTTTTTTAACCAGGGCAGCAGTTTTCAGATTACATTATGTGCTTACATAATTGCTAAAGGGTTGTCCAGTGTTGTCTCAGTTAGTTTTTTAAAATTATATCAGATTAGTGAACAAAATGTGCCTTTGCAACATTGGATGAATGGTTGCTGTTAATCAAGGTCAGCCCCCCACTCAGATCAGCTGGTATTCTGTCTACATGGAGTGGTGTAGAAATTTGTAAGTGACCCCAAACTTTTGACCGATAGTGTATATACAATGTAGCTAGATGCAATATGTTGGTGCTGTTTACAATGTAGACAAATGACATGTCTTGGTTACTCTACACAACTGCTTTTCTGTGGTGTCTCCATAGTTACACAGGTGCTGTTTCGGGAAAAATGTGTTGAGGGCAATGTTTTTTGCATGTTATTTTTATAATGCTGTGGGCACCACAAACCACAAATTAAGTTCAGTTCTACTTAACTCCATTGTATGGGGGTATAGAAAACCTCAGACACATATACTGTATCCCAAAACCTTGACAAAAAAACCTTTAAAAATCTGCTTCCCTATATGCCACTATGAGTAAGTGAGAACGGAGATAGATCAAAAAATATTCACTTTTTATTTTTTCCATTGTCAATTACCTGACCCAGATAAGTATTAATGAATTTGACAAATAATAAACTGACACTATTTTGGTTAATTTGAATTAGTTAAGTAATGTTAACATATAGTTTTGATATATTATATATATACTTATTTTTGAAATTTTTTAAAAATATATCTTTTCGGTGTTGTAATTTGTAGACAGTCCCTAAGCACTCATCTTGTCGTCTCAATGCTGGAACTATACACAGCTGAATTAGCCCAACTTTATGCATTTCTTTCAAATCTCCAGCAGTCAGATTCACTGTGTTCACTCTGAAGGAATCACTGCACATGTGTAGGCACTTTTAATGACATTTTGAACATGTTAAGAAGCTAAAAACGCATTTGAAACCTGCCCTGTTTCAGCATCCTGGGCCCTAACTCTAGCAGGAGGATAACACGGTGTAGGCAGCACCGATTGTTTTCATTTTTCTCTCTACTGACAGCACTCCAAATTTACAGACAACAGAGCTACCTGTTGGAATCGACTGGAATTCTCCTTTAACGGACGTTGTGGTGAGACTGTTTTGTCAACCAAGGTCAACCTTACCTGACGAGTGGCAGGGGGTTTCCTACGACTCTGCATTCCAGACGAATGGGGTTTCCTTCTGCCACCTCCTGACTCTTCAGCTTTTGGAGGAAGCAAGGAGGAGACAGCGGTCCGTTTGCGGTTGGAGCTCCAGAGTGTTGGTGCCTTGCAGAAGCTGCCACTCCAGGCTGAGGCTGCAGGATCATGGCGGGCTGGCTGTACTGTGTCTCCTCTGGCTGGCAGGGAGGCAGAGAGGGAGCAGAGACTGAGCCCTGAGGGACTGGTCGCCTGCTCCTTGGAGTTAGGTAGCCACTATCAGGAGAGGAGGAGTCCTCCTCCACCTGCTGCTCCAAATGAGCAGAACCTTTGAAGATGGACGACAGCTCCTCGATGAACGTCGCAGCTCGGCTACAGAACTCTGTGGCAGAAGCTGCCCGATCATTCAGCTCCAGGCCTTCATGAACCAGCCTGGGTTTGTCCTGCTTATAAACCGGCAGGATGGGTTTGTGGCGGACAACCTTCTCAGCCGAGGCTGGAGCCTCACAGGACACCTGTACGGGTTTGCTGAGGTTGGCGTTGTGACTGGAAGAGTCCTCTGGGCAGGGGGCTTTGGTCTGGTCCTGCAGGTTTGGGCTTGTGGTGAGGTTTTCAGTAGTCTGGGGGGGCACAGGAATAGAGGGGACCTGTTGGAGAGCCTGCTCCTGGGATGTAGGATTAGAGGGTCCTAGATCTTCAGATTCAAATGTGTCACCAAAGGCCTCCAGGGCCAGGTCCAGGCTACGATGAATCTCTTCTGCACTCAAGAAGGCAGTAAGATCTGCAAAGTCCCCATCTCCAGAATCCCGCTCTGTCACTGAGTCCAGGTAGAATTCCCCATCAGAGGAGGCCTCGGAAAACACCCCCCCATCGCCCTCCGGAGTCCCGCCTCCTGCCGGGTCCTTCAGCAGCAGAGAGATGGGGAGTGGCTGATTCCAACTCCCGTCCTGCATCCTGAAACACACGTCAGCAGTCATTAACCAGCAAATGACACATATTTACACTGTAGACAGTTCAGTTTATAAAGTGCATGAGGCCATTATCCTTAGGAAGGGAAATGACAGTTCCAGGAGGAGTGAAGTGTAGTGGCTCATTTGCTCTGCAGCCATAGCTGGCAGGATGACTCAGGCCGGTGTTGTCTGGATGCAGTTGCTGGGTATTAGCAAAGGCCTTTACTAAGGTCATAGTGACATGACTGGCATTTCTTCCACCCTGTGCTTCTGTCAGTATATTTTACCCCATCACTCTGTTCTTTGTTGTACTTACTTTAGTAGTGTTTTAATCCACATTAACAGATTGGTTGTTTAACAGTTACAGCTAAAACAAATTATTGTCATTCCCAATGGATCCAAAGGTTGTTTTTTGAGTAATCAGTTGCATCAAACAAGGTTATTGCACAAGGCCACATCCAACAATACACAGACACAAACAAGTGATGGAAAGACTCCACAAAGAGGTCATGAGTATCTTCAAACAAATTAAATGTGCACAACAACACACACTGTATGTCCTTTACATTCATGTCACCTGATGCATCCTTATGTATAAGTTTACACGTTTGGACTCAGATGTAAAATAGGTCCCATGCAGTTTAAAAGGGTTTTTCATCTCCGATCTCTGTGAGATCTGACTCTTGGTGTAGAGTGAAGCTGTTGGTGAAGACACATACATGAGGCAGTGAGACACTCAGAGCCTCATGGCGTCCTGAAGACCAGCTGTTGTTATTTTTAATCCCCTGGGCTATGTTTCACAGCAGCAGTGCAGCCCCACCCACCCTGAGCTCAGGAGAGAGGTCCCTGAAACTCAGTCGCTACCTTCCAACGCACACAGGTACAACTGGACACACACACACACACATCCACTGACAATCACTGGGCACGTGCATTAAATGCACAAGTCATGAAAACATTCCATCATCTGAAGAGAACAATAACAACAAGTGCAGTGCTTATTAAATATGAATGGGAGACTGATTGACAGAATCTTAACAACTGTCGGTGCTGTCAAAGTTTCCACACTCTCCTATTTGATTGAAGATCTTACAAGCTTTATTAAGTTAACTTCAATATTTTCTGCATTGTATACATGCATTTTCACGGTATTTGTTATATTTAATACAAATACATAATTAAAAATGAGAATTAATCAGCATGAGAAGATAACGCCAAGTTTGAATTTGACTGGTTATGTATATAAAGACTTCATTTAAAACAGCTGTACTGTTACATTAAATGATTTAGAGCATACTTTTTGATAAATTATGAATTCAATTAAGAACCAAACAATAAAGTACTGTTGAGTGTCAACAAAACAGAGCTAAACTTACCTTGAAGTAGGCTATTTGTCCTAACACTTTCTCCTGGTTTCGTGGTTCTAGGGTTGTCTTGCTTAAAGAGCCAAAAACAAGCGTCTCTTTCCAGAAGAGCAGCGTTATTGGTCAGAGAGGATCTCTCAGGTTCAGGGTCCAATTGCGTACTGCCTCTGCAGTGGCCTGCTGTCCCATCTGTCCCGGTCTCTAGTGGCTCACTGTGTTGGGCTATATTTGGCCGGTGGCTCAGGTTTCACAGCCAGAATATTGGCAAGAAGAGAGAGTGTTAAGGCAGTACAGGGGAACAGAAGGTAGTGATGACATTTTTACAGAACAAGTGTTTTTATTAATCAAACACAGTAAACACAGAAAAATAGTGCCACCTGTAATATTTGGCACACACACACACACACACACACACACACACACGCCTGTAATATTTGACACACACACACACACACACACACACACACACACGTATAACAACAGGGGTTCATGTAAAATTCAGAAGCGCTCATTGTGCGTTGGTCACTTTGGTTTGAACAATGACTAGATAATAAAAATCCTGCTGGATATGTCATTTCCTGGATGAGTTATGGTTTGTCTGGTAAAGACGTCTAATGAGACACAGTGAAGTGACAGCAGCTTGGCAGTGTTGCCACTGTGTCCAGCTAAGTGGACGCAATGACCCCACACCACCCACTTATGTGTCTTAGCTATGGGGAAGTTATTGTTAAATAGGTCTGGGAGGATTCAGCAAAGACTAGTGCTGACATACAGGTTCAGCACTGGGTTTGGACAATGCTGCCAGCGTAGATAAAGATTCTAATAAAGCACAGCTCCGTAGCATTTTAAACGGTCTGAGTTAGACTGGACTAAAGACAAAACAGTGGGTTAGAAGGGCAAAGACAAGGACCATGCAGACTCACTTGGGCTATTTCTAGGCCGCTATCACATTTTGTGCTCTTAGAGTTATTCTGGTTCTTCATCAATCTACTGATTACAGTAAGTGCCAGAGACAGGTTTGGGAGGAATTTCCACTGTAATAACTAGTCACACACACACACACACACACACACACACACACACACACACACACACACACACACACACACACACACACAGAACCAACTAATCAGTTACCCTCTAATATTACTACTTGCTCGTCCCCATACCCAATTAATTATAACTGATACTAAAGTAGGCTACCACTTAAAAATAACTGCATTATTTAGTGGTGACTTCTATAACATGCATACTCGTACTCTGCTGTGATGTATGTAAAAATAGTAGCCTACTGGAACATTTCCAGCACTCTTTACACTATGTGCCCACCACAACACTATTCCTTGCATCAGAGATTATGTGAACATTGTGGCCTATGTACAGTATTTCTCTATAGTTTTTTAAAATATTACTAGAAGCGCCAGAGAATTTCTTTCACAATAGGCATCACTGAATGAATCTGCATCACTTGAATGGTTATAGGCATAGCATAGACATCACACTACACATAATATCTGTGACAAACTATTATCACTATCATATACTGTATATGATATATATACTGTACATATATTTTTTAATTTTATATAATAAAATAGTATATATGTATAATCATGATTTCAATACATTTTACTCATCAAAAATTACAATGAAAGCCAGATAGGTTACCCACAATAAAGAGCAAAAAAAATAAATAAAATAAAATAATGAAAATCTACACATAAAGAACCTATATAAACAAAAATACACAAAAAAACAAAATCATATTGTAAAAATATACAATTACAGCAGGATGTCTTTGACCATTTATTCAACCATTTACGAATTGCGTTTTTCCCTCTGAGTAATTTTGTCTTCTCCCGCCTCCCGTTGCTCCTCAATGATTGGTCACAGGGAAAATATGGCGCTGTCCGCGTAATTGTGAAAACATCATGAAGAAAACGTCAATGTCTGATTCGCAAGGCTGAGCAGAGTGTGTTTGACGCTTTTATATTTCACAACGGTATGTTGCAGTTATTATTTCGCCGTCTGTGAGGGTCAGCGCGGTGAACTTAGCCCCGGGAGTTTCTCCACATTAGCTTTATCGGCTTGCTAGCAAACCTGCTAGCATAGCTAATAGCTTCCATTTGTCAACTCGTAACGGTGAGGGAGCATTAATCATCATTAATGTTAACATAACGTTATGTAGATCATTAATGTTAGTTAACGTTATGTCGCTAACGTTACCCACCTGCTACACACTTAATTAACGTTACATTTACACGCTAATTGCATTTGGCAGATTTTGGTCAACACAGTACAAAATAGCAAATTTACAATCAACATTAACCCTTGTGTTGTCCTCGGGTCAAATTAACCAGTTTCAATGTGTTTTATATCATAAATATTAGATTTCTTTTAACCAAATTGCCCAATAATAAAATAGATGATTCCATACAACATTCTTCAGGTAAAATGAATGATTACTTTCATTGACTGTTTTGGGTCTTTTATTTAATCTTATAGAATTTGAATTCTTTTTTTAATGTTTTCAAAACAGTATTACTAAACGGACTAAACTTTGACATCTACCCATCTGTGATTCACTCAACATCCTCTGACCTCAACTATTAGTCAAAATAATTCATAATTTCTGCCTTGTTAACTAAAAACTTGCATATAATTTGATTATAAATGAGGTTTGTTGACCATGAATTCCAAGAATAAGTTTAAAACCTATTATTAAACCAACTCGGGTTTTAAAAAAAGTGCCAAAGCATGGAAAAAGTGTCAAATCAATAAAAAAAAAAACATCAGAAAGCACCAATTTTTAAAAAGATTTTTGACCTGGAAGGGCAAGTTCATGGTTCACAGGAAGACAACACAAGGGTTAAGAAAACTCGCAAATGTGTTATGTTGAAAATTGCTCAAAAGACTAATAAATGTAATAAAAAAATAACGTTACACTTAATGACAAATGCTTAGCTGTGTTTTTTCCCGGGCCTCAAAAACAGGATTTCATTATCACGCATGAGAGCATTTCATAAATTGTTTAGTTAACCGTCCAAATTATTATTTATTGACACCTTCACATTTTCCAGCCCACAACATGCCTGCCTTTCGGCAAGTGGGAGAGAAGCAGCTTCCTAACCCGGTACTGTGCATGGCATGGTCTCCCAAAAGGGATCTTATTGCTCTGGCCAACACAACAGGAGAGGTAGGCTGAAACTTTTTTTTTTTACCCTGAAACATGCCTTATTGGTATCTCTTGTGGTTTGTAATTTCATGGTTTGTCCATAGTTGTTGCTCCATCGCTTGGCTAGTTTCCAGCGTGTTTGGAGTTTACCACCCAGTGAGTATACTGGGAAGGACATCACTGCACTTGCCTGGCGACCTGATGGCAAAAGTAAGGAATGACCGTGTACCTCTTTGTGTTTAAAGTCACCTGCTTGTTGATAGTATCATAAAGATATGAAACTTCTCTCTTTAATTGCCAGTTTTGGCCTTCAGCCTCAGAGACACAAAGCAGGTGGTCCTGTGTGGGGTTGAGAAAGCAGAGATCCTCCATGTGTTTCCAATGCAGAGCCCTGTGACCTGCATGCACTGGATGGAGGTGACTGAGGAGAGCAGGTATGCACGAGGATCACGGTTTGATCCAGTGGCACAAAGGACGTCTGATTTTCTAGATTAATGTTAATGTGTTTGTCTTTTTTATGTGTTTCAGTGCCCTCAGCTCCTTCTACAACTCGGAGGATGAATCCAAACTTTTTCTTCCCAAGTTACCAACACTTCCCAAGAGGTACCCCTAGCACTAACTGCACATCAGATTATAAGAGAGCAACACCTGGATTTATTAACATTTGATTGCATCTTTTGTTTTCCTCCAGCTATAGCACAACTTCAAAGATCTTCAGGTAGGACAGTATTTTAATTCATAACTCTTCAGTCCAATATCAGCTGACTACTGCATGTTTTGTATGTCATATGTGTTTATCTATCTGTGTTACAGTGAGGAAAAGTCTGATGAGATAATGAATCTCATGGGAGAAGTCAGGTAAATTAGGCCTCACGTTTAAGCAACACAACGAAAAACAACGTCTGAGTCTTTTTAATGCAGTGCTCTTTTTTTTCGGTTGGATTGGATAATATTTCATTACCGTGTTTTTGTTTCCATGCAGGCTGAACATACTAGTTCTGGGAGGAGACTCTGGCTTTGTGGAGCTTTATGCCTATGGGATGTACAAGATTGCCACTCTAACAGGGGTAAGGCCTAATAATCCATTCATCAAGTTTAGACTGATAAAATATTAGCCAGCAGAAATTTGACTGGAAGTGCAGAATTGAGTGATTAAACAGGAAAAACCAGAAGTCTTAAAGTTAAATTGGATTGCACTTTAGAAACATCTTACAAATAAAGACAACTTATTTACATCACAAAACCATCACTTTCATTGATTTGAATGGTAGGTAAATTATTTACTTAATTAATTTCAGTTAATTATTTACATCCTAAAAAGATTATAAAACAAAATAGCCAGGTTCTGTGTAGGGCCGGGCGATACGGAGAAAATGGGACATCACGATATTCTTGACCAAAAACATCAATATCAATATTGCCACACTATTGTAGGGTTGTTGCTTTCACAAGATATTTTTTTACAATAAGATTTTAGATAAATAATCATCATCAACAATGTGATAAACAGTGAAATTCTAGAGAAACTATTTTTTCCAGCTGTATACCGAGTATGTTTACATGCATGCACAAAAATATGATGTTAAAACAAATCTGCAATTATACAATGATATTCCCTCAAAATATTCCACCAAAAATTCTCTGAGAAAATGGAGTTAGTGTGTGCTTGTTATTATCAATTTAGACAACGTAACTGTATATCTCGATATTTGATTTCATCACAATCTAGTCCCGCTTTGCCAGACCCTCCACAGCACTGCGGAGGAGGGTCTTGCTAGTCCACACAGCATTCCGGGATGAAAGAACAATGTGCTCTGGTTTATTGGCATCTTTTTAAACCAATCACAATCTTCTTGGGCGGTGATATGCTCCGGGAAAAGCTGCAGTGCCGCTGCTAAAGAGTCTCGGGAAGGAAGTCGTTTTGGAGGAACATGTGTACGTTCAGAAGTAGTTTTAGTCGTCAACAGAAAACTCAGATTGGACAGATAGTCTAGCTAGCTGTCTGGATTTACCCTGCAGAGATCTGAGGACCAGGTAACCATAGTCCTCAGATTGGACAGATAGTCTAGCTAGCTGTCTGGATTTACCCTGCAGAGATCTGAGGACCAGGTAACCATAGTCCTCAGATTGGACAGATAGTCTAGCTAGCTGTCTGGATTTACCCTGCAGAGATCTGAGGACCAGGTAACCATAGTCCTCAGAAATCCACCAGAGGTTAGAGTACCAACACAAAGGAAGCCCAAGGCAACGGACATCCGGCCTAAACGAGTGAAATCTGGCAGAATTTCAGTCGGCAACGGAGCAATCCCAGACGTCAAGGACATAAACTAATAACGATATGATTCCATTGAAAGACGATAAATTATATTTAATAATTGCCCAGCCATAGATCAATGGCACAAAAGTATTGTATCCATTCGACCCAGTTGGACTGAAATCTACTTACCTGCAGCTTTAAAGAACATTCCTAGTTTCAGTAAAGATGTAATATAGGCAGTTCAGGCTGTAACTATTTTCCACATTGTATTCTTCACAACAATGACATTAATCACAATGAAATCATAATGGATTTAATTGTAACTGTGGAACAAAAAAGCCTCTAAAGCTCATATTCCTTGGCTACAACAATACATTTAGTTAATTGAACTCTTTAATGTGATAACACTTTCCAGGTATCAGGAACCTGTCGCAGCCTGAGTCTGTCCAGTGATCTCAAGTCGTTGTCTGTCATCACAGAAGTCCGGTCTGCTGACAACAACCCACAGATCTGCTACATTCAGGTGACGATTTGGCTTCCTCCATTTCTTGTAAACTTGCTTTGTCTTCTTGTCCTCATCTCTGCTCTAACATGCAATTTATATTTGATTCTTTTTTCTTTGTCTTCCAGCTAGACACAGGGTTGTTGTCAGACTGTCTGCCTGAGGTGACCAGGATGGCACGCAAGTTCACCCACATCTCTACCCTGCTGCAGTACCTGCACCTCTCACTCACATGCATGTGTGAAGCCTGGGAGGACATACTCATGCAGATGGATCTTCGACTCACTAAGTTTGTTCAGGTAAGAAGTCGTGGTTTGTAGTCTAAGGGGGTTTTCACACCTATCTTGTTAGGTCCAGACTTTTGGACTTTGATCCAAACCCAAATTACAGGTTTGAAACTTCCCCCGGACCAAGTTCTGGACCAAATTTCAGGCTGTTGGTCCGGACCCAAAAGAGGTAGTCTCGGCCCGGATCAAGCTGAAGCATGATCTGGTTTGTTTTAAGTGTGAACGTATTTTTTGGATGCAGGAAGCTCTGGCAGGATATCTTTGTTGTCATAGGACCGAGGAAGCTCCTTTAAGGAACAGCTCAGTGTAGGGCTGGGCAATATATCGATATCGTGATACAGGGTAGATATCCTCTTAGATTTTGGATATCATTATATTGTTAAATGGCACACGGGTTGTCTTTTTTAAAGGCTGCATTACAGTAAAATTATGTAATTTTCTGAATTTACCAGACTGTTCTTGCTGTTTTATTATTTGCCTTTACCCACTTAGTAACTGTATTACTGTTGAGTATTTGTCAAATATCTCATTGTGTAAATATTTTGTGAAAGCTCCAATAGTCAACCCACAGTAGGGCAGGGCAATATAGAGAAAATCAAATATCACAATATTCATGACCAAATACCTCCATGTTGATATTGCGACAATATTGTACAGTTGACTATTGGTGCTTTATTTACACAATGAGATTTTTGATAAATAATTTCCAGAAATGATTTAATGACTTAGTGGGTAAAGGTAAAGAATAGAACAGCTAGAACAATCTGGTAAGTTCAGAAAACTACATAACTTTACTGTAATGACAACACTTATTACCATATTACGAAATATTGAAAATCTAAGATGAAATCTAGTCTCGTATTGTGATATCGATACAACATTGATATATTGCCCAGCCCTACCCTACAGTATCGATATTGACGTGTAGGGTCCAAAATATCGTGATATTTGAATTTCTCCATATCACCCAGCTCTATTGCAGTGCTTAGTGCTTAGTGTTAGTGTGTGTGTGTGTGTGTGTGTGTGTGTGTGTGTGTGTGTGTGTGTGTGTGAGAGAGAGAGAGAGAGAGAGAGTGTCAGTACTCACAGCAAACAGCTGAGACAGCAGAGAATAAATCAGCAGTTTACTTGTTAAGTGGTAGTAAATGTACAGTGTAGGTTTTAGCTTGTCTGATTCCTCTTTTGTAGGAAAAGAACACAAGCACTCAAGTCCAGGATGAGTTTCTGGAACTTTTACTGTGGGGACAGTCAAGGTGAGAAAAGACAATTTCTTTTTTAATTTATAGAACAGACCACAAAAAAAGAAAGAAAGCACACATGACAGCAACCCACTTAGACAAATACTGGATGAAATGATGCATAAAAAAGAAAAGCACTAAATAGGACCTTATGTGGACATTTCTTTTACAAGTGCTCACATCATATATATTTCACAAGTAACAGGGAAACAACAGTTAAGAAAATGACACATAATCCATGGATATCCAAGAGAGAGTATTAAAGGTAAAGGTGCTATATTGTCACATAAACTTACATTTATTGAAATTCACTGTCCCATCCCATCCACCAACTCCAGATCTGAGCCTTTTTTTATGGTGGGGGAAACTGGAGGATCCAGAGAAAACACACGCTAACACAGGGAACATACAAACTCCACATAGAAAGACCTGAATTTGAACCCAGAACCTTCTTGCTGTGAGGTCACTGTGCTAACCATTGGGCCACCATGGTGCTTTTAAGGATTCAATTTGAATTTCTGTTAGAAGTATTTGCTCTGTGTCATGTTGTCATGTTTCCAGTGTCCTGTAGGTGGTAGCAAATGTGTTGGGCTAGTTAAATGTGATAGTAGGGGTGATTCTGTTTCTTACCGTTGGCTCTCTGCTTTCACGTAGCCCTGAACTACAGGCTCTTCTCATGAACCAGCTGACCGTCAAGGTGAGAGTAAGATGTGTAAATGCTGCCTTTTTTTAGTGTTCAAACTTGAGAGTTTATATGCAGATAAGATTTTTAACTGAAAAACACATCTTGTTTTAGTTTTTTAGTTTTATTCTATTTTCACCATAGGGCCTAAAGAAACTTGGCCAGTCCATTGAGTCATCTTACTCCAGCATTCAGAAGCTAGTGATTAGCCACCTGCAAAGGTAATTTCAGCCTTTCACTTTTCCCTCAGTGCTGCTATTATCTGAGATTTTGCTGTTAAACTGCTCCGCTCCCCCTTTGGCTTGCTGCAGTGGCTCTGAGGCTCTGTTGTATCACCTCAGCGAGGTGAAAGGCATGTCCCTCTGGAAGCAAAAGTTTGAGTCCCTTGGTCTGGATTCAGCAGCTATAGAAGGTACCGCATCCCCAACCTGCACCAGTAGTAAAAAATGTTATGCTTTTTAATCACCATCAACAGCCACATGTGTGTTTTATGTTCACAGGTGCCATCACAGCTGTGGGCTCCTTTTCTCTGAAAGCCAACGAGCTTCTGCAGTGAGTTCAATTATTATTTTGAATGAACTAGTTTTTTGTGCCATTAGCATAGTTAATTATATTTTGTGTAGTCTCGCATTGCCAGACCTTCCTCCACAGCGCTGCGGAGGAGGGTCTGGATAGTCACCACAGCATTCTGAGAAAAATGTGCTCTTGTTTATTGGCATTTCTTTAAACCAATTACGATCGTTCGGTGCCTCTGCTAAATAGCCTCAGGAAGGAAGTTGTTTTGGATTTACCCTGCAGATCTGAGGAGCAGTTAACCATAGTCCTCAGAAATCCACCGGAGGTTAGAGTGCCAACACAAAGCAAGAGGAAGGGGACAGACATCCGGCCAAAAAGAGTAAAATCTGGCGGAATTTCTGACGGCACTCTAGCAACCCTGGAAGTGGAACGTCGTGGATGTAGACTATATTTTGTGTTAATTGTGTATCTGCCACTGTTTGTTGCTTTTTTTCACTGCTTTCATTTTGTCCTTTAGGGTGATTGACAAGAGCATGAAAAACTTTAAAGCCTTTTTTCGGTGGTTGTATGTAGGTAAGGGTAAAATACTCTTTGTCAAATACATGTGCAGTAGTTAAACTTGTTTATCCTGATATAACAACATTTATATTTGTGCGCATTCATGCGTTTTGACATGCCCTATTTTGTAAAAAATAATGTTTGAATAATCTTTTTGCAAAAACCTTTGTTTCCCCGCAGCCATGCTAAGAATGTGTGAGGAGCACGTTCCACCGGAACTCAACAAGGTGAGTTAGAGGGAGAGAGATATGAGATTCCTAAATAATGAATACAAAATAATAAATAAATAATTATAATGTCGGTTGATGCCTTAGATGACTCAGAAGGACATTGCATTTGTTGCTGACTTCCTGGCTGAGCATTTCAGTGAGGTGAGGTCAGCGTAATGGCACTGTGATGACAATTTAACACTTATGTTCAATTTATTCATAGTGTTATAAAACAAGTTTAACTGTCCTCTGGTTTAACAGAATGAGGAGCTCTTTGATCGTAAAGGGAAGTACTTCAACGTAGAACGAGTTGGTCAGGTGAGTGGTTTTGTGTTTCATACCTGCAAGTGTTTTTGAATGGAGCTGCTATCTTTCAACACGCTCTTTTCTCTTTCATGTGGACCTACAGTACCTGAAGGATGAGGACGAGGACCTCGTATCTCCGCCCAACACAAAGGGAAACCAGTGGCTGAAGTTCCTACAGGACAGCACGCACCTCAGGGGTGAGCTATTATCTTGACTGTTATTAATTGGTAGTGTTGTAACTAATTTGTGCATGTTGGAATGAGGTTAAATAATTTGTTTGGTGACAAACTGCTGGGTCTCTCAATTAGTTTGAGTGGTGGTTTTATTTCAGATACCGTTGCCGTAACTAACAGAGAGAATGTGTTGGCTGGTTTATCTAGAGAGCCCTTTGCTGTTCCCTTCATTTCCCCAAAAGTCTTTGCACTTTGTCAAGAGGATGATGGAGAATGTGATCGTGCAGTGTCTACAGGAACCTGCAGTGAGTTTTGCCCATCTTTCTCTTATCCTCCAGTACAATGAAGCATTTAGTTCCAAACTTCAGGGACCCTCCCTGACAAAGTCTGGAATTTAACACTGAAAATGTTGCTTCAAGATACAGTAGGCTTCAGGGGTAGGAACATTTTTGCCCATTCTGTGCGTTGATTGAAGGTCTTCCTATAGCATTTGAACACATACAGTAGCTACAATACAGCTATTTGGCAAATGCAAATTAACAAATGTTTGATGTTATTCTTTTGACTTATTCCTTCATTTTACATGTTGCTTATTTATCGTTTGTAATCTGTACGCAGGAAGTAATTGGGAGGTCTGTAAAACAGGCCGTCTTTTTGCCCCTGTACACTGTGCCAGAGAGGTATGCTCTTATGTCTCTCTTAATAATCCGTGTTAATTGAAATATGACTAAATTAATGTGACTTAAAGTTGTATTTATTTGTTTCTCTACATTTTCTTTCCAGCTCTGAAAACACTCCACAACTTTTTGAACTCCCATCTTTGTACGTAAAACACAAACCATTTCCTAATGGTCTATGTCGTGATAGGGGTCTGTATTAATATTTCTTGGTTAAATTTCTACAGGTGGAATGACAAGAAAGCCAAAATGCATAATGTTGTGTTCTGCATGCCGGAGATTTCACCCTGCAAGCTCTACCTGTTACGGAAAGCAACAGACCCAAACAGGTACGTGTGTGATTGATTGTGCGTGAGTTTTGGGCATTTAATCTGTTTTTAACCCTATTTGTTTACCCTACACAGACATATCCCCAACAGTGTCATGTCCATTGACCTCAGCCACCATCTTGACAATGCAGACAATGATAATGCTGCAGCCCAGTGAGTGCCTCTCTTTCCTGACAATTGATTTGTTAAACAGACATAAATGCAAAGTCGTTCCTCAGCTACTGGTTGTGTTGCTACCATGACTTGCCTTTATTCTTCTTTTGCAGGACTAATTATGTATACAGCTGCCTGGATGCTTGTTTCTATGACGATGAAATGCTAACTGTGGTCTTGCAAGGATCAGAAGAAGAAAACAAAAGGCGTGTGCTGGCTCAGCTTCCTCTTGCTTCAGTCCTGAGCTGTGAAACTGAATTCAGCTGGGAGCCTAACCTGAGGTCTGTTTGGATTAAAAGTATTTGTGAAATGTCGTACTATAATTTAGCTTGATCCATCCTCTAAAGACAGCAGAGAAGAGGCATAAGATACTGCATATGTAAGATAAGATAAACTTTATTGTCTTGCAGTAAATGTGTCGTTGGGAAAGAAGTGATGACAACAGCAGCATACAAACACATGCATTAGTTATCAATCATACAGTTGTAACAACAAGTCAACAATGTGCATAACAAGACAACAATGTACTTTATGACAAAAAAATAGATTGATAGAGATCATCTACTATTTGAGAGGCCCTGATTTAGTATTGTACTGCACGTGCCCCGTTATAAAATAAATTACGCGTAGTAAGGGAATTGTACAAATAAAAGAATCCAAATTGCGGATACAAGAAATAGCATATGGAGAGTAAAATTACACAGGTTACATAGGTTAAAGCACAGTATTTTAGTGATGAGGACTGGACTGGTTGGTTGTTCAGTAATACTATAAATGTGGGGACAAATGAAAGCTTATGGCGGTTGCTTTTGCACCTACTGGCTCAACATGTCACCTGTGTGGTTAGGTTGGACCAGCAGAGCGGTGCCATCCCGTGCCAAGGCCTGGTGATGGGGAATCAGTGGCGTGAAATGGAAAACATGAAGGCTCAATTTGTAGCTGTCAATGGAATCCGCAAAGTGGCCTGTGTGGTAAGTTAAATGATATATCTAGCACTAACAAGTATATTTAGTGTGTGCTGGATTTTAGTTTATTTTCTGAATGAACTGTATTGTAATATTCATATACTGTATTTGTACCAGGGATCAATAAGGTCAGAGGATCTATTTTCATGTGTTCTCACATTACCCAGCCAGTGAACAAATGTAGTGGACTGTCTCTGTTTATTTGTTTCTCTCCTGGCAGCTAAGTGCCAATCTCAGGCACATTCGTGTTTTGGAGATGGATGTAGAAGACGAAGATGATGAAGGAGGCGATTCACAGAACGCCAGTGCTGACCAGGACGGGCTGGACACTACTATGACCAGCGAGGGGCAGGGAGAGGAGAATATGGAGGATAAAGATGAGGCTGGAAAGCAAGGAGGGGGAGATGAGTTTAAAAGAACTGAGGAGCATCTGGAGTCAGAAGAGGCCCTGGAACTCTCTTAAGACTGAGAGACAGAAACAAGCTACATTAATAAATAATAATTAGTAGTAGTTTTTGTTTGTTGCAAAAGATCTTTTTACAACATCCCGAAATATGTATAATGTTTGTATATGGCAATAAACAGTTTTGTTTTTCTCAGAATGTACTTATTTTTTAGAGTACTGTACATCTTCTTGTAGGTATGAGTTGGATCAGCATTGTATTCCTACAGGCAAAGGTTAATTCATAAATTGATAATTTAAAAATAGTCGAGTAGATTACAAATTATTTGGTTACCAATCAAATAGATTAATTAATCACATTCCACATTAGTGCATATGTAAATACGACTTTTCTATAACAAAATAATGATACACGCGTTTTTTAGTAGTCATTCATGCATGTTGAAATAGGTGTTGGTTACGTGCTCGCTCCCGATACTGAACGTAGTGACGTTTCAGCCGCCGCCTGTTGGTCTTTCACACAGTTGGTGACGAGTATTATGAAAATGGCCTCGACCCTGCGCGGAACTGCGATTAACCGGAGAAGATGACGTTGTTGATCTTTTTAAGTCAGTTAAACATTAAAGTGTCTTTTTTGAACACGTAGATAATAGTGAAGTAAACAAAAACAAAGACTGTCGGCTGAGAAACGACTAAAAATACCACCGACCAACACATATTTTCGCAGGGCTGGGGAGCCGCTATGGAGGATATCAACTCCAACATCAACGCGGACCTGGAGGTGCGTAAGCTCCAGGACTTGGTGAAGAAACTCGAACAGCAAAATGAACAGCTTCGGACTCGGTCTACGATGTTGTCCTCGTCTGGAGCCATGTCAGGGAACCACAGACCCCTCAGCGAGGGATACGACCCGTCGTCTCTTACAGCGGGGATGTCAGCCGGTCTGGCCGGCTTCACTGGGGTGGGGTTCGCCGGAACGGGCGGCTACGGTGGGCTGTTGGAGAATACCCGCGGTTTGAGCCCCAGACTGTCTTACGACGGTATCAGTTTCAGGAGGCCGTATGAATATGAGGGGGCATCGGCTACCGCCTCTGTGTCGAGTATGAACTCACTTTATTCAGACAGCATCGGGGGTTTTACAGACGAAGGGGAGACATCAATCCTAGACGAAGTGGAAATCTTAGATCTCGAAGACATGGATTGTCTAAACGAAGACGAGGACAGCTGGTGAGTGACAGGCTTGTCTTTGGGATGCATCTTGCCTCTACAGCCGTGTCTGTGTCTTCATTGCTGGGCGACAGCCAGGGAACAGCTGCTCTACACATTAGCTACTATACAACAAACGTCTGACAAACATTTAAAGTCATCTGTGCTGAAGGAGTCTCATTGTGGATCACTGACTGAAGGGTGTTGTTTGGCAAGTCATGTGGGTGATGCCAAACTCATTCTCGGACTGTATGATCATAACAGACATGCATTGTCATACAATGAATGCCAAATCTCTATCCATGACCTCATACCTTGCTTACAGTTTGTGCATTTGTTTCTGAGACTGATCAGTCGGCCTCTGAGGCCCAGGCTCTCAGCTGTCACACTCAGAAACCTCAAGTCCCATATCATCTGTTGAAACCATTTTGTTGTTAGGATGTAGCAGATTGGCCTGGCTTGTCATGGCAGTGGTGGCAAGAGATCAGTGTGTACAGTGAAACTGAACGTTGTTTTCCTGCCAGGCAGCAGCCATGTGGGAATGGTAGCCATGGTTGTATTCCTCCTCTGAAGTCCCTTTACCAAACCAGTTGGCACACAGCCACAAGTGCTCTGCAGCACCAAGGGAGGAAGGCAGGCGATGAGACGTAGGACTGTCATGTAATCCCGTAGGAGTAAATGCTGTGTCAGTGTCAAAACACTGATGCTTGAGCATTGTGGTCACAGGGATTACAAACAATGCCTGCTGACAACCTAACGGGGGCGTGTGCAGTGTCTTGTGGACAAAGGTGACATCATGTTGGTCTGCTGATATCAGTCCACTTGTTAATCCATACCCCTGTTCTTAATCCTCTCCCGATACATTGAGTTTACTCCAGCGCTTTGCATTCATGGTACTTCGGTTTAGGTGGCTTTGCCTAGATACACATTAAAAGTTTAATCTTTAACACTCCAGAGTGTGATTGGATTTGTGCTGCTGTTTAAATCGTGCCTCTCATTCCAACTCAAGGAAATCCCTTGAAGAGGCACTTACACAGATGATGTCAGCCATGCAGGCTTGGTAGACGGGTTTACAGAAGGTCTGTTGAGATAGATATGAAGTAGTTACATATAAGGCTTCAGCTACTGACTAGACATCAATGTAATGACGGGCCTTGTTATCCATCTTGTTTGGAGGAATTTGTTTAATTGGCGTCTTCTATGATAAGACGCTATAAAATGACCGCGAAATGACGGCGTAGCTCCTGATGCAAATACATCAGACAGTTACTAAGGCTATTACAAAGGTATGGCTGGCTTTCAATCATATTTGGTTGAAAGCCAGCTCACAGCAGCTGACAGCAGTGAAAAAGCTCTAGTAGTCAGCACTTAGTGATACATCATCTGTGTCCAAGTTGTTGTGCTGGTAAAAAAAAAAAAGGTTTACAGGGTTTTCACTGGCTTTGTGGAAGACTTAGGTGGATGTATTTGGCAGGGCGTTTAGGAGTTCGCCCTCAAGAAAATGTTAAGTTTTTCAAATCACATAATTTTGGACCATTATGATTACCATATCTGTGTCTAAAATGTTGGAAAAACTAGGGCACATAATAAATAAATAACACTCAAAAAGCGAAAAGTCAGTAGTTAGTTTTGATGCTCACATTGATTTTAAATTCATTTGACTTGGGTGCTGCACCTTAGCCTTGTATCGGTAGGTACAAGAAGAAGAAGCATAGCCCCTCCTAGGCAGATTGTATCGACAAATGGGAACAGGGGTCTAACACTGATACTGAACCACTGGAATATGACATGTAGGTATAAAATGGGGGTGCTGTTAATCAGTATACATGTTTCCTTAAAGTGTTGCCATTGTTAGCTCCACTGTGTGCTGTGCCTGTGCCAGCAGCTACTGAACCTTTTTGACTACTTTCAGTGCTGCCTGCTCCTGCAGTGCTCTGCCTATCAATAGCTGCTTGTCACACTCCCGCTCCTGCATGTGGACATGACACATGTCATTGTTTGAGAGCGGGGAGTTCATGTATGAAGCAATATGGGTTAGGTCTGTTAGATTTTCTACGCACTGTGCCAAATGTGAATGATAGTCATTGATAAACATTGAAAAGGTGCTGACCCAGATTGCAGGCTTGTATTTCTCTGCACTAGCCCCCCTTTCACCATGAAAGGCTTCTTCTATGTCTGCAAGAGAGCAGATAACTGCTGACTCAGATTTCTCTTCTGAGGGGAAACTCTTCTCTTATTATCTATAAGATATTATCTATCTATTGTTAATGATAAACACACATTTGTGTTTTTTGTATAAGCGACAAACAGGAAGTGGACAATTCGGTTCGTTTGTAGCCGTATTTTAATACCTTTTACGTGTTCCCATCAGTATTAAGAGGGTTTGACAGTTTTGATCAACACTGATATACTGAATAACTGCACTGAACCCAATGACTTTTTCCAAATAATTTTGGCTAGTAATGGTGGTTCATGAGCTACGGTCTGCAGCAGCAGGAGCTGATTGTCCTCATTGCTAAGATATCCCAGAGACCACTACTTTGTGTTAAGTTAGCGTATGCAACGTGTGGACTCATTCTAAGAGTCCACACACCAAGAGCCAGCTTCTCTCTGAGCTTTCTGCCTGTCAAAAGGACGTTTTTCCTTGGTGCTGTGGCACCGAATGCATGCTCTTGGGGGAATTGTTGGGTTTGGTCTGGACCTATTTTATCTGTAAAGTGTCCTGGGATAACTTTTGTTATGATTTTGACTCACTACAAATAAAATTGAATTGAATTATATTAACAAGTCTAACAGATATCTCCAAGTCACCTCTGTTTGTTTTTAGCTGGTCATAGTTTTAGCAGCATTTTAAATAATGAATGGACCCTAAGATTTCAAATATTTATGAATGAAATAGATCAGAATTAAAACAAATAGTATTTTCTGGGGACAACAAACACGTCACATAAATACCTTTCTGTCTATCCGCCTTATTGCCCTTGCAGAATTCAAACACTTGTTATCCCCTCTATCTTATTTCCTCTGAAAGCTGCTGGGTCACATCACATATGAGGTGAGATAGGTGTGTTGCTAACCGTTGGTGTAACAGTTGCTTGTATTGTTTTTATGAACACGTGTGTCAATTGTGTTTGCTGTTCATGTTTTTGTTCCAGGCTATACGAGGCGAAGCTGAACAGTCCCCTGCAGAAAGCCTTGAGTCCTATTGTGTGGTGCCGCCAAGCTCTTGACAACCCCAGTCCTGAGATGGAATCAGCCAAGCGTTCCCTCATCCACAGACTGGACCTCACCATGTCAGGTAAACAACGCCAGAGAACAAACATGTAGTGTCAGTTTAGCAGCAGTAGCAGCAACACAACACTTTCTTTTGGTTGTTTTGCTGCCTTTGTCTGTCTCTGTGTCATTGGCCAGTCGGGCTCTTGCTGTCAGTTTGTATGTCTATCCATTTTTCTAATCGCATTGCATTACTCATTTGATCCCTTTATCTGTACCATAAAAGCAATTCTAGTTCAATGTGATTACAATAAAACAATGTAGTTCCTTAATCCTGATTAGCACCAAGTGTAGGGAAGTGAAGCACAATGTGCATGTCAGGGCACAGAAACACACCATAATGAAACAGCGGTGGTTTTTCACAGCTGTGCCACGCTGTTTGGTAGTGAATACTCTGTCAGGGTTTTAACTCAAATAGTAACATTATTTGAATGGATATGAAATGATTTTTGGAAATAAGACAATGCAGATGCAGAATTATTGATCCAACAAGATGTAGCTTGTACATAAATGCAGAAGTAGCCCGTCTCGCTGGCTAGGTTAGAGTGTGGTCGGTCCGTCTTCTTATTACTAAGAGCTTTACGTTATGGGAGTGAACCTCTGCAGTGATCTTACTGTTTACTTGTATTGATTTTTGAAGCACAAGAAACACAAAAACTAAATCACTCCATGTTGTACCCATTTATTTCTTTAAAACTACCACACACAATTACAAACAAAGCACAGACGGCTGATCATACGTCATGCACTTTGTCTTGTGTATATAAGCTTCCCATGACTGGCTGATGCAGATAAGGTGATGTCATCAACAGCACATTGACCTGGGGATGAATTTGCCAGTTGAGGTTACTGAAAGCTTAAAGGGTTAATGACAATACGCGTGCATGCGTGTTTTGGTATTCTTCTTGGGATGTGGAATTACATTTTTGTGTGTGTGTGTGTGTGTGTTTTAGAAGTATTTTTTTCTTGGGATACAGGATTGAATATGCCTCAAAGGATTGTCACACTCAAAGCATTCCACATAATCAGGCTCTTGGAGTGCAGATAGTGTAAAGCGGATTAAGTTTTCCCCTTTTGTTACTTCTTCTCAACAATGCATGTTAAATGTTTAATTTATACTTCACCGTGGGGTAGCTAGTCTCCTCCAAAGCGCGCTGGATGAGAGTCTGGCTACTCCACATAGCATTCGGAAGGAAAACATGCTGTGGTTTATTGGCATTCCTTTTAACCAATCACAGAGGAATCCCGTAAGTGGAACGCCAAGGGTAAGGACTATGGGGTAGGCAAAACATTTCTCATTTCCTCCCATATGATCGCACGTAGGTGCTTAGGGCATGTAGGCTATTTATATATTATTCATATTACATCTGGAAAAATCTTTGCTCTTTCAAATGCATCACGTCCTCTTCAAAAATTTAGTGTTCATAGAAATGGGGTACCAGCAATCTTAAATTGGTCTATGTTGAAGGATCATATAATGCAGTATACTGGACTACTATACTGTAGTACTGTACTGGGAGGCCTCAACTCACTGACAGTCCCATCATTATCTAAATGGCATCTGGAGTGAAACAGGCAAACTCACATTAGACATGGAGCCTTGATCAATCAATGCAGAGGGAGTTCATGCGTTTGAAGTACATATACAGCGGGATATTTGTGGGATTTAAACAGCTGTCTATGCAGATTTAGATTCACTAAACGGGACAGAAATAGACTTGAAGCGGGGGATATCTCTGTGGGATGCGCCAGTGTAAATGGATACTGTATTAAAGTGGAAGTTGGAAGTGTATCTGTTCATCAAAAACCCTTCTAAACACACTTTCAGTGGTGAGTGGTAGTATTACTGGGTTTTATAATTAATTTCCCTGGTCCTTCACACTCTACTCTGAGAACTCAAAACTGCGTATACTATATTGTATACAGTATAAGTCACATGCAAACAAAACATTATTATAGTGATTTCATCTACAGTACATCACCAAGGTGTACCTTATGTTAAGTCCTGTCTGCTAGGTCTGTTTCTGTTTTGGACTGCCACTAATTATAGTCAGTCCCTCAGTGAGAAAGACAGGCCTCAAATCCTCACAGCTAAACTGAGAGGGGTCATTTCCATTTTGACAGTGGTATGCCCATGTGACAGTTAGATCATGTTGAGCAATAGGCCGCTGACGGTTGTTCACTGGGGGAGATGTTCTCGGCTCCGTTGTGCAAGAGTCTGCACCTGGGCTCACAAGCACCTCCTCATACAAGGAGATAAGTTTACAGCAGCTGCTAAATGAAATGACTGGGCATTTTGTTTTTTGTAGCTCACGTTTCACAGATCAAATATGCTTATGAACATGTAAACAGGGAAAGGGTACATGGATTCTCGTATGAGAGTTGTTTTGGGCTACCCTCTTAATTGATGATAAAGGAATCTGCAATGCAACTTCAATCAAAATGCTCAAAGAATTAGGGCTTGAGGCATAAAAGGCTGCAACGTAATGCGAAAGACACTCACATGTTTTGTGTTAGTTTAAAGAAAATATCAGTAGAAAATAGGGCTGGGGGATATGGCCCACATCTTCTGTACCAATACAGGTCATTTCATATCTCAATAATGATATATAACAGGATATCAAATGTTTTCTTGTAATTTATAGCTATAGTGCGTAGTTTCTGTCTCCCCATGAGAGTTCTAAGTAATGGCAACAACACTGTCGGCGCGTCCACATGACTTAGACTTCTCTTTATTAATCCTTTTGGGATGACTCCCGCAAGGAAATTGAAATTCCAGCATCAGTTTTTGACGACACCATTTTCTGAACTTATATACCGAGAAATCCAGAGCGAGTTGTGTGGAGCCAATAGTCATAGAAATTTTTTTCTTCCCAATACCGATTCTGATACCTGAACTTGCGTATTGGCTGATACCGAGTACTGATCCGATACCAGTGTGTCATATTTTATTATGTTTTAACAGCTGTATACTACTATCCATGTATGGATGTGATATGATTTCTATCTTTGTGGTCGGTCTGGCTCAGGTTAAACTCTTCGTGAAACATACAATGAACACCACAGAACTTTATTTTATCATCCAGTTTGTCAGTCAGTCATAATGAGGAAAAGAACATAAGTAAACTACTTTAACATAGATTTTCGCTTCACGTCTAACCTCAGTTGGCACTGTTGTTGTCACCACTTCCACAAAGGCTTGCAAAAAGATACAACAAATATTTTCTGTGGAGTCTTGTGATTCACTTAACAAAACATTTTAATTAAATAAATGAACAATGACTCAAGAGGCTGCTGCTTGTGAGAGGGTGACATACTGTCTATTGAACAGGCTTGATCAATATACGCTTACATGGGTCTCTTTTACTGCTT
This sequence comes from Percina caprodes, assembly GCA_013375575.1. Lineage (NCBI taxonomy): Eukaryota > Metazoa > Chordata > Actinopteri > Perciformes > Percidae > Percina > Percina caprodes. The sequence continues at coordinate 1,440,921 of JABXJD010000008.1, forward strand.
GGCTATCTGTAACTGTAACTTGGAGGTCGATTTAGTAGTAGCTAATGGACGGCTATGCCTAACCCTGGAGAACATGCCAGTGTGGTTTTGTGTGTGTTTTATTTTATTTATAATTTTTCCTCGTTTTTATATTGTGTACATTTGTGTACACGGTTTATTTCTGATAGAAATAAGTGATCCTTTTTTTATCAAGTAAACATTAAGCATTAGTAAAGATTTTTCTGAAAAAATGTAGACCCCTTTTTTTTTCACACAAAAAGACTTCAGCAACTATGTAGCGCTGACTGTGAGAGACTTACCACAGACACACCCTCATGGCTCCCAGCTACTCTCCTTCACACCCCGTCTCTAATGGAGCATGGAAACGCTGTTGCCATGGTGTTGGTTGAGTTTGTGTCCAAGGAATTGCAAAGAAAAAAAAAAACTTCCCTTGTGGCAGATTAGAGTCGAAGTGACGACGTCCTTATCAATCTAATCTTATACAGCGAGTGCACACTCAATCAAGGCATTCCCATATTTTTTCAACACATTTTAGTTTTATTGCGTCATTAGACCAAGCCTTGTCTGTGCACACCCTGTTTAAATCATATCCCCAGATGACGTGCCTCAGTTATATAACTAACCAGGGAGGAGATGGCTGAGTTGACTGCACTAGTCAGACAGCACTACGTTCATTTTAGACAATGCTGATAAGAAGTCAAAACATGTGTTGCTGCCCTAAGCGGAACAATTAAACAATTTTTTCCACACTGCTGCTTTGACAGCTGTCCTGCACTTCTGATCCAGTACACATACAAGAGCCAGGAGGGCCCAGCCACAGTCACATAGCTGACCTACTCCTGCTCATTAAAGCTTTGACTTTCCTTCAACCTCGTGCTGTACAGTTAGTTCACCCCTTCTTTATTTCTCTATCCCTTTTTGTGGTATTTATCTCTCCTATTTACAAAAGCTTTTCTGTTTGCTCCTTTCTTGTGATACCCTTGAAGATCTCAGCAACTGCTTTAAGCCATTGTTGTTGTTTTTTTATTTCAAGTGGACCTTAATGCCAAGCGTTTTCTTCCATTTTGTTCTCATCATTTAAGCCCTCCAGACCTTTTCATTTATTTATTTTAAAATCTTTCCCCAGTTGAAAAGCCAAGACGGAAAGTCCTCTAATACATATAACAATAAATGGAAACGACATCAGTCATATTGTTTAGAAACAGCACTTCTTCTCTCTTCTTCTGACTTCTTGTTTAAGGACATGAGGATTTGAGGACAGTCTATTTTGGTCGGTCCCTGTGCTGCAGATCCCTTTAGATTGGTCTTTGTCTCTTTTTCTAGTGACAAAAATGTGATGGTGATGGTCTGTGTATGTCAAGGGGAGAATTTCCTAATCATAACATGTTTGACTTTTCTATGGCAGACACAAGAGATGTTCATGTTCTCACAGAAATGACATAGCATCTTCTTTGGTCACAAGAGCACATAGTGGAGTTTAATCTTGACTCTTGACATTGGGGGTTAGTTTCACCAGGTGAACCGTTTTAATCTCTTGACCTGAGTCTTCTCAAATGGAAAGCAAAGCATCCATTGTTTCAGAGTGTAAAGTGTCACAGACCTACATGTTGCAGTGTTGCTGACATTCCTAGGTCCATGATCCATGGATGGCAGCGGAGTGGACATGATGGTATTTCCTAAATAATGCAGGAGGACAGAGTGAGCACGGGGAGAGGGAGAAAGTGGTAGGAGCGATTGGAAAAGAGGAGGCAGCTGATCTTAAAAGGCTCCCTTCCTGTCATCACCCAGCTGTGTAAACACATCGAGAGAGCGAGAGAGAGAGAGAGAGAGAAGGGGACTTTTGATATAAGCAAACTATTGCTGAGCAACAGTCTGTCCACAGTCTGATGACTGAGACCATGGACTCTGTAGGCTGGAGCCTTTGACTGCTGCTCTGCTGTATTTCACAGAGAATGCCATTGTGCTCTGCGCGAGTTTATTGAATGCCATGTATTGTTACGTGTGTCTCCGGGCTGATGATGTAGAAACTCTATCAGGCTCACACTCAGAACTCGTTTTAAGAGACTCGACCAGACTGCCAACACACTGTAGAGCTTTCATAAAAGTGCTGGCCCGGCTATGTGCAGACACTGCTGGTGTTGTCGTCAAACACTGGGCTAGGCAACCGGCTTTGTTGAGGTCTTTTATGGGTTGCACTGTATAGATGTAGTATGTTAACATACTGGCCATGCCAAACAATAATGTTAAGTTTTAAGTAGTTGGTTTCCTTCCCACAAGGGCAGCATCTGACATCTTTCAGGCTGCATACTCTTTAGTTGTTTAGTTCACTAATCAGTCATTGCTATTATTATTATTATTCTTGTTTGAGTAACAAAAGCAAAGATACGTTGTGGTTATTTGTAAGAGTACAACTGATGGTCATTACTTTAGCTATAACTGGACAGAAAAAAAACCTCGATCGATCTTCACAAACAAGCACTACATTTTCAGAGATCCTTCTACATGACTGAATCCATCTGTGGAAGGAATACTAATAAAAATAATAATAGATTGTGTTTTGGTTCAGCAGAATAAATAGACAACTATTGATTATATTAAGAGTTTGCAAAACAGAATTTTCACATGATCACTGCTCACATGTCTTCAGTCATCTTTTTATTCAAACTAAACAAATGCTTGGCTTATCTTAGTCATCTTTTAACTCTCTTTGTACAAAGTTGTGGATCTTCAGATTATAATGTTTTTGTCTGTTCTAATGCAGAGGATTGAGTATTGGCAGTGCATGCCCCAGTATCTGTAGAATAAGCTGCATGGAAACATAGTTTTCTTTTTAATGCTTAAAAAAATCTGTAATGTGTTTTGATTTATCATGAGTTTCTGATGTTATGTGGACTGACTAATATTTTGCTTTGGTTCTGTGACTCCGCAGCCAACAAGCGCAGGAGCCTGTATGGAAGCCCCTACAACCAGCAGGGTTATGGAAGTCCGTATAGCACAAATGCAGCCAACAGCCCTTACAGCAGTGGCTTCAACTCCCCCTCATCAACCCCCAGCAAAATGCCTACTGTCAGACAGCAACTAATGCTTGGGAATGCAGGTATAGGTTTCTCTATAGTTCACTAACAATTCCAGAATATCTTCTGTTGTTGTCAGTTAAGTGTTCACAAATGATTCCCTTTGCAGCACACCAGCGAAACGCAGCGGCGGAGAGGAATCCTCCGGCGGTGAGCCCGCAGTCATCAGTGGACAGCGAGCTGAGCACGTCAGAAATGGACGAGGACTCAGTGGGCTCTTCAAATACCTACAAACTCAATGATGTCACTGATGTCCAGATACTGGCACGCATGCAGGAAGAGAGTATGTATCTTTGCCATCTCCAGTAGTATAGTTACGTTTTTGTGATCAAACTGCTTTTTTCACACTTGTACTTCTGGTTTCTAAAAAGTGTGTTGTAACTGTCCCTGTTTGTTAGGTTTGAGACAAGATTACGCCGCAACAGCATCCAGGCGGAGCTCAGGTTCGTCCTGCCACTCACTGCGGCGCAGCACCTTCAGCGACCAGGAGTTAGATGCACACAGTCTGGAGGACGAGGAGGAGGCGGTGCACCCGGCCTTCCACCTGCCCTCCAGCCGCTTCAGCCCCTCCCCTCGACACTCTCCCCGCGCCTCCCCCAGGAATTCTCCCCGCTCTCGCTCCCCTGCCCGCTCCATTGACTACAGCCACAGCCGCGGCTCGCCTCAGCCTATCATCAGCCGCCTGCAGCAGCCTCGCCACTCGCTGCAGGGCCACGGGCACGACCTGCAGACCAATGTGGTGAAGAACGAAGGTAAGCAGAAATAGCAGAGACGGGCGCGTGCCGTTTGATCCTGGACGCCGCCATTCTGCCTGCGCTAACTTTCTGCTGTTGGTTGCTTTTGTAGAAAAGCTGCGTCGTAGTCTTCCCAACCTCACGCGCTCCTCAGCGGCAACGGCCCAGGGTCCAGAGCCCGTCAAGAACAGCCGCAGCTGCGAGTCCAACCTGCAAGTGCAGAACGGTGGCTCTCCTCGACACCAGAGCCAGTCTGCCAGTGAGTATCGTGACAGACGTGTACTTAAACATGTCATACTTGTATTTGAATCCATTGTATGCAAAACACACAAACCCGCCAAAGTTGTCAATGAATCATTTATTCTTTATATTACAGTAGCTACCAGACTCAGATTGTCATTGTTGATATCACTGTGTTGTCAGCTGACATTTAATATTTGTTTTGCTCTCCAAGTATACTGTACATCTGGAACTTCTACAGGCTGTGTTATGTCTTGTTTGTTAGTCATTGTGCGAGTGGGAATTCTCTAAATCTCTCTGGCTGCCCCTACAGTATACACGGACTGTGCTGCTTTGTAGTGACATGGCTTTGGTGTTAGGGGATCCTCTTTGTCTTTGATCATTTTCTTGATCTCTTGATCTTTTATTCACACGCATCATTCCTCTTATTGCCTTGGCATAACTTTCACTTCAAAGAAACACCCCGTTATCCTGCAGAATTGGAGCATGGCGCCAGCAACACTGAGAATCCACAGTGACTCCAGCTATCAGTGACACTAACATAGCTTTACATATCGTGTTTAAGGGGTTTAGGCTCTTTAAGAGCTTAGAATCCCCACCTCTGTAGGTTAGCACTATCCATTTGATGTAATCCTGTAATGGGAGTTGTCCTTAATCCAGAAACAGTAATCCCTCTCTTTTACAAGGGACAAAGAGGACAGGGGTCAAAGGGCAGGTTACAGCTTGTTAGACGAGTTGTGACTGCCTTTATCATGTCTTAAGCAGCCCTAAGAGGGCCAGGGTGTTCATGCGGCCTGATTCTTTGGACCTTTTATACATTACAGCAGATATGTTTTTCTGCTGAATCTTTATACACTAAAATGATGTAATTCTACAGTTGAAAGGTTTACTGTCCTGATAGTTATGTGTTTTGAGTATTCTGAGCTTTGGCTGCACTGGGCATATGAGACATCTAAATATTTGCCTTCCTCACTGACTTCTCTCAACTGTAAAGCATGTTTAACCAAAACCAGCCTTCATTTCTCTGTCTGTGGCACTTTGCTCTGACAGCCTGCTGCTCCTCTACCTGAAAGAATCTGCCTATGGATGTGGAGCCCTCTAGTGGCCTTAAACTGACACTCAGGCTTTTTTGGCCACCACTGCCTCAAAGGCCCTTTTTCCAGTCACGCTGTGAATCTCAGGCAGAATGAAGTCTGAAATGTGCCTGTTTTTACAGCCGCAAATCAGCTCCCGAGATACTCGGCCCCTTCTCGCTCCTCCCCGAAACCCAAACAGCACCTCCAAAGCCCAACTGCACTGCGAGGTAACAGCCTGCCCCTAAGCCAGCTGGAGGCTGTGAGATTGATCACTCTCTCTCACACACACACACACACACACACACACACACACACATTATATACTACAGTTGTCTGTACTGAAGGTGTAGACTACTGGTGCACATGGAGCGTTAGTGATGAAATAGCTGTACTGTATGGTGCTTAAAGGGATTTGAGGAAGGTGCATTAACGTACTAGGTGTTAGTTTGTCATTTCAGACTGAGACTGAGGAAACTCTGAAAGCAGGTTTAGCCTCCGTTTTTGTTGCTTTCTTTGTGAGAGGTTGAGCAGGGTGGTTACCGTCAGAGACGAGCTTGAGTCTATAACCCCCACAGGTACGCTGTCAAACTGAAAGGATTAACCATATGCAATTTAAAATGGGGGAGCTCAATCACAGGATTGTACTGTGTCTCTCTTTAAATATAAAATTGATCATAAATGTCGGATTCAATTACACCAAGTTTTTTGTCCTTCCTGTTTTCCTTGCATCATAAGCTAGTAGCACACCCTTGTGAATTCATGTTGAAAAAAAGATACAGAGCCACCAGGGGGAGGTGGGTAATATTCTGAGAAAGAAGTCTGAATTTCTGAGATCAAAGTTTTAAATCTGCAAGAAACAATAGTGTTTTTTTGTCCTGGAACCACATCGCTTCACTTTGCAAGGTTGGATCAACCTCATCACACCAGCCGCTGCTTGCTGTGTATGATGACTGTAGTGGATGGCCTAATGGAATCATAAGAAGGAAACACATTACAGTGAATTGGGCTTATTTAAAACAAAATGACATGAAATGATATGAAAGGGGATGATAGCTTTTGTGCATCAGGAACTACAAGGCAATGGACCGATGTCACTGGTCCTGACATTCATCATTCCTTTTAACCGGCGGTATCTGTGGGGTGCTGAGGTTGATCCAACATGCAAAGTGATGTGGTTTGCTGATTAGAAAAATTAACTAGACTATTTTCCAAGTTTTTTCCTTATAACTTTGTGACTTTAATTTCTAAAATTTCTGAGATTTTCTCGCAAATGTATGACTTTAGAGAATATTCAAGTTTTTTTTCCTCACAAATTTAATTAGCTGTGAATTTACCACTTTATTCTCTCATAAATGTACAACTTTAACTGATTGAGCTTTTTCTCTGAATAAACCCCTCCGTAAAATTCTTTCTTACAGTATGTGTTACAAATTTAGCTCTATTGACTCCCTTGTCTTTGTAAAAGTTATTTCTAATATTTTAAAAATAATTTCCATTTTTGTCTACAATGTAAACTGTCCATATTATATACACTCATTTGCCAGCTAATTGGGTATAGGTGTTTCTTTTTTAAGATTAATTTATGGGTATTTTAGGCCTTTAATGACAGGATAGCTGAAGAAGTGAAAGGGGAGCGAGAGAGGGAAATGACATGGTGCAAAGGGCCGCAGGTCGGAGTCAAACCCGGGCCCGCTGCGGCGAGGAGTAACCCTCTATATACAGGTGCCCGCTCTACCAACTGAGCTAACAGGCGCCTGGTACAGGTGTTTCTATTATTTTGTACACCCCATGTATGTCAATGAGGGTAGGCTAAATAACCTCTCTGTATAACACACTGAATTCCAGGTTGCAGCCATAAGAAATGGTTGCAATGATGTCCTTTATATATTATGTGATGTATCATTACCTCTACTCCAGTAGTGTTCACCAAACTGCAGAATGTCCTTCAACAGGCGGTTGAGTCCCTCAATGTCCCATCACTGTCCACTGCTACACCTGCAGGACGCTACACATACCATTAAAAGGTTACTTGTCACATGACAAGTAGGATTGTTGCTCATATTGTACACGGGCCATGTAATGTCACAGTTTGTTAAGAAATCAAACAGGCAGCAAGAGACATGAGAGTAAAGCCCATCCTCAGCACCTTCCTCCCAGCTCTGTATTAAGGCCTGTCTCTGTTGTCTTTGTCTAGTCCCACTCTCCTGTTGCTTTGGAGAAGAAGGTGATTTCAGTGAGTATTCACTGAGGGTTTCCACATTTTTAAATATTGTGATTGTGGTTCCACGCCGTGGTTGTATTGATGTCGTGCTAGATTATGTGCTTCTGGTTTTCACTAGTATGTATGTGCGTACCACCTCATTCCGTCAACACATTATCAACCAGATGAGTTAAGTAGCTTTTCTGTTCATTTTTAATCTGTTTATTTAATAGTTTCCAAACTATCATATCAGGTTTGACTTCATTTGTGATGGCTGTGGTGAATAAAAGATGCTTTTTGTTGCATGGAACATTGAACAGTCAAACACAAGACTTTTATCACAAAAGCTAAAGTTATGATAAGTAAAGAACAATTCCAGTTACAAATATCAGTTAAACAGCAGCATCTACATATTACTGCTTCTACCTTCATGTTAAATAAAGTAACATCCACTGATAATAGGACATTTCTGTAAACAATCTGTCATATGTAACATTATTCCAACATGTTTCTTATAAAGCAGTAACTATAATAATACAAATAGAAATAGAAAATGTTAAACTAAACATTGCACATTTGATTAATCTTCACCATTAGCTAATCACATTCTTTCAAATCTCAATTTGAAAGCAAATAGTTTTTTGTTATACCATATGTTAATTGATATCATATTGTATCTCATTACTTCATCGTTAAACTACGGACAGATTGAAACCTATGAAAGCATATTATCTATAACAGGGTACCCGCAGGGTCTTAAAAATGTCTTAAATATAATATTAGAAAAATAAGGCCTCAAAAGTCTTAACTTTCTATAGAAAGACTTACATTTTGTTCACAAAGGTCTAACATGTGTTTTATATTTTCATAAGATTAAATTACTATTGTTTCGTCACAAAGTATGTAATGAGTAACATTTATTAAGTTCAAGTACTTGGTAAACTATTTTTTCAGCCTAAAATCCTTTCTGATATTCCATTATATACTAAATACTTTTGTCAGTATGTTAATGAAGTTAATATTACATTTCATTCTAAATAATTCTAAGTTAAAAGGGTCTCAAAAAGTGGAAACCTGGGGGTACCTTGTATAAACACGGTCTAACGTAGCCCAGGTAACCTGACTGTCTTCCTGCTCTGCCTGTCTTCAGTACCCTCGCCCAGTAAGTTGAGAACTCCAGTCACCCCGTCCCCACTGGCCTTGAGGCAACCGGTAAAGGCCACATCCAACCCTGGCTCTGCCACCTCCACCCCCACCCGCTCCCTGGCTTCTCCCCGCAGCGGCCTCCCCCGACCCAGTGCTTCTGCAGGAGGGGGGATCCCTCTGCCTCGCAGTAAATTGGCCCAACCTGTGCGCAGGTACGTACACCACAGACTCATCAGACAACATCACAACATCTAATGGATAGCTAGTGGCTCTTGCTGTATATTTAATTTATCAGACACTTACCCCTGAGTGTGTGTGTTTTCCTCCCCTTCTCAGATCTCTTCCTGCTCCTCGGACATACAGCGGCACAGGTGACAACTGGAGAGAAGGTTGTTACTGAAATGGGCCAGCAGGGGGCTCTCCAATCAAACTATCAACACAAGGAGGCAGACATTACAACATGGCACTTTATCTACCTAGATACCTTTTACAGTGAAGAGAGTCCCTGTGTCCCAAAAATATTTATGAGTCAGAATTTCAAATAAGGAGAGGACAGTGTCCACATCGCGTCATGTTCCTCTGTGGGACCTGGCTCTGGAGGGGTCAGGCATGTAGTGCAGACAGCCCAGTAAAATGCCAAAGAAGCCAGGCCGACTCCAGCTCTCTCAGCAGAGGACACATCACCTGCCTTGGTTTGACTGCAGCCATCTATCAGACAGTCCATATCACTTCATTGGCCAGCCCCCCCCCCACTCCTCTTTCCTGTTCTTCTTTCCCTTCCCTCAGGTTGAAATGTCTCCACGCATTTCTTTCTTTATGCTCTGTGTTTAACAGATGTCTGAGCGATCTCTATGATGATGCCGTGCAGGTGAAATGTCCCGTAATGTTAGAGAATTGTTGGTTGTCTTGCAACAGTGAAAGCACCTCTGTGTGGGTATGACATGTAATCTTTCCTCTTGTGAAATCAGCCAGAATGTATGCACAAGTTTGTTTTGGAAAATATTTATTCAAATTATTTAAGAAATGTATGTCCAAACATCCATATCAGTATTTAGTTTTAAGATTTTAATTAGTTTTGAAATGTACAGTTTGAACCTCAACTGCAAGCTAAGTCTCCAAAGCCTTTATGTTTAAGCGTCAAATCAGGACTGGTGACCCGGGTGATTAATGACACCTCGGCTAAAGCCTCAGTTCTGACTTGTACCACAGTTTGCCAAGATTATACTTTTCCATTACAGTGCTGAGATACTTCAACCTTCAAGAAACCTGAGCTCAAAAACAAATTTTGTCCCGTTCACCCATTCAGCCAATTAAAGAAGAAGAAAACTTTTAAATCCCCATAACAGATTTCTGTCAGTGTAAACCATTCATGCAATGAAAAACATCAAATAAGATGACAAATACATTTTGCTGGCTTTTACCTCTTGTGCTATAGAAATGGATGGAAAGGCGTGCCAGTGTTCGGGTGGGTGTTATGAAACTAGTGCCTATGATTTAAAGTTTTACTTGAGTTTGAACATCATGTTTTGTTTGTTTATCATTTTGTGCCAATATCTGGGTATTCCAATATTTGCATTTCGGCTTGATTGATTTGCTTGCCTGTTTGTATTATTTTTGTAATTTAATGAATACATTTATAATTGCTTTAAAAAAAAATGCGCCTTCATATTTATAACTAATTAATTACTCATTCTGTAAATGAAACTATTTATTAAAGAGCGGTGCCTATGTTAAAGCTCAGATTAAGAGGGAAGCTCGAACGAATGTTCAAGAAGACATCCCACACCTTTTGTGTGAAGGTTTTTGTTATTGAACTTTTTTTTATATATCCACAAACATGACATTCAGTTTCCCTGTGTAAAGTCACATTTCAAATTAAAGCTGAAAAGTTGTTTTCTCCTTTTGTACTTTTTGGATCCGCAGCATTCAGTACATATTATACTTCGCAAAAACAGCAAATACAATTTAGGGACTACAAATCTAATTCAAGCTGTAATCATTAGAGCCCGACTGATAAAGGATTTTTAAGGCCGAAACGAATATTTGGTTATTTCAAAATCCAATATATTTTAAAAAATTAAAAATCCAGAAACGCGTAAAAAAAACAGATTTCCCTAACATTAGTTATTTGTAGTTATTTATGACTTCTCACTAAACTAATGTGATAATGTTTCATTGTCATAATAGAACAGAGGACCATCAAAATATATTAAAGTTCTGATAAATAAAATGTATAAAAATACAAACTTTAGATACGTAGATAAGTCCTTTGAACAAAAACAACGTTGGGACGTTGTAGAGCGTCCTCTGGTTAATCGGGCGTTATAAATGCAGATACCGAAAGATCAGAAAATGCCTAATATCGGCCAATAATATCGGCCCGCCGATATATCGCTCGGGCTCTAGTAATCATTTAGCAGGTTAAGTTTTGTGTACAAATTGTGTGTGTAGAACAGGATCCTGATTTCATGTGCACCAGGCATCCCAAATTAGTTTGGGTCAAATAGTTTAGATTTAGGGCTGTTGTCTTTCCTGAATTTAAAGGCTGCATTACAGTAAAGTGTTCTAGCTGTCTATTGTTGGACTTTATCCACTTAGTCATTATATCCACATTACCGATGATTATCTAAAATCTCATTGTGTAAGTATTTTGTGAAAGTACCAAAAGTCAAGCCTAAAATATCGACACTGAGATGCTGTGATACTTGATTTTCTCCGTTTCGCCTAGCACTAGTTGGATTACTGTTTGAACTACTCTAGAAGTTTTGACAGCCTATCTTTCACTTAGTGTAAAAAGCAGAAGGAGTCAGAGTCTTATGTGGGCAGAATGAACTGTAGCAAAGGCTTTTTACACATTAAAATGACAATTTTATATCTTTCGGTGCTGCGACCGTTTTTTTTGTTTTTTATTTCGCAATGAAATGCATGTCAAACAATTTTAGTAATTCTGTTCAACATGTATTTCATTGCTAAAGTTAGTCTTCAGTTGATTTATCGTGCAGCTGCAGCGTTACCCCAAATGTGAAACATCAGACACACCTGATAAAGGGATGTCTGTTTCGCAGTGAAGCTTTAATGGGAGGATGACACATTATGTATTCTGTACACATAGTTGTTGCATTACGTACCAGGAGTCACCCATTGGTTAATGGGGGACAGTGTGTCTCCGGGAAGGGGAGGAGGCCGATGAAGGCCTGAGTCACTGATGGGTGCTGTCCTGTCCCACTCCTGGTGACGTCAGTGCATTTCTCTGGACACTCAGCGTCCTCTGTGTGCGGCACCACGGCTTGATATGCAGGAGTTTCACTCAGAGGATCAGATTCTGTGTGGCGAGGTGATGCTGTACTGAGTCCGATGCATGACTGTAGACAGCCAACTGTCACAGTTGCAAAACACAATATGTTACAAATACCGCTTCAGTTGTCTGACCTACACAAGAGAGAATCAGAAGATTAAATAATATTGGGATGTTTTAAGGAACTGATGGACTGGTCAAAAAGAGGCTGTGGGATCTGTTCTGCATTTAAGAGTTCATTGAAGGTGTAAAGCAACTAAATGATTTACTGTATATAAGTCACAGACTTTAGCTGTATTTTTCTTTTTGGTAAGACTTGTTATCTATAACATTTCTGAGGGAAACTGTAGTGACTGTAATGTTTATCATGTACTGTCATCACTTTGCAGATTTTAATTTGACATAAAATATTTCAATAATTTAAACGAGCCACCAATTAACACAGTGGACAGACTCAACAGGACCAGCTTTAGCACCAATGTACTGGGAGTGTGTGATTCAGTTGATCTCTAGCTGACAACTTTAACATATTTAACAGACTCGAACATTGGTAGGACTGTACATAATGTTGAGCTGTAATAAATCACGTGGTTAAACCATTTATTAAACCGGGCTTGCGCGTAATGCGCACCCTTCATGCAAGAAACTGCAGCGTCAACAAAAGATACGGGCGGGCAGATGTTCACAGTTTGCTGCACTAGTACAAAGACGCAGCACACTTTTCATTCATGTAGGCAGTGCTTACTCAACCTCAAACAGCTGTATTCATTTCCCATGTGCCTAAGTGATGGCCTTTATAATTCTACAGAAAATGTAAGAGACAGAGCAGACTGTTTTCCCAAATGGCAAACCTTAAATATGTAAGAATTGGATTGGTATTTTGGGGACCGTTCTCCTTATACAGAGCATGAAAAGGCAGCCTGGGCGTTATTGATTGGCCCGCCCACTGTCGCTGAAGTTTAACACCGTGTGTGCACACTCCCCTCCGGCTGTGTGCGTCTATCGGGGGAGCCAATCCGTGGCAGCATTCTGACTAAGTGACTCGCTTTAAGACAGTGTCATGGCACCATCGCATCCTCCGACCACTGGATCCTCCACTGTTTCTTATTAGTGACCGTGCGCCACTAGGGGAATCATTTTACGCGCGAGCACCTACAGGCACAAACCGACTGTGGCGAGCCTCTGTCCTCCTGTTGCGCCATGGAGAACTCCAGCCTGTTGGGTGGCGACGCACAGAATGCTGGCTTGATAGGCTTTCTTATGTCGGACACTTTGGATCAGGTTGTGGATTTTCCAAAGGACACTGCCATGACTGGATTAGTGGCCGGTAGTGCCATCTTCCTTGAAGGCAGCACCTTCAGGACTTCCGCTGGAGCGGAGTTTATGGCCGCTCCACCGACGGAATCCCCTCACCTGATGCCTGCCTTTTGGGATTCCCCGCTCAGTCACGGAATCAATGTGTTTGTGGGACTTGTTCTTTGCTTCACTATGCTGGGGCTGGGCTGCACGGTGGAGATCAGCCAGCTTGGGCAGCACATCCGCCGACCCATCGGGGTGCTGCTGGCACTGGTGTGTCAGTTTGTTATCATGCCCTTGGTGGCCTTTCTTTTGGCTTTAGCCTTCTCTCTGGATGATGTGGCGGCGATGGCCGTTCTCCTCTGTGGCTGCTGTCCCGGAGGAAACTTATCAAATATCATGTGTCTGCTGGTGCACGGGGAGATGAATCTAAGGTATATAAACTGTACTCATCTAAAAAAATGTAGTGAGTTATCAAGGAAGCATGTACAATTAAACTTTACAAAGTTTAACCACGTTTTGCGCGTATTAATTTGCAAATTACGCATCGAAATAACGGGGACTCGAAGTTTGCGCATGACTCTAAAGTGTTACATGCTTCCCTAAAGTCAATAAGATGTTTGTCAAACTTAACTAAAATGATTCAACACCGTGACCAAAGACCACATTCATGCTATAACGCTGCGTCTTCCTCTTCTCTCCCCAGCATCATCATGACAATATCTTCCACTCTGCTGGCGCTCGTGCTGATGCCACTGTGTCTGTGGATCTACAGCCGGGCCTGGATCAACACACCTGTGGTGAACCTCATGCCCTTCGGGGCCATCATCCTGACCCTGTGCAGCACTCTCATCCCCATTGGTTTGGGAGTTATGCTGAGGTACCGATACACGCGTGTGGCCGACATTGTGTTAAAGGTAATATTAGAGTAATTTCTCAAAGTTACCATTCCACCTAATCAATAAGCTGAATCAGTTAAATAATTCTAATGGTGTGCCATTTAGAACCTGAGTACTTTCAGTTAAAGAGCACCTTTGCGCAAAAGCGCACTGCGTAATTTCCCTTGCCTGTCATAAGTGGAGGGGGATGCTAAGAGCAGGAACAGTGACATCAGAGACAGAGCTCCTCCCTCCCATTTATGAGAAAATCCACATATGTGGGAGGGTCACATCAGTTACAACAGACAGTAACGTTAGGCAGCAGAGATGCCTTGATTAATTAATTGTTTAACTCACAACCCCTAAAAAGGTGCAATCTTGAACATTTTGACACCCTTTATTCCTCAACACTCTCCGCTCACATTTGGGAAAACTAAAAAAAACAAACTTTAACAGGATAAAAAGTAAGAGGAATCTCTGGGCTAGAAAGATAGAAAGAACTTCCTCCTCTGGGATGCAAAAGGTAGCTGCCATATGTTCAGAAAACCCCCCTCATTCTGAAATATTGTGTCTTTCCAGGTATCCCTGTGGTCTCTGCTAGTCACCCTTGTGATGCTGTTCATCCTGACTGGAGCGATGCTGGGGCCGGAGCTCCTGTCCACCATCCCGCCCTCGGTCTACGTGGTGGCCGTCCTGATGCCTCTGTGTGGCTACGCTGCAGGCTACGGCCTGGCCATGCTCTTTGAACTGCCGCCCAACAGCTGCAGGTCAGTCTCTCTGGAGACGGGATGCCAGAACGTGCAGCTGTGCACTGCCATCCTGAAGCTGGCCTTCCCCCCTCAGCTGATGGGAGGGATGTATATGTTCCCTCTGCTCTACGCCCTGTTCCAAGCAGCCGAGGCTGGCATTTTCATCCTGGCCTACAAGATGTACAGGAAGAACGTCCTGCACAAACCAGACCCCACTGGGGACAGCGAGGACACGGATATAACTTATCAAAGATTTCAGGATGATGAGTACATTGACTCTTCTTATGGTGCCGTAACAGTGAGTGACCCAAACACCATCATGTTGGACCCCTGTCCTCCTGATCCAACTCCTGTTTAACGTGCAAATTTTAAATATTACTTCAAGTGGATTCCTCGTTTTGATTGCTATCATTCATAAAGAAAAACTTGGAAAACAGGATGACTATGCAGGGAAATCCAGAATGTTTATCACTGACCTGACTGCTGTTAAAAAAAGGTGCTTTCTGACATAAGCTTCATTCAATGTGTTTGAGATTCATGTCTAATATGGGATGAAAAGCATGACGTTTTAAAACACTGCTGTGTTACTTATAAATTGTTTAATAGGTCACTGTCATTCATCAGCTAAGCTTAACTTCAATGACAATAATCATTAACCACACCATCAAAGCAAAACAGCTATTCGGATCACAAATAAATGTGTGTAAGAGACAGAGAGAGGAGAATACATCTGACAAACATATCAGTGATTCATTGCAGTGCCAAGTCTGAACAAAGTGTACAATATGTGTATATTAAACAACTGATGTTTCAACAAAAATAAAATGTGTATAGAAACAAAAAGTCAAACTTGTATAGCCTACCTTCGTCACGTGTCTGCTGTTTTTGGGGAGAGGAAGTGCCTCCAGTCTCACACCTGACCCTAATCAGGCCTAATGGAGAGCTCATGTTGCCCAATCTACTTAAATAGCTACACTTACCAACCATGGTTGGTTGAACAAAATGGCAACGTATGGTGACGAGCCAGTCGACAGCTATTATTATTCATCTTACAACCCTTACACGGGCAGATACCCCCGGCCTAAAGACGCGGGGTGGAAATATAAGAGTTACCTCGCCCACTATGGGGACACTTCGGATGCGTTCAACAACCACCAGCGCGCCCAGCTGAAGTCCATCTTATCTCAAATCAATCCCAAACTCACCCCGAGGCTCCGGAAGGCGAACACTAAAGATGTGGCGGTGCAGGTCAACCCGAAGAAAGACGCCTCGGTGCAGTGCTCCATCGGCCCGCGGACCCTCGTGGCCATGAAGCGGGACTCCCGGCGCAAAGGAAAACCGGAGCCTTCGTCGCCCAAAACCAGCGGCAGTCCCAAGGTGGCTGTACATTACCCTCGCACCCTCGCCCTGTACTCCCCCATTGCCTACAGAAGCATTACCTCCTTCCTGGTCGACGACGACAACAACAGTAAGGAAGCCTCGTGCGGGGAGTCGCAGGACGGAGAGCCGCCCGACTTCACGGGGAAAAGCGACGGGAAGAAGAGCGAAGATAACCAGGCTGGTGAGACTGGAAAGACCGCAAAGCTCCCAGACCAGCGCAAAATGCCCGTGTCCAAAAAACCGGTGAAGCGGGACGATGTGCCGGTAACTACAGAGGGGTCAAAGGACAAGGCGCGCGTGCGGTTCCAGGTGGGTTGCGTCACGTGCTCAGGTCCTTACTTCAAGCAGGACAATAATTTTATTTTTACACTTATTACACACCCTGTCGCTTCTCTACCATAGCTCGTTTTTAGTTTTAATACATTAATATTTGATTTAACAGACATTACTGCTCATGCACTGCCCATAGTAAGAGTTCCTAGATTAGCCAAAAGGCTAACTCTGGGAAAAGTGTCATTCAAACTGCCATAACTCTTTCTCACTACGTTAATACTGGCAGTTTTGTTGTGTCAGTTTTAAGATATATTTTTCTGCATTTTCACTTGCTGAAATATTGTGGAAACATTGTTTTTCAACTGCCAATATATTGGAACTTTTATCCAAAAATGAGTTAATGCACTATTGTATGATTACATGGTTAAATTCAATTTGAACTCCCTCAGATGTTCATGACCGCTGAAGCTCCCACAAAGTGAATAATGAGACTTAATGAGTTAAGTAGGGGGATACAGACGGCCTTTAGATTCAGATGTAGACTCCGTTCCTTCAAATGAAATTCACTTTGCCATGCATTAATGTAGTTAGAATAATGACCTAAAGTCAGCAATTAACTGCCGACTTCAGAAGAGTGACCAGAATCCCATGCATTCGTCTTGATATTTTTGATATCTGCTTTTTTTAAGAAGTTTACTGTGCAAAATCAGAGCAAGGCTACATTAATTTTATTTAGGGTCATGTTTATCAGCCAAATGGTCAACAGCTGGCTGAATCGTCTGCAAGCTGGGGGTGATATAAGCAAAACTGAACTGAGTTGGAATTGTTTTACAGGATTAGTCCACTAACAATGAGTAAACAGACTGACTTTTTTTCTTTTTAAATCCATCAGTTTCTGGAACAGAAGTATGGATATTATCACTGCAGAGAATGCAATCTGCGATGGGAGAGTGCCTATGTTTGGTGCGTTCAGGGCACCAACAAGGTTAGTTTTATTTTTTTTTTTTCCAAATGTGTAAAGCATCCTGAATTCAGTCAAGCAATTTGCCCAGAACTACCCCAGGTCAGGGGTCAGCACTGTAAAGAGCTACCGGTAACTGATATTCTATCTGAAGCCTGGACAGATGCAATACATTTTCATCTTTAGAAGAAACAAATGTTCACTTTATTGTATCATAGGTGGCTAATATTAAAAAATTGAATAGGCCATAAAACATTTCATGTTGTGTTCCAGGTGTACTTCAAACAGTTCTGTAGGAAATGCCTAAAGGACTTCAACCCATACCGTGTTGAGGACATCACATGTCACGTAAGCCCTTCTCTAACTTGGTCTGTAAATTTAAAATGAGCTATAACATAACCAAAGCCCTCTTCATTTTATTTTTTTCCCTAGACTTGCAACAAGGCACGCTGTTCCTGTGCAATGACACAACGCCACGTTGACCCCAAACGACCTCACAGACAGGATTTGTGCGGCAGGTGCAAAGGCAAGCGGCTCTCCTGCGAAAGCACTTTCAGCTTCAAATACATCATCTAGGAAGCATCTCAGCTGAACTTTGCCCTGTTACAAGAGGACATGTCCTGTGGGGTGCGCCTTCAACCCAGTGCCACAATATTTGCAGATGCAAGAATGGCATTTTGGATGCGAAACGTATATTTGAGTCAAAACTTTATTTCACGCCTGTTTTGTGTTGATGAAATTAATGGTAAGCGCCACACAATTTACAATGTAATAAATGGCTACCTTGCACTCTTGTACTGACTCATTCATTTCACTCAAACCACTGTCTACTGAGGTCTTGGCCGTAGCCTAGTAGTAAATTGAGGCAAGGCAACTAAAATACTATCAATGCTTCAGTGACAACCTCAGCAACTGTCTGTCTACATGTTCTTCCAGATTTTCTTTACTATACTTTGACTGTTTTATTTTTATCATGCTATACTGATAATTTTGACATCCTGAACTAACTTTGTTTTAGGTATTTGAAAGGATGCATGATTTATCAACATGCTTTTTGAAACCTGCAGCCGAGTCGAGGAATAAACATACAATATGTGCCTGCTCTACAAACTGACCTAACCACGCCACGTAAATGTATATTAATGAATTATTTCAAACTATATTACGACTTTTTGACATACTATGTTATAACTTGATCACTTTTTTGACATGCTGATTATCACATTTGACATACTATGCCCTAACTTTTTCAACATCCTATAGAGTCCTTTTTTTAATTTTGACATACACTGACATATTGATATCTTCACATACTGTAGGGTGATTTTTTTTTGACATACTATACTGTAACATTTGACATCCTATATTTTGACATACTAAGACTTATTTCTACATATTGTTTTTCAACCTATGATTTATGATCACTTTTTTCAACATACTGTCTTTCACTATACTATGACTTATAACATTTTTTGACCTATACTATGATTTCTTTTGACATACTATGACTTTTTTTGACATACTATACTATGACTTATTGATCACATTTATTCAACATGCTATACTATGAATTTTTCAACATACTAAACTATGATTTTTATTGACATACTATACTATGACTTATTGATCACACTTATTCAACATGCTATACTATGAATTTTTATCGACATACTATACTATGACTTTTATCGACATACTATACTATGACTTATTGATCACATTTATTCAACATACTATACTATGACTTTTTCAACATACTATGACTTTTTTTGACATACTATACTATGACTTATTGATCACATTTATTCAACATACTATACTATGACTTTTTTTGACATACTATACTATGACTTATTGATCACATTTATTCAACATACTATACTATGACTTTTTTGACATACTATACTATGACTTTTATCGACATACTATACTATGACTTATTGATCACCTTTTTTGACATACTATACTATGATTTTTATCGACATACTATACTATGACTTTTATCGACATACTATACTATGACTTATTGATCACATTTATTCAACATGCTATACTATGAATTTTTCGACATACTATACTATGACTTTTTCAACATACTATACTTTGACTTATTGATCAAATTTTTTGACATACTATACTATGACGTTTTTCAACAAAATATAGTACGATGACTTTTTTTGACATACTATACTATGACTTATTGATCACATTTATTCAACATACTATACTATGACTTTTTTTGACATACTATACTATGACTTATTGATCACATTTATTCAACATACTATACTATGACTTTTTACTATACTATGACACATACTATACTATGACTTTTATCGACTATACTATGACTTTGACATACTATACTATGACTTTTATCGACATACTATACTATGACTTATTGATCACCTTTTTTGACATACTATACTATGATTTTTATCGACATACTATACTATGACTTATTGATCACATTTATTCAACATGCTATACTATGAATTTTTCGACATACTATACTATGACTTTTTCAACATACTATACTTTGACTTATTGATCACATATTTTGACATACTATACTATGACTTTTTTTGACATACTATACTATGACTTTTATCGACATACTATACTATGACTTATTGATCACCTTTTTTGACATACTATACTATGATTTTTATCGACATACTATACTATGACTTTTATCGACATACTATACTATGACTTATTGATCACACTTATTCAACATGCTATACTATGAATTTTTATCGACATACTATACTATGACTTTTATCGACATACTATACTATGACTTATTGATCACATTTATTCAACATACTATACTATGACTTTTTCGACATACTATACTATGACTTTTTTTGACATACTATACTATGACTTTTATCGACATACTATACTATGACTTTTTTTGACATACTATACTATGACTTTTATCGACATACTATACTATGACTTATTGATCACCTTTTTTGACATACTATACTATGATTTTTATCGACATACTATACTATGACTTATTGATCACACTTATTCAACATACTATACTATGAATTTTTATCGACATACTATACTATGACTTTTATCGACATACTATACTATGACTTATTGATCACATTTATTCAACATACTATACTATGACTTTTTCAACATACTATACTATGACTTTTTTTGACATACTATACTATGACTTATTGATCACATTTATTCAACATACTATACTATGACTTTTTTTGACATACTATACTATGACTTATTGATCACATTTATTCAACATACTATACTATGACTTTTTTGACATACTATACTATGACTTTTTTTGACATACTATACTATGACTTTTATTGACATACTATACTATGACTTTTTTTGACATACTATACTATGACTTTTATCGACATACTATACTATGACTTATTGATCACCTTTTTTGACATACTATACTATGATTTTTATCGACATACTATACTATGACTTTTATCGACATACTATACTATGACTTATTGATCACATTTATTCAACATGCTATACTATGAATTTTTCGACATACTATACTATGACTTTTTCAACATACTATACTTTGACTTATTGATCAAATTTTTTGACATACTATACTATGACGTTTTTCAACAAAATATAGTACGATGACTTTTATTGACATACTATACTATAACTTATTGATCACATTTATTCAACATACTATACTATGACTTTTTCGACATACTATACTATGACTTTTTTTGACATACTATACTATGACTTATTGATCACATTTATTCAACATACTATACTATGACTTTTTTGACATACTATACTATGACTTTTTTTGACATACTATACTATGACTTTTATCGACATACTATACTATGACTTTTTGACATACTATACTATGATCGACATACTATACTATGACTTATTGATCACCTTTTTTGACATACTATACTATGATTTTTATCGACATACTATACTATGACTTATTGATCACATTTATTCAACATGCTATACTATGACTTTTTCAACATACTATACTTTGACTTATTGATCACATTTTTTGACATACTATACTATGACTTTTTCGACATACTATACTATGACTTTTATCGACATACTATACTATGACTTATTGATCACCTTTTTTGACATACTATACTATGATTTTTATCGACATACTATACTATGACTTTTATCGACATACTATACTATGACTTATTGATCACACTTATTCAACATGCTATACTATGAATTTTTATCGACATACTATACTATGACTTTTATCGACATACTATACTATGACTTATTGATCACATTTATTCAACATACTATACTATGACTTTTTCGACATACTATACTATGACTTTTTTTGACATACTATACTATGACTTTTATCGACATACTATACTATGACTTTTTTTGACATACTATACTATGACTTTTATCGACATACTATACTATGATTTATTGATCACCTTTTTTGACATACTATACTATGATTTTTATCGACATACTATACTATGGCTTTTATCGACATACTATACTATGACTTATTGATCACATTTATTCAACATGCTATACTATGAATTTTTCGACATACTATACTATGACTTTTTCAACATACTATACTTTGACTTATTGATCAAATTTTTTGACATACTATACTATGACGTTTTTCAATAAAATATAGTACGATGACTTTTATTGACATACTATACTATAACTTATTGATCACATTTATTCAACATACTATACTATGACTTTTTCGACATACTATACTATGACTTTTTTTGACATACTATACTATGACTTATTGATCACATTTATTCAACATACTATACTATGACTTTTTTTGACATACTATACTATGACTTTTATCGACATACTATACTATGACTTATTGATCACCTTTTTTGACATACTATACTATGATTTTTATCGACATACTATACTATGGCTTTTATCGACATACTATACTATGACTTATTGATCACATTTATTCAACATGCTATACTATGAATTTTTCGACATACTATACTATGACTTTTTCAACATACTATACTTTGACTTATTGATCAAATTTTTCACATACTATACTATGACTTTTTCACATACTATACTATGACTTTTATTGACATACTATACTATGACTTATTGATCACATTTTTCAACATACTATACTATGACTTTTATCGACATACTATACTATGACTTTTTCGACATACTATACTATGACTTATTGATCACATTTATTCAACATACTATACTATGACTTTTTTCGACATACTATACTATGACTTTTATCGACATACTATACTATGACTTATTGATCACATTTATTCACATACTATACTATGATTTTTCGACATACTATACTATGACTTTTATGACATACTATACTATGACTTATTGATCACATTTATTCAACATGCTATACTATGAATTTTTTGACATACTATACTATGACTTTTTCAACATACTATACTATGACTTATTGATCACCTTTTTTCACATACTATACTATGAATTTTTCAATAAAATATACTATGACTTTTATTGACATACTATACTATGACTTATTGATCACATTTATTCAACATACTATACTATGACTTTTCAACATACTATACTATGACTTTTTTGACATACTATACTATGACTTATTGATCACATTTATTCAACATACTATACTATGACTTTTTCATACTATACTATGACTTTGACATACTATACTATGACTTATTGATCACCTTTTTGACATACTATACTATGATTTTTATCGACATACTATACTATGACTTTTATTGACATACTATACTATGACTTATTGATCACATTTATTCAACATACTATACTATGACTTTTTATCGACATACTATACTATGACTTTTTCGACATACTATACTATGACTTATTGATCACATTTATTCAACATACTATACTATGACTTTTTGACATACTATACTATGACTTTTTTCGACATACTATACTATGACTTTTATCGACATACTATACTATGACTTTTTGACATACTATACTATGACTTTTATCGACATACTATACTATGACTTATTGATCACATTTATTCAACATGCTATACTATGAATTTTTCGACATACTATACTATGACTTTTTCAACATACTATACTTTGACTTATTGATCACATTTTTGACATACTATACTATGACGATTTTCAACAAAATATAGTACGATGACTTTTATTGACATACTATACTATAACTTATTGATCACATTTATTCAACATACTATACTATGACTTTTTCAACATACTATACTTGACTTATAGATCACATTTTTGACATACTATACTATGACGTTTTTCAACAAAATATACTACGATGACTTTTATTGACATACTATACTATAACTTATTGATCACATTTATTCAACATACTATACTATGACTTTTTGACATACTATACTATGACTTTTTCGACATACTATACTATGACTTTTATCGACATACTATACTATGACTTATTGATCACCTTTTCACATACTATACTATGATTTTTATCGACATACTATACTATGACTTTTATCGACATACTATACTATGACTTACAGATCTCCCTAAAAATCAATTAGACAGCTGCAGCTGATTCAGAACGCTGCTGCTCGAGTCCTCACTAAGACCAAGAGACTGGATCACATCACTCCAGTTCTGAAGTCCTTACACTGGCTTCCTGTGCCCCAAAGAATTGATTTCTAAGTTCTTTTGCTAGTTTATAAATCACTAAACGGTTTAGGGCCTAAATACATTTCTGATCTGCTAGTACACTATGACCCCCAGACCTCTAAGGTCATCTGGGGCAGGTCTACTGTCTGTTCAGAGTCAGAACTAAACAGGAAGCAGGGTTCAGTTTCTATGCTCCTCATATCTGGAACAAACTCCCAGAAACCTGCAGGTCTGCTGCTACTCTCAGTTCTTTTAAATCAATGCTGAAGACCTTTCTTTTCGATGTTGCTTTTCTTTAAATGATGTTCATTTCTTTACTGTTTAATCTTTTATACTGCACTGTAACTTTTATTCTTGTGTTTTATCTGTTTTATTTTTTAACTCTTTCTTCTGTGTTTTATCGGTTTTATTTTCTTTTAACTGATTTTGTAAAGCACTTTGAATTGCCCTGTTGCTGAAATGTGCTATACAAATAAAGCTACCTTGACTTGCCTTGCCTTATTGATCACATTTATTCAACATGCTATACTATGAATTTTTCGACATACTATACTATGACTTTTTCAACATACTATACTTTGACTTATTGATCACATTTATTCAACATACTATACTATGACTTTTTCGACATACTATACTGTGACTTTTTTTGACATACTATACTATGACTTTTATCGACATACTATACTATGACTTATTGATCACCTTTTTTGACATACTATACTATGATTTTTATCGACATACTATACTATGGCTTTTATCGACATACTATACTATGACTTATTGATCACATTTATTCAACATGCTATACTATGAATTTTTCGACATACTATACTATGACTTTTTCAACATACTATACTTTGACTTATTGATCAAATTTTTGACATACTATACTATGACGTTTTTCAATAAAATATAGTACGATGACTTTTATTGACATACTATACTATAACTTATTGATCACATTTATTCAACATACTATACTATGACTTTTTCGACATACTATACTATGACTTTTTTTGACATACTATACTATGACTTATTGATCACATTTATTCAACATACTATACTATGACTTTTTTTGACATACTATACTATGACTTTTATCGACATACTATACTATGACTTATTGATCACCTTTTTTGACATACTATACTATGATTTTTATCGACATACTATACTATGACTTTTATCGACATACTATACTATGACTTATTGATCACACTTATTCAACATGCTATACTATGAATTTTTATCGACATACTATACTATGACTTTTATCGACATACTATACTATGACTTATTGATCACATTTATTCAACATACTATACTATGACTTTTTCGACATACTATACTATGACTTTTTTTGACATACTATACTATGACTTTTATCGACATACTATACTATGACTTTTTTTGACATACTATACTATGACTTTTATCGACATACTATACTATGACTTATTGATCACCTTTATTCAACATGCTATACTATGAATTTTTCGACATACTATACTATGACTTTTTCAACATACTATACTTTGACTTATTGATCACATTTTTTGACATACTATACTATGACGATTTTCAACAAAATATAGTACGATGACTTTTATTGACATACTATACTATAACTTATTGATCACATTTATTCAACATACTATACTATGACTTTTTCAACATACTATACTTTGACTTATAGATCACATTTTTTGACATACTATACTATGACGTTTTTCAACAAAATATAGTACGATGACTTTTATTGACATACTATACTATAACTTATTGATCACATTTATTCAACATACTATACTATGACTTTTTCGACATACTATACTATGACTTTTTTTGACATACTATACTATGACTTTTATCGACATACTATACTATGACTTATTGATCACCTTTTTTGACATACTATACTATGATTTTTATCGACATACTATACTATGACTTTTATCGACATACTATACTATGACTTTACAGGTCTCCCTAAAAAATCAATTAGACAGCTGCAGCTGATTCAGAACGCTGCTGCTCGAGTCCTCACTAAGACCAAGAGACTGGATCACATCACTCCAGTTCTGAAGTCCTTACACTGGCTTCCTGTGCCCCAAAGAATTGATTTCTAAGTTCTTTTGCTAGTTTATAAATCACTAAACGGTTTAGGGCCTAAATACATTTCTGATCTGCTAGTACACTATGACCCCCCCAGACCTCTAAGGTCATCTGGGGCAGGTCTACTGTCTGTTCCTAGAGTCAGAACTAAACAGGGGGAAGCAGGGTTCAGTTTCTATGCTCCTCATATCTGGAACAAACTCCCAGAAACCTGCAGGTCTGCTGCTACTCTCAGTTCTTTTAAATCAATGCTGAAGACCTTTCTTTTCGATGTTGCTTTTCTTTAAATGATGTTCATTTCTTTACTGTTTAATCTTTTATACTGCACTGTAACTTTTATTCTTGTGTTTTATCTGTTTTTATTTTTTAACTCTTTCTTCTGTGTTTTATCGGTTTTATTTTCTTTTAACTGATTTTGTGTAAAGCACTTTGAATTGCCCTGTTGCTGAAATGTGCTATACAAATAAAGCTGCCTTGCCTTGCCTTGCCTTATTGATCACATTTATTCAACATGCTATACTATGAATTTTTCGACATACTATACTATGACTTTTTCAACATACTATACTTTGACTTATTGATCACATTTTTTGACATACTATACTATGACTTTTTTTGACATACTATACTATGACTTTTATCGACATACTATACTATGACTTATTGATCACCTTTTTTGACATACTATACTATGACTTTTATCGACATACTATACTATGACTTATTGATCACACTTATTCAACATGCTATACTATGAATTTTTATCGACATACTATACTATGACTTTTATCGACATACTATACTATGACTTATTGATCACATTTATTCAACATACTATACTATGACTTTTTCGACATACTATACTATGACTTTTTTCGACATACTATACTATGACTTTTTCGACATACTATACTGTGACTTTTTGACATACTATACTATGACTTTTATCGACATACTATACTATGACTTATTGATCACCTTTTTTGACATACTATACTATGATTTTTATCGACATACTATACTATGACTTTTATCGACATACTATACTATGACTTATTGATCACATTTATTCAACATGCTATACTATGAATTTTTCGACATACTATACTATGACTTTTTTCGACATACTATACTATGACTTTTTGACATACTATACTTTGACTTATTGATCACATTTTTTGACATACTATACTATGACGTTTTTCGACAAACTATAGTATGATGTTTTCGACATGCTATACTATGAATTTTTTGACATACTATACTATGACTTTTTTGACATACTATACTATGACTTTTATTGACATACTATACTATGACTTTTTCGACATACTATACTATGACTTTTTTCGACATACTATACTATGACTTTTTCAACATACTATACTATGACTTTTTTTGACATACTATACTATGACTTTTATCGACATACTATACTATGACTTATTGATCACATTTATTCAACATGCTATACTATGAATTTTTCGACATACTATACTATGACTTTTTCAACATACTATACTATGACTTTTTGACATACTATACTTTGACTTATTGATCACATTTTTTGACATACTATACTATGATTTTTATTGACATACTATACTATAACTTATTGATCACATTTTTTGACATACTATACGGTGATGTTTTCGACATACTATACTATGACTTTTTTATCAAATTCTTTTACATACTATACTATGACTTTTTTTGACATACTATACTATGACTTTTTCGACATACTATACTATGACTTTTTTTGACATACTATACTATGACTTTTTCGACATACTATACTATGACTTTTTTTGACATACTATACTATGACTTTTATCGACATACTATACTATGACTTATTGATCACATTTATTCAACATGCTATACTATGAATTTTTCGACATACTATACTATGACTTTTTCAACATACTATACTATGACTTTTTGACATACTATACTTTGACTTATTGATCACATTTTTTGACATACTATACTATGACGTTTTTCAACAAAATATAGTACGATGTTTTCGACATACCATACTATGACTTTTTTATCAAATTTTTTGACATACTATACTATGACTTTTTTCGACATACTATACTATGATTTTTTTTGACATACTATACTATGATTTTTATTGACATACTATACTCAGATTTTTATCGACATACTAT
The DNA here is from genome assembly GCA_013375575.1 of Percina caprodes. Classification (NCBI taxonomy): domain Eukaryota; kingdom Metazoa; phylum Chordata; class Actinopteri; order Perciformes; family Percidae; genus Percina; species Percina caprodes. The sequence continues at coordinate 1,469,222 of JABXJD010000008.1, forward strand.
ACTATGACTTGTTGATCACTTTTTCAACATACTATACTATGACTTTTTTATCACATTCTTCGACATACTATACTATGAATTTTTTCGACATACTATACTATGACTTATTGATCACATTTTTGACATACTATACAGTGATTTTTTCAACATACTATACTATGAATTTTGACATACTATACGATTACTTTTTAACATACAATACAATGACATTTTTATCACATATTTCGAAATACTATACTATGACTTTTATTGACATACTGTACCATGACTTTTTTCAACATACTACACTATGACTTTTTTTCGACATACTATACTATGACTTTTTTATCACATTCTTCGACATACTATACTATGAATTTTTTCGACATACTATACTATGACTTTATCACATTCTTCGACATACTATACTATGACTTTTATCGACATACTATACTATGACTTTTTTTGACATACTATACTATGACTTTTATCGACATACTATACTATGACTTATTGATCACCTTTTTTGACATACTATACTATGATTTTTATCGACATACTATACTATGACTTTTATCGACATACTATACTATGACTTATTGATCACACTTATTCAACATGCTATACTATGAATTTTTATCGACATACTATACTATGACTTTTATCGACATACTATACTATGACTTATTGATCACATTTATTCAACATACTATACTATGACTTTTTCGACATACTATACTATGACTTTTTTTGACATACTATACTATGACTTTTATCGACATACTATACTATGACTTTTTTTGACATACTATACTATGACTTTTATCGACATACTATACTATGACTTATTGATCACATTTATTCAACATGCTATACTATGAATTTTTCGACATACTATACTATGACTTTTCAACATACTATACTTTGACTTATTGATCACATTTTTTGACATACTATACTATGACGATTTTCAACAAAATATAGTACGATGACTTTTATTGACATACTATACTATAACTTATTGATCACATTTATTCAACATACTATACTATGACTTTTTCAACATACTATACTTTGACTTATAGATCACATTTTTTGACATACTATACTATGACGTTTTTCAACAAAATATAGTACGATGACTTTTATTGACATACTATACTATAACTTATTGATCACATTTATTCAACATACTATACTATGACTTTTTCGACATACTATACTATGACTTTTTTTGACATACTATACTATGACTTTTATCGACATACTATACTATGACTTATTGATCACCTTTTTTGACATACTATACTATGATTTTTATCGACATACTATACTATGACTTTTATCGACATACTATACTATGACTTTACAGGTCTCCTAAAATCAATTAGACAGCTGCAGCTGATTCAGAACGCTGCTGCTCGAGTCCTCACTAAGACCAAGAGACTGGATCACATCACTCCAGTTCTGAAGTCCTTACACTGGCTTCCTGTGCCCCAAAGAATTGATTTCTAAGTTCTTTTTAGTTTATAAATCACTAAACGGTTTAGGGCCTAAATACATTTCTGATCTGCTAGTACACTATGACCCCCAGACCTCTAAGGTCATCTGGGGCAGGTCTACTGTCTGTTCTTAGAGTCAGAACTAAACAGGGAAGCAGGGTTCAGTTTCTATGCTCCTCATATCTGGAACAAACTCCCAGAAACCTGCAGGTCTGCTGCTACTCTCAGTTCTTTTAAATCAATGCTGAAGACCTTTCTTTTGATGTTGCTTTTCTTTAAATGATGTTCATTTCTTTACTGTTTAATCTTTTATACTGCACTGTAACTTTTATTCTTGTGTTTTATCTGTTTTTATTTTTAACTCTTTCTTCTGTGTTTTATCGGTTTTATTTTCTTTTAACTGATTTTGTGTAAAGCACTTTGAATTGCCCTGTTGCTGAAATGTGCTATACAAATAAAGCTGCCTTGCCTTGCCTTGCCTTATTGATCACATTTATTCAACATGCTATACTATGAATTTTTTGACATACTATACTATGACTTTTTCAACATACTATACTTTGACTTATTGATTACATTTTTTGACATACTATACTATGACTTTTTTTGACATACTATACTATGACTTTTATCGACATACTATACTATGACTTATTGATCACCTTTTTTGACATACTATACTATGACTTTTATCGACATACTATACTATGACTTATTGATCACACTTATTCAACATGCTATACTATGAATTTTTATCGACATACTATACTATGACTTTTATCGACATACTATACTATGACTTATTGATCACATTTATTCAACATACTATACTATGACTTTTTCGACATACTATACTATGACTTTTTTCGACATACTATACTATGACTTTTTCGACATACTATACTGTGACTTTTTTTGACATACTATACTATGACTTTTATCGACATACTATACTATGACTTATTGATCACCTTTTTTGACATACTATACTATGATTTTTATCGACATACTATACTATGACTTTTATCGACATACTCTACTATGACTTATTGATCACATTTATTCAACATGCTATACTATGAATTTTTCGACATACTATACTATGACTTTTTTCGACATACTATACTATGACTTTTTGACATACTATACTTTGACTTATTGATCACATTTTTTGACATACTATACTATGACGTTTTTCGACAAACTATAGTATGATGTTTTCGACATGCTATACTATGAATTTTTTGACATACTATACTATGACTTTTTTGACATACTATACTATGACTTTTATTGACATACTATACTATGACTTTTTTTGACATACTATACTATGACTTTTTTCGACATACTATACTATGACTTTTTCAACATACTATACTATGACTTTTTTTGACATACTATACTATGACTTTTATCGACATACTATACTATGACTTATTGATCACATTTATTCAACATGCTATACTATGAATTTTTCGACATACTATACTATGACTTTTTCAACATACTATACTATGACTTTTTGACATACTATACTTTGACTTATTGATCACATTTTTTGACATACTATACTATGATTTTTATTGACATACTATACTATAACTTATTGATCACATTTTTTGACATACTATACGGTGATGTTTTCGACATACTATACTATGACTTTTTTATCAAATTCTTTTACATACTATACTATGACTTTTTTTGACATACTATACTATGACTTTTTCGACATACTATACTATGACTTTTTTTGACATACTATACTATGACTTTTATCGACATACTATACTATGACTTTTTTTGACATACTATACTATGACTTTTATCGACATACTATACTATGACTTATTGATCACATTTATTCAACATGCTATACTATGAATTTTTCGACATACTATACTATGACTTTTTCAACATACTATACTATGACTTTTTGACATACTATACTTTGACTTATTGATCACATTTTTTGACATACTATACTATGACGTTTTTCAACAAAATATAGTACGATGTTTTCGACATACCATACTATGACTTTTTTTATCAAATTTTTTGACATACTATACTATGACTTTTTTCGACATACTATACTATGATTTTTTTTGACATACTATACTATGATTTTTATTGACATACTATACTCAGATTTTTATCGACATACTATACTATGACTTGTTGATCACTTTTTCAACATACTATACTATGACTTTTTTATCACATTCTTCGACATACTATACTATGAATTTTTTCGACATACTATACTATGACTTATTGATCACATTTTTTGACATACTATACAGTGATTTTTTTCAACATACTATACTATGAATTTTTGACATACTATACGATTACTTTTTTAACATACAATACAATGACATTTTTATCACATATTTCGAAATACTATACTATGACTTTTATTGACATACTGTACCATGACTTTTTTCAACATACTACACTATGACTTTTTTTCGACATACTATACTATGACTTTTTTATCACATTCTTCGACATACTATACTATGAATTTTTTCGACATACTATACTATGACTTTATCACATTCTTCGACATACTATACTATGACTTTTTTTGACATACTATACTATGACTTTTATCGACATACTATACTATGACTTATTGATCACATTTATTCAACATGCTATACTATGAATTTTTCGACATACTATACTATGACTTTTTCAACATACTATACTATGACTTTTTGACATACTATACTTTGACTTATTGATCACATTTTTTGACATACTATACTATGACGTTTTTCAACAAAATATAGTACGATGTTTTCGACATACCATACTATGACTTTTTTTATCAAATTTTTTGACATACTATACTATGACTTTTTTCGACATACTATACTATGATTTTTTTTGACATACTATACTATGATTTTTATTGACATACTATACTCAGATTTTTATCGACATACTATACTATGACTTGTTGATCACTTTTTCAACATACTATACTATGACTTTTTTATCACATTCTTCGACATACTATACTATGAATTTTTTCGACATACTATACTATGACTTATTGATCACATTTTTTGACATACTATACAGTGATTTTTTTCAACATACTATACTATGAATTTTTGACATACTATACTATTACTTTTTTAACATACAATACAATGACATTTTTATCACATATTTCGAAATACTATACTATGACTTTTATTGACATACTGTACCATGACTTTTTTCAACATACTACACTATGACTTTTTTTCGACATACTATACTATGACTTTTTTATCACATTCTTCGACATACTATACTATGAATTTTTTCGACATACTATACTATGACTTTATCACATTCTTCGACATACTATACTATGAATTTTTTCGACATACTATACTATGACTTATTGATCACTTTTTTGACATGCTATACTATATTTAAACATACTATACTATGAATTTTTATAAAACTTTTTTTCTGACATGCTGACTTTTTTATCCTTTTTATACTATGTTTTTTTTCAACATACTATACCATGACTTTATCAATTTTTTTGACATCATATACTATAACTTTTTCAACATACTATACCATGACTTTTCTCAACATACTATACTTTGACTTATTGATCACATATTTTGACATACGTTACAGTGATTTTTTTCAACATACTATACTATGAATTTTTGACATACTATACGATTACTTTTTTAACATACAATACAATGACATTTTTATCACATATTTCGAAATACTATACTATGACTTTTATTGACATACTGTACCATGACTTTTTTCAACATACTACACTATGACTTTTTTTCGACATACTATACTATGACTTTTTTTTTCCACATACGATATTATGAATTTTTTGACATACTATACTATGACTTGTTGATCACTTTTTCAACATACTATACTATGACTTTTTTATCACATTCTTCGACATACTATACTATGAATTTTTTCTACATACTATACTATGACTTATTGATCACATTTTTGACATACTATACAGTGATTTTTTTCAACATACTATACTATGAATTTTTGACATACTATACGATTACTTTTTTAACATACAATACAATGACATTTTTATCACATATTTCGAAATACTATACTATGACTTTTATTGACATACTGTACCATGACTTTTTTCAACATACTACACTATGACTTTTTTTCGACATACTATACTATGACTTTTTTATCACATTCTTCGACATACTATACTATGAATTTTTTCGACATACTATACTATGACTTTATCACATTCTTCGACATACTATACTATGAATTTTTTCGACATACTATACTATGACTTATTGATCACTTTTTTGACATGCTATACTATATTTAAACATACTATACTATGAATTTTTATAAAACTTTTTTTCTGACATGCTGACTTTTTTATCCTTTTTATACTATGTTTTTTTTCAACATGCTATACTATGACTTTTTTATGACTTCTCTCAATATACTGTTTATTATGACTATTATCACTTTTTTCAAGGCACCTTTTATGACTTTTTAAGATTTCTTTGTGGCATTTTAGGCCTTTATTTTGAGCAAAAAGAGTAACAATATGGACATTACAAACAAAAACAAGCAATAAAAACATAGCCTACATTTTTCGACATCAGAATCAGAATATATTTATTGCCAGGTAAGTAGCACTTTGATTGATGGTGCACACATAAAAACAATAATATAAATAAACAAGGAAACACAGAAACAAATAACACAGACATACATTTCTAATATATATATATATATATATAACTATTTAACATTAAGAAAGATAAAAAGAGGATGTATGGTTAGTACAGGATGTACAAAATGTAGAGGGATGTGCACAAAGATCAAAAAGGATATACAGTGTAGAATGTGCAGAGGACAGGATGTATGATTGAGATTCAGTGTCAGTGGGGGTCTGAGGCTTTGGTCCTGATGGACTGCAGCCTCCTGCCAGAGGGGAGGGGTTCAAACAGTTTGTGTCCAGGGTGACAGGGATCGGCTACAATCCTTCCCGCCTGCCTTAGCGTCCTGGAGGTGTACAGGTCCTGGGGGACTCAGCAGAGCGGATGATACACTTTAGTCTTCCCTTGTACTTAGCAGTGGCAGCAGCGTACCAGATGGTGATGGAGCAGGTGAGGAGGGACTCAATGCTGGCAGCGTAGAGCTACACCATTACTGTCTTTGACAGGTTGAACTTCTTCAGCTGATGGAGGAGGACATCCTCTGCTGGGCTTTTTTGATGAGGCCGCAATTTTGACTTCTCATAATCAAGTCTTACCAAAACTTTCTTACATATTGATATTTTTTGGCTTTTTTAAGACAATTAGAACCTTTGAGTTTTCCCTACAACTTTACCTTCTTACACATTTTAATTAGCAATTCAGTGTGGCAACAGCTTTTAATTTATTTATTTTTGTTCACTTTTGTTTGATTCATTATTTCGATAACTTCTTAAAACCATTCCCACTTTTCTAACTATTCTCACTACTTCACCATCTTCTTAAGCAATTATGCCAGCAATCCTGTTCAGCTTTAGACATTTTGCTTGTCAGCATTCACAAGCATTTTCTGCAGGAAATACTTTTTCTAGTTGTACTCTAATTCTTGCAAACTTTCATAAAACTCTTTATACATTTTATTCATGTTTCCACAATTGTAATAACTTTAAGACAAAGTTTGTACTGTATGATTAGGCTTTTATTCATCCAGAGAGAAGGCTGGTATGTGAGTGAACAAGAAAAATGTATAATGCACCTCTACATTAAAACATTTTCCAGGTAAATAATATTCATTAAATAATTAAGAACAGCATTCAAATGTACCAGACAAGCAGGAAAAAAGCTCTCTGAGGAATGAGTACAGTGACTGTTACACAATGTGCCATGACAAGATTTCCAAAAAGCATTCAGGTAATGGTTAATGTCCTGCAGTCACAACAGCAAGTAGAGCCATTCTGAAAGCGCAGCGCAGCTTCAGTGACGGCCATTTCCCATCTGAAAACGGGGTCAAAATGTATCGGAGGATGAGCGCTGCTTTACAACGTGATCAACCCACATGGACAATAAAAATAAAATAAAACCTTATCTCCCCTTTATGAGGCTTTAAGCAGAGCCTGTGCTAATAGGGTGTTATGCTAACAAAAAGATCACAGTGGAGAGAAGGAATGCATATGCCTTGGCTGGATTGGCGTGGTCCAACAGGAGATGGAGGCTACGTTAGATCTCCCATGCCATCACAAAGGCAAGCAGGTGGCCGTCCCACACCAGCCTGACCCTCTTAGCAAGACCACAACCAACTACCAAGGCAGCCTTTGGGAAATTTTGGAGTTTGAGTGTGATTGGATGACGGAGGCGAAGCGTGTCATTAATGACTCAAATCTGGTCTTGGCTTTCTCTCATCACATTAGCTTTATACATACATCCTATTCGGATGAACAGTGCATTACACAAAAGTACAAGGGAAAAATACTGGTTTTACACTATACATTTTCTAAAATATATACAGAGTAAAATAAGTTATGTTTCCATAATGAGTTGTAGCCAGTCTGCACTTGTGTGCAATTATATGCATTTGTGTGTGAGTGTATACCAGAATATCCAATATATATCACACAGTCAAGAGTCTCTAAAGGCAGCTACTTATTTGGTTAAAGAGTGAGTTTTGCGTGAAGACCTGTTGAAGGGGACTCTCCTCTCAAAGCAGATCAATAAACAGATATATTTCTCTTTATACACTCCCTGAAGGCAAACATCTCCCCACAAGGTTACAATTACGTGTTAAATATCCTAAAATGTACAACCTAGGATGTTAGCTCTAATAAAAAATACATTTCTCAAAAAAATATTCTTGCAGTGCTTTTCTCTTTCAAGCATGCTTTTGAAAACTTTTTAATCAAGATTTTTCTGTGTTTGCTTATGAATCTTAAAGGTGTGTCCTCACACATACGACACCTCCTCTGGACTGTCTTACATGCTTCAATACCATCTTCCGGCTCAGGCCACCCAAGGAGGCCACCGGTCAGTATGATCCAGCAAAAAGAAAAAGAAAAAAAAACAACAAAAGAAGAAAAATAAAAAAATAAAATCCCACTCCGTCTTTTTGTCTATTCTTTCCCAGACACACCACCAAACACCTTATTGCAACTGAATTTTGCAAGTTGGCTTAGTCTGGGAAAAGAAAATGCTTTAAGCATTCATACATGTAATAATATATATTAAGAGTCACAGTTATTCCCACACATCCTTTAGCCCTTTATAGGTGGAGTCTCACGTCCTCCTCTAAAGCCCCTCACTGTCTACCCTCTCTCTACAGCTGAGGTGAGGTCTGTGTAGAGCAGGGGGATATATTTGTCCAGTCTAGTCCAGGCTTGCAGCCTGCAGTACCACAGGTTCACAGTCCAGTGCTAACCATGGTGGTGAGGGGATGGCAGGTCTGCGCCTGACTCAGAGCCTCGTGGATCTGCAGGTTGAGCTCCATGAGGCGGGTGCTAGCCTGAGACAGGTCCCTGCTGGGGCCCACCACCGCCAGGCAGCCCGTCTGGCCCAGCGTCTGGTGACGGAAGTAGATGTGCAGAAGGGTCTGGACTGCATTGTCCGTGTCGTTGCCAAAGATGTCATTGGGCCACAAAGACCTGTAGATAAAGGAGGATGGGTGTGTGTGAGCACATGAAGAGAAAGCTCTGAACAAAAGATGTCTAGCAATGGGATGCACACAGTTGGTTTTATTGCATTTGAAGCATTCTTGTTCTGTTTTTGCACACCATGTGCCTTGTGCCCAGCATGCATTGCAGTTTTTTGGTAAAACAAGGTCAGAACTCAGAAATAAACTTCACTGCAAATTTCAGATCTCAAGGAAAACAGTCAAACTCACTAGAAAATACATTTCCTAACAGTATATCAATAAAATACATCTGACTTTGGAGCATTGCAACTGAAATCAACGGGTTTTTGTCTTGAGTTAGCCAATGATTAGTCATGCTAGCTAGTTGGCTGACTGATGATGATGATGACGGAGTTGCTTTGGGACATTATCATTTATTTTATTTAATTGAAAAAAATATATAAATGTCAAAGAAACTCTGTGACATCTAAAGGACGCTGCTAGCGAAGACTTCAACTCTACAAGGCAATGTGAACCTAACATGATTATTTTCCATATCAACTAGTCTAAGCTATTGAAACTATAAAAACTCAAAAAAAAACTATAAAAAAAAATGCATTCAAACTGCAATTCTAGGCATTAGATTATAATGAAATTTACATTTAAAATGATATGGCACCATGAATTGATTCCTTGACATGATTAGTCCTTAACTAATAACTGTCTTTGATCAGGGTTTTTTTGTTCGGTTGGCTTAATCAATTTATTGATTTGTTATTTATCGACTTATCGTATTAGCACAATGAGTCTGCTTGTCTGTGTCTTACCTAAAGATTTTGACCTGTGTGAGGGCTGAGCTGAAGTCTCTTGCTCTCAGAGTTTCAACCAGTGATTGGATGGCCGTCTCTGTGTTGGTCTGGGAAGTGTCTGACATACACACATCCTCCTGACCATCATTTCCTGTTTCTGCCTCCTTCAAACAGCTCTCTAGGATAGTGAGTTCTTCAGACATGTTGGTCACCTTAGAAACAGAGACATAAACACATTAATTTCATTGCACTGCATATTACAGCACGCATGTGCTAAATCTTCCCGAGAGGTCAGCAAAACAAACCTATGGAAAATAAATATTAACTGGAAGTGCTGTCTCTATCACTCCATATTATACGTAATCTAATTTCATTAAGTACTAATCAAATTAAAGCTCCAGCAAGATGTAGGGACTGCAGTACACATCCAGCAGTGAATGCTTTAACAAGTCTGTTGTTAAAAGAACCCCCCCGCCTGTATTTTACAATACAGCGATGGAAAAAGAGACAGCGTTCATACAGCATGACGTCATGTAATGCAATTAGTCTGTTCTTAATTCTCTGACAAAGACGATGGGAAAGATGCAAGCTGCCACAGCGCCACTAAGGCAAACATTAAACTCAACTACATACAAAGTGCATTTCAGACATATTTTATGATTTAAATGTGTGTCAGAAACATAAACAAATATATTCATACACATCAGTCTTATTTTGAAGCAGTCAGCAGTCAACAACCAATTCAATATAGGCTCCATCTCACCTCTGTCTCTCTCTTGATGACGTCCACCCTGCTGATGAGCTTGCAGTAGGCCTGGAAGAGCAGCAGCAGCTGGAAGTGCAACTTATAGAGCCTGCGACATAACTCCAGCTCCTACAGAGACAGAAACATAAAGAGTCACATGCCGGCATAATGGTCTAGCTTGCACTTAAAGTACTCTGATGATCATATGATTAGACGGATGGGTATCCTGGGTTAGAAACGTGAGAGTAGATGAAAGGGTTAACTTGGCCTAGAGCAAAGTGCCATCCACTTTGGGCCAGGGAGCAAGAGGTGAGTCTACCACTAGGAGAATTAGTCATGAGATATCTATTAGAAAACTATCCATCACCACCTCCTGTGACACTCCCTACGGGCCAGTGTCACAAGTATGGCTGACTAGATGAATGACCTGAAGGAGCAGGTTAATTACTGAAAGTTCAGACCCTAATCCAGGAAAAGATAAAAAAAAAAAAAAAAAAAAAAAAGGTAATTTGAACAGATATGGGAATGGAACAATACACATGCAAAATGAAAGTCCTGAAAAGAATATGATCTCTCCAGCCATCCTCTACCATTGATAATGCAGGCATCCCCTCTGAAATCATCAGTAACACACTGTTGAGACATCTTCACGTAGCTATATACAGAATCAGTGTGAAGTACAAAGCGGTTTGATTATTGATTATCCAAGCTGGATGTAGCAACAGAAAAAACAAAAACATGTTGCCATACAGAATAACAGTAAATTATGATTGGGTGGTTGGGAGAGTCGAGCTGGGTTACATGACCGATCAAGGCAGACAGAGATACAGAGGTGGCTGGGGGTGGTGGCAGAACAGTGTGTGGTTGCCATCAGCGCAGGTATGGGGGAGAGTGTAAGAGGGAGAGAGAGAGATGGGTGATGAGAGTCAGTGTTTCGTCCGGATGTCATGATTATAAAGAGTCTATAATATGAGAACCACTTACTGCTAGATTTTCCATTTGCTAAGCAAGAAGGTGAGCAGGTCACACAAAAAACAACAAACAAAACAGAAGGAGAGAAAGACCAAGAATTAGAGCGCTTTAACATGACAGGCAAGGAGCGTTGGTTTATCATCTTCCCTTAACACAAGTCAGTGAGAGCTCAGTGCCGAAACAGATTTAAGCTCACTTCAGCAGTAACAGAAACCTTTATTCTGAAGGGCTGAATAACAGCATGTATGCTGAGAAAAGATGACAGAAGCTACAGAAGGAGAGTGGTGTAAAACACTTCTGAATGTGTCGCCATTGTGACTGAAGACACCACATCCGTGTTAACCTAAGACAGCATTTGTGTGTGCCAGGTTAAGAGGGACCTTGTGAGCATCAAGTCAGCAGATCTGTGTAAGAAGCTCAAGCTACAACTGTAGGATGTGAGGTGAGACCATGCAAAATCTCCATGAAACTAAAGACAATCAAGATAAAGTGGCAAAACCTGTGTGTTTGTCATGAAATCTTCATCTCTCAAATTCTATTTTTTAAATGACTGCCATGTGAATATTTGTCACAAAATTGTATCACAAATCTTAAGTACAAGAATTGTACAATATTTGCTGTATATGAAAGACAAAAAGATCCCACATTATCCTTTAAAGTCTAACTGAAATCCCATTTAGTCATGGATTTTTGTAGTCAAAAATAATGTTATGCTTTTTTAAATTAATTTAAATAGTTTAGGCAGCATTTTATTTTTTGCCTCCAACTTTTTTGAAACTAATTTATCTTCTGGCTGTGGTAACAAGCACATGCCGAGAATCAAAAACACTTTCCAAGTTCTCTCTGTGTGTGTGTGTGTGTGTGTGTGTGTGTGTGTGTGTGTGTGTGCGTTAGGTCACGGCAGTTTGCTGCTATGACAACCAGCCACGGCTCGCCTCACACGTAAGGCGGTGCTGATCCGCAATGGAAAAAGGAGGATGGGGAAAAACGCCATTAGTCTACCAACCAATACTGTGGACTTCCATTAAAAGTAAGATGGACAGTCCTTGTTTTTATTTTTACTCAACTACTTGGATCTATCCTTGAAGAACACCTGACTTTTTATTTAAATCGCAAAAGCAAAGTTTCGTGACCCAGATTAGCACTCCCTATTTTACAAGGTCTTTGGAAAACGATCAGAAAAGAGCCTTTCCCTCTCAGTGGCTGGAGGAGCGGTTAGTGTTTGAGTTTGATTGACAGCTTCAGGCAGGCTGAGCCCCGGCAGGGGAATGAGAGACTCAGTACATTCTCTGTCATAGGCAGACAGTGTGTTGTTAGTGGTATTAAAGTTTAAGGACTACACCAGCATCTAAATGGATGTAAGTGACATACAGGAAGATTTACATTCTGTTTAATGTGCTGCTGCTGAGCAGCTTTTAGCTATCTAGCCAGCAAACCGTTGTTAGCAGGACAGGACACATGTTCATGTTTGTGAGTCAGATTATGAGACTTAAGCAGGAAAGCTAAGGTTGTTGTTCAGACAGTGGCTCATGTGTTGTGTAGCAGGCTGTTGTCTGGCTCATTGTGAACGTCTGCTCTGTCAATGATGAAACTTGAAGCAATTGCTTTAAGCAAATATAGGTTCAAATGAAGCCATTTATATTTTTGTATAAAACCAAGTTCTCTCTCTATGAGAACTAATGGTATTCCGAAAAATAAAGACAAAAATAGGGGATGTACAAAAAAAATTATAAAAAAAACATTTCTCTCTTTTGGTTTGTGATTTCTTTCTTGGAAGGAGAACACAGGAGATTGACACAGCAGATATCTATGCTGTAGCAGACAAAAAACATGCAATTTAAATTTCTTAATGCAGAGACCTCATGGATTACAAAATCCATCCATTCATCATAAAGTGAAAGTCTTAAACAATTTACTGGATTCCTTAAACTCTTATTGATCAACACAAATACCAAATAACATTCCCAGCCATCAAACAAGTATGTAAGTGTTCATTCCTACCTGTGCATGAGTATTGGGTTGTTGGCTGCTGTCTTTGTCCCCAAATGTTTTCCTACAGTTCTCCAGCCACTACAGGGTAGAGAGGACAGAAATAGGTGAGAGACATCCAATAGATAAGGATTAGGGAAGGGAAAGGAATATTGGTAACGGGCAAAATAAGAGCTTTTTGTTTCTCCCTTGGATGGCTGCATCTACATTTGTGTACGTTTATAATAAAGGTTGGTCAGGGAGGAAATCTAATAAGAGTGTTGTACTTAGCCAATTAAAGGCCTGTTCCAGAGCTCGGGATAGTATCTTGCCCTCCAGGGACCATTGCCGTCTCATTCAATTAGCGCCCCAGCATCCCAGAACCTTCTGCAATCTCATCTCTTCATTCCCCTCCCCCTTCGTTCCTCCTCCCACCCCTCACAGCTTCTTCGGCATGGCCTTCTATAACTGATTTAGGAGCGCTGAGAGTTATTTTTATCCTTGAGCAGGGGATGTCACTAGTGATGCAGACACTAACGGCAGCTAAATCTACTCATACCCAACCATGATTCAACATCTGTTCTGCTGATGAGACAAATTGGGGCTTATCTTGTACAGCATCAGCTATTTCTCTTAATGTCCTCTAGGCATTTCAATGGTGTGATGGCATATGGATAAAGGGCAATTTACACACGCTTCCTAACCCATCTCTCTTATGCAACTGTGAGAAGATAGAGAGGCAGGCAGAGAGCAGGCAGACAGACAGACACCAGTTGTTGCAGTCTTAAGAATCACGGAGGCAATGTGACCTGAGGGAAAAAGGTTCAAAGACAATAGGAAATTAGATGAGTGTGGAAAATTTGTGGTGACTTACAAGCTCTGCTGCCTCTCTCTTGGCGTTGTAGGTGTCCAGGTGTTCCTGCAACTCCAGCACACTAAACTTCAGAGTCTCCAACAGTCCACAAGAGACCAGCTACAACAGCAAGACAGGACACCACATACATTAACCCACAACACCAAATACATAAACAGTACATGACAGAAAAATATATACAGCAGGACACACATACACATTAAGGAGTAGGCATAACATGCAGCACTATTTTCTTTCTTCAAAAAAATAGGTACATTACTGCTACCGCATTATCATATTTTCTCACCGTCTCTGCATCAAGCAGCACAGTAGGGCATTGGGAGTGAGACGTCATGACTTCCAGGGAGCTGAGGAACTGATTACCCATTCTTTGGAGCCTTTCCCCGAGAAAGCGTACAGATCCACGCGTAATGGAGCCAAATTTCCTCTGAATGCTCTGTATTGAACAAGGGTGTGAAAGAAAAAAAAGGAAATAAAAATAAATAAAAATAATCTTAATGCTTATAAGTAAACAACTGATTGTAGATACTTTAATAAAGTGCAGTCCTGCCAACTATCCAAGAAAAAAGGCATTTACCTGAAAGAGTCTGGAGAACACGTGGAATGTGTAAACAGCAGAGGAACCATCTGTATCTGACAACATCTGGTTGACGTGGCAACGCCAAGCATCTTCCTCATTGTCGTAGGCAACAGGCTGGAATGCTGCCAGGATAGCAGAGAGGAAGGGCGAAGGGGGCGGAGAGGCCTGAATCTCTGGGAAGCAGTCTGCGTCACCTTCATCTTGACTGAAACACACACACGAGGGCCAATAAGCAACAATCCGACATGTTCTACACTCCCCTCAGTTTTTGCTGAAGGACAAATGTAAACACACACACACGCTCATCCTCACTCGCTGCAAGTAAACAACCCCACACAGCTGCAGCTCTGCCTCCCTCACTGCAGATTTTGCTGCAGTATATTGAGAGCTCTGATCTACTGCAGTGCACTAGCACAATAACAACATATGAGCTATTAGCATTTTAGCATGATCCAATCATCCACACACACAGATACTCACAGGCCTGTAGGACCAAATAGCCTGAAGAAGCAGACAGAATATAAGTATCTAAAGCCTGCGCTGCCAAGCGCTGTAGCGGACACAGTCTCTGTCCTCATCCTCACCCCAACTATTGCTTGTATTTTCTCTTTCCCGTACTCTCTCCCCTCGTCTGCAGCTCGACTGTGCTGCAATTGCTAACAGCACTAGCGCACTGCACTCCCATCCCACACAAGACTGCAGAGCACTCTATACGAGCTAGGCTTCTACACAAACCGACACATACACACACACACTTCTGCAAAACAGAGCCAGCTCTCAACTGTACAGTGGTACAGCGTTGCTAAATCCTCATACACTAAACTGGTTAGCGTCCCGCGGTTTTCAGACAATCACACAGAGTGCACCCCACTGACACGCTTGCCAATCAATCATGCATGGCGAAGATAAGTGAAAGACCTAAAGTATAGTGATGTATGCTGGCAAGAGGTTAAGTGACTCTTTGTGTATGTGTGTGTGTTAGTGTATCTGCATATTTGCTCAGTGTAGTTTAAACGCTGAATTTACAGCTGTCCTCTAGCCAGAATTGGCCCACCTTGAAGAGGGAATGTTTAAATGTGGATTGGAGCCAGCAGCCTACCCTGGCCCACCTTCATAGTTCCAGCTCACATGGCAGCCATGCCAGAAGAAATTACCCATCACACCATCTCAAAAGTATTCATCTCACAGAGGCTAGTCCACACATACTGTCATACCCAAACTATTGTTTTACCAACTGATAGCACTTTTTAATCACAATAAAAACATAAAAATGAGAATGCAAAAGCTTGCCACTATAATTAAAAATGAAGAAATAAAAGCTGTACTGCATTGTAATAGTGTTGACATTGCTTTCTTACAAAACCCAATTCCAATGAAGTTGGGGCGTTAAACATACAGAATACAATGATTTGTAAATCCCTTTCAACCTATATTCAATTGAATACACTACAAAGACAAGATAGTTAATGTTCAAACTGATAAACTTGTTTTTTTGCAAATATTCAGTCATTTTGAATTTGATGCCTGCAACACATTCCAAAAAAAGCTGGGACAGGGGCATGTTTACCAGTGTGTTACATAACCGTTCATCAACACTCAAGCGCTTGGGAACTGAGGACACACATTGCTGAAGCAGTATAAGTGGAATTCTTTCCCATTCTTGCTTGATGTACACATTCCAAAAAAGCTGGGACAGGGGCAACAAAAGACTGGGAAAGATGAGGAATGCTCAAATAAATAGTCCTGTTATCGGAACGTTCCTCAGGTGAACAGGTTAATTGCTCATGATTTGGTATAAAAAGCAGCATCCCCAAAGGCTCAGTCATTCACAAGCAAGGATGGGGCAAGGTTCACCACTTTGTGAACTACTGCGTAAGCAACAGTTTAACAACTTTTCTTAACGTACAATTGCAAGGAATTTAGGGATTTCATGATCTACAGTCCTTAATATCATCAAAAGATTCAGAGAATCTGGATTTGTGATTATTTGGCTAAAGATTTCTATCTACCTTGCTGACAACCACAAAGCTTTATGCAAATGATGTCACAAATATGCAAATGAGCGTATCGTTAAAGAGTCTGGGTACTAGACGGGCCTGGCCACAATGCAGACCTGTCTCCCATTGAAAATGTGTGGGGCATTATGAAGTGCAAAATACGACAATGAAAACCCCGGACTGTTGAGCAACTGAAGTCATACATCAATCAGAATCAGAAATACTTTATTGATCCCCGAAGGGAAACTCTGTGTTGCTGTTGCAGAAATATTAGAAATGTAGAGTAGAAATATAAATGAAGCAATAAAGAAATATAACGAGTTTGGATATGTACGGTATTTACATAGTTAAAGGAATGTTATTATTATACAGTATTTACATAATTGACATAATTAAGGAATTGAAATGGTGAAAAGTAATAATAATAATAATAATAATAATAATTGTAGCAGTTGAGTATTGAGTATACCATTTAAACAAGAATGGGAAAGAATTCCACCTACAAAGCATCAACAATGTGTCCTCGGTTCCCAAATGCTGGTAAACAGTTTGAACATTAAATATCTTGTCTTTGTAGTGTATGCAATTGAATCTATTAATAATGATTTACAAATCATTGTATTCTCTTTTTATTTACGTTTTACACAACGTACTCACTTCATTGGAATTGGAGTTAGTAAATGGGAAGTTTAAATTTTCACACAGAAAAATGGTTAGCAGAGGTCAATGTATGATGGTCTTGATCCAAAACAATCCACCTACCTGGACATGCCAGAGAAGTCCGCCTCCTCCTCCTCACAGCGCTCATCCAGCTCCTTCAGGGCCTGTGTCACATCGTCCTCCCAGCCAGAGCCACAGGTGCTGTCTGGGTCTGGGTCTGGATCTGGTTTTGTCTCTGGTGGCATGGGCATAGATATTGGTAGGACTGTTGGGGATTCTTCCTCACAGAGAGACCCCGGTGGAGAGTGTATGGCCGGCGGGGGAGGGGGGGCTGGGTCCAGGTCTTCCTGAGGGTCCTGGGGTTCCTGAGCATCCTGCGAGTCTGGGAGGTCACACAGCTCCGATGGGTCAGAGGGCAGAGGGGGAACGCTGCAAAACCCCGTGTCTTCACTCACACTGCTGCTCAGCTCATCCACTGCAGTCATGCTTACAGCATCCTGTAACACAAACCAGGAGGGGGAGCTCAGACGCAGTTTGGCACATGATACACATTATAACCCCCAACCGTTGATTGAAGATTGCCAGGTTATTAAAACAACGACAGCTCTTCATTTAATTTTGAGAACATAAATTTACTTTTGAGCCTCTATTATAGGTTATATTAAGGCTACTATAGTCTATACTTAAGAACACACATTAGTTTCCATTACACAAGAGGGACTTCAAGACAGCACTTTTTACAAGGTTCCCTTCCTTGGTGATTGCTCTTTATGTCACTCTATAAGCTAAATGTCTCTCATTAGAAATAAAGAAAAAAGAATCAATAAGCAGAAGCCAATACCAATCTATCACTGAAATGTCATTAAAAACGTGACCTCAATGCTAATAAAAGGTAGTATCATGGTGAAACAACAGGACAGCAGATAAATAAGATGTACTGTGTATGATCTGACAAGGTATATTTACAGATTTATGACCTGCCCTTTATAACTACACATTAATGATGAACTGTATTAGTGACATAAATTCCCTAAACAACACTAATCAACAGTGGGCACACGCTAAGTGAGAGAACAGTTTCAAAATCCAAAACTTAATATATTTATAGTTGATTACATTAGCACAAGAAAAACGGAGTGTCTGACTCAGACACTGGAAACTCCAAATAAATTCCATATGCAAAGTAACCATAATGATGTATCGTAAAGCACATACATGGAGGAGGGATTTGTTGGCAGATGGTTCAGATAAAGGGTTCTATTTAAGAGCATTTGTTTTTCTTCTTTTTTTTTTTTTTAAAGTCTGATGCATTAAGAAAACTGTGTGGCAGACAGCCAGTATATCACAGATATTACAGAAAGCTTTTAGAAGTGGTCGTAACCATCCTGGAGGGAATGAGTAAGAGTATTGATGGCTTTATCTAGGACTCATTACACTAAAAGCTGGGGCTGTGATGGGGGAGATGTCCTTGGCATGATATTGAGAGACCATTGGCTGAATTGGGTTTCTAGAAACTTGCATTCAGTTCTGTGTATAAAACATTGTCACTAACATAAATACAGTATGTATGAGCTAAGACTATTGAAAGGTAAAAATATTGGGCCATTTGACTTAAACGTCTGCAATACCCATACTGTGT
The DNA here is from genome assembly GCA_013375575.1 of Percina caprodes. Classification (NCBI taxonomy): domain Eukaryota; kingdom Metazoa; phylum Chordata; class Actinopteri; order Perciformes; family Percidae; genus Percina; species Percina caprodes. Next base: position 1,488,576 of record JABXJD010000008.1, read on the forward strand.
GCAAATTAAAATTAAGGACAACGTAATATACTCAACATTGTTAGTATTAGTGATAAATGTCAGTAGCAGTGACAGCAAAGCTGCTCATCACAAGACAGGCTATGGCATGTTAATATAGTAGTAAACTGAAGGGGTTTAATTGGCTAGAGTCTTACTGGTTATCAGATAATTGTATTTTTAAAGTGAACACACCACTTGTAATGGACTCATACTCACACATGCTTCTGCCGCAGATAAAGGAGCTGGTGTCCATTTCACAAGTTTTTAATGGAGGATTTAGTTGGAATGGTCAGTTGCTGTGTTATTGGAGGTGAGCAGTGACAGCCAGCCTGAGGTGAGTGTTTGTTTTTACCTCTCCCCAAATTACACAAGCCCCGCCACTTAACTATTAACCACATATACAAAACAGCAAGAGCTAGCCTTCAGCACCTATACTCAGAGCAAAGCAACAAAGCAAGCCACAGTAGAAGGAGTCAGAAGCAGCAAAAGCAGCACACGTCTTCACCCGACAGCAGCCAGACACGGTAATAAAAAACAGCACTTTCACATCCATCCAAACCTCCATGAAGGTAGCTGATCCACTGTCTCAATGACAGGCAAGCCAGAAGTACAGCTAAAGCAAATTAAGGTTGAACAGAAAGAAAAAGGGAAGCTAGAAAGCACCCGAGCACCACAGTTTATTGCTGTCCCCGATTGATCGCACCTCAGGCAGCTGGCTGCTGTTGCTGTCTGAGTGGGCCATCTCCAAAATGGGGCTATCCAGTCGAGGAAGGGATGGTAGAGAGGGCAGGACAGTTGCCTCCTCTGTCAGGGCACTGCTGGACAATTCTTGAGACTGCTGCAAGGAGTCCACATGGTTGGACGCGGTGTCGTCTGTAGCAGAGTCACTGTTAAGCTGGAGAAGAAAAACATCCGGACAGGTTAGCTCCTTCTGTTGAGAAAGAATATAAACACAATACAGACTATTATTTGTCATCTGATTTGATGCAAACCTTTCAAAAAGTACACCAAGTGCTAAAAGTCGTCACTATGTCAACACAGTCTGAAGGTTTAAAGATGGTTAATTGAGTATAATCTAGTAAAGCATTCTGCTGCCATGCCAACTAGATCCTTCACTAAACCTTAAAGCACTTTTACTTATTGTTAACACTCTACATGACCTTACTGGCAACATGCTTGGATAATGTGCTGGGTTTCATATGTTAATGTTAATATACAGTGCTGCTCATGAGTATAGGAACCCATGCTTAAGTTGATTAAAAAGAGGAATAAAAAATATTTTTTTGGAAATTGATCTTAATGCCTTAATTAAAAAATTAGGAAAAGTCCAGCAATTTTCTTTGGGAATGAATAATGTATCATAAATAAATAAATGTTCTTCCTTAAAATACAGAGGGCATTAGTATACACACCCCCAATGTTAAATTCCCATAGAAGCAGGCACATTTTTATTATTAAAGGCCAGCTATATCATGGAACAGGATACTATGCATCCTGATAAAGTTCCCTTAGCCTTTGGAATAAACCCACATCATCATCATCATCATCATCATCACATACACTTTATCATACCTAGAGATTGGCATGAGGTCCTTTCCATAAAATCATCTTTCAATGCAAATCAAACCAGCTGTTAGGCTGAAATAAAGCCATGCCAATCTCTAGGTATGGTGAAGGGTATGTGATGAAGTGGGACTATTTTAATTCCAAAGGCCAAGGGAACTTCATCAGGATGCGTAGTATCCTGATCCATGTAATAACTGGCCTTTAATAATTAAAATGTGCCTGCTTCTATGAGAATTTAACATAGGGGTGTCTATACTCATGACCCCTGTATTGTAAGGATGAACATTAATTTATTTACGATACATTATTCAATCATAAAGAAAATTGGTGTCCTTTAAGGATGGATTTTTCCTCATTTTTTAAATTAAGGCATTAAGAGCAATTTCCAAAAGATTTTTATTCTTCTTTTACCCCCCCCTCTTTTCAACTTAAGCAGGGGTTTCTTTACTGAGCAGCACTGTATAAGACACTTTTATAATTTACTAGAGGTTGTGATCAGTTTAGATTATTAAATTAATTAGTCACTTTATTCATTATGTTTGTTAACTTGTAGAGTTACTTCAATACTGTATTAGCTTTTACTAAGTCTTCGTTTTAACAATGATACTTATTTTTTGCAATTTTAACAAAAAAACAACATTACCCATGTTTCTGTATCAAGCAGAGCATGACATTTAGTCATTTAGTCTTCCATTTAATTGATCCAGCACAAAAGGTAAGTTCATGCCAACATCAAAAACAGTTATGTATTACACTAAACTATTTCAACATTCTGTTTAAACGCACACATAAATGCTGCATGCTCATTCTTCTGGTGGTAAGGAGTAATACCACTAGATGACTACAAACATTTTTGGGGCAAATTTCCACTAGAGGCAAAAGCTCATTCTCTCAGTGTGCACTACGAAGATCAAGAAGAGCAGAAGAAGAGAGAAAACAAGCTCCATTAGCCTGAGGTAAGGCATTTCTAACAGCATTATTATTGGCAGCTTTGGATAAGACCTTGCTTGCAAAGCAAAACAAAACAAAGGAGAGTTAGAAGCAAGTGGCCAAAAAATGCAAAGAAACATGCTGTTATTTTAAATTCTAAATCCTGTCATATTTTATAATTGAATTACATTAAAAGAATTTTATTCAATTCTAAAACTGTAAATCTCTTGTTAATAAAACTATCAATGATCATTGATTTACCTTGAGTAATGCAAGTTGAACCAATTTATCTGAGTATTCCTTAAGTATACTTACCTATCAGGAAAAATAAAAACTATGAAAAAGCATAATAGCATGAATCTAGCAGTCAGAGGAAGAGAGACTGGGCTGAGGTTTAGGGGGCATCTACCACCAGCGAAGAAGCAAGCATCTAGCCCCTGTCCACACTGGCAGGAGGTCCAGCTCAGTACGCACGCACGCACACACGCACGCACACCATGCCAGCGGGCTGTGTGAGGAGCATGGTGGGTTGGATGGGGGCCCTAACTAGAGTGAGACTTACAAGGCCAGAGCAGGTGAGAATCTGGCTAGCGCTCAGTACCTCCTCCTCTGACGATTCATCCGTGTCCTCATGGTTGGTGAGGTTGAGGCTTGGCGTGCTGCCTGCGTACTGGCACTCCTGCAAAGACGGTGTGTCCCCTTTGTCCATGCTCTCCAGGGAGCGCCGGCGCACCCCCCAGTTAAAGTTGTCCATGCTCTCCCCCTGCAGGTCAACCAAGACAAGAGCAGTGAGACACAATAGGAGGTACTGGGAAAGATTTTAACAACATGAGGAAGAAGAAAAAAAAGCACAAGACAAACACAAAGAATATTAACATTCCACAACTTATTAAAAAACAAACAGATACATAAATGCATGATTGAGTGAGATGATTTTCCTCTACATATTTGGGTGGTCAATGATTTAATGTTTTAAAACTTTCTAAAAACAGGGTTCACAACAACAGTAGTCACAATTTCTAATCAAGAGCACTACAGCACTTTATTTGGTGACAACTTGGAGAGGCCACCATGGGCCCTGCAGGGAACGCCATCTCTAAAAAGCTTTCTGTCCCAAAGACTTACCTGCAACTCCTTGTGGCAAGAGAAGAGAAGGAATAAGTGTGTTAGTAGACTTAAGACAGTTACAAAGCACAGAAAGGTTTCTACTACAACAGTCAAGACAAATAAGACGCAAGATGGCCAAAAATGATTGATCATTAATGTTGTTAATCAGAAACAACACAACTAAACACAGTATGGTCAAAAGTAGTGGTGAAAAGTAACTGAATATGCAAGTACTTGAGTGAAAGTGAAGATTTTGTCCATGCACGTTATACCTGCACTCAATTTAAAGTGGCTTTAAAAAAGTATTGTGACATTTTAAAGTTTATTAATGCAAATATTTATACTGTCCACACACTATTAGCTCCTCCATATTTTCTTCAATTTCTTGCATTTTCATAATCTGAAAATTACCACATTTTACATTCATATGTATATATGCAACTTCACCGTGACACACACAAACAAGCCTTGTTGTGTGTGTCAAATCTATGGTAATTTCTCACCTCGGCATCTTCCAACTCCACATCTAAGAAGTCAAAGTCCTTGAAGACACCAAACTGCTGCTCACTGCCCGTGTCTTCCCCCCCGACCTCCTCTTCTCTGACCACCTCCTCCACTGTGGGTATGAGACTGGTCTGCTGGTCGGCAGAGTCCAGATCCTCATTGGATGAGAACACCACCTGCATAGAAAGGAAGGAAAGAGACTTTTTGTCAAATAGTAAAAAGCAATTGTTGTACGTATGTCAATGAAAAATCTATTCAAACAAAAATAAAATCAACAAAAAGACAACAGCAGCTGTATCTTTAACAGTGATTTTACAGAGACCTTGTCAGAGGCTTTAGAGTAGGAGAGGAGTCTTACAGATGGATTTTTGGGAATGCCAGACTCCGGACCACATAAAGACAGGACATTCATCAGCCTCTCTCTAGTTCTTCTCTGTAACAAAAACACATAAATCATGATGAGGCAACTTATCATACCACTGCCAATTACCAAGTAATGTGTGTGCTTCATGATATTGTAGATAGAAGTAAACATTGTAATTTATATTCCTGTTACAAATGTGACCGTGTTGTTGTATTCTGACAAAGGCATTTATTAAAATCAATGTGTTCATATGCTTGGGTTGCATCAAAACAAACTACAGTATGTGAATTTTGTTCCGGCTCTGTCTGAGATCTTATAACCTGAGGTGGAAAAGTACATGAAGCACATTACTTAAATGTCCACTGAAGCTTCCGCTACACTAGAGACAAAAATGCCGGAAGGCAACAAGCTCTGATCTGTGTGAAGCATTGAGACTGTAACCTTCCTTAAAATTATTACATGGTTTAAATAGAAATTATACATTTCCATCATATTCTGTAGGTTTTTTCAACATTTGAGGTTTGACTGGTGCTCTTTTAGTTAGGTCATCCCGTCGAACTCTTTTCTTCTACAATGGTATAATGGAACGTAAATGGAGAATTAGGGCCAGCTACTGCTTATCGATGAACTCAATGAACAAAGTCCTAATGTTTGCATAACAGCAATCGATATGGAAACACACATAATCATATCTGTTAAATATTCGCTACTTTTAGGCAGAAACCTGGCTAATGCTACCTGTTTAAATTACTACATGATGGTGGATGCCGTGTGTCTGTTTGAGTAGGTACCTGTGAGAGTTGAGGCCTCTTCCAGCTTACTGGCACCAGACCATTGGAGTTGGAGCCGGATGATGTGGAAGAGGTACTCCTAGTTACAGCAATCACCTGCGGCTTTCCATTCCGGCCTGCTGCAGTACGCTGGTCACCATATTTATGCCCTATGATTGGCGTCTATAGTGTCAAATAATGCCAGTTAGCAATAAAATACTACAGAGAATATATTCAAAGTGAAAACACTGAAATATGTGCACTGAGAAAAAACTGAAGTGGGAGGACATGGACCTCTGAGATGTCAAAGTGGAAGTCCAGAGTTTTTCCAGGCAGCTCCTTTGAAGAGTTGTTGAATATGCGTGTGAAGGCAATTTCTGGAGAGCCACATGATTCGGTGCTATAAGAGCGCTGCACATCGTCTGGAACAACAAGGCTGGCTGAGCGAGACACCACCAACTTCAGAATGTTTTGAGCCTCCTTCCAATGTGGGCTCTGTAATAAAAACAGGGATATATAATGATTCCATTGTGAGATATCAGGCTGTGTAAGTGTTTCTGGAGAATGAATGAATGAATGTGAATGGACATTTTTTTCTCAGAAGACCAAACCTTTACCCCTACCTACACAGCAACCTATCAGCCTCTAAATCTCTGAGGCCATTTGTATTGTGTACCACTTTCTACAATGAAAAGCCTATGTTAATTCCAGGGGACTTTAAAAGGATGCCTAACAAATACAAGTCACAGTGCACACCAATGCACATGCTGGGATATACTGTATGCGCACAAACACAATGGCTTATACAAAAGGCAGCACTGGTAGTAAGCCATTACAGAATTGGCCCCAGGCAATAATGGTATAGAAGCTGTCAAATGCAGTTGTAAGTGAAAAGCATAGAGTGCCCTGGGACGGGGCTGGTAAAAGGCTTCCATAAAGAGCTGGATCAAAGAGGCCTCTAAACAATACCTTGAAACATATGTTTTTCTTCTTCTCATTTGTGCTACTATTAAAAGAACAGATCATCCCATGTACTGTATATAGGCTAAATGTGAAAATAGAACTATTATTGAACATATGGAAAACTGCACCCAAGTGGTGAAGTTCTTGTCCACCATTGCAGAGAGCCAGAGTTTAATTCCTGGTGCTGCTACTTGCAGAAAATAATTTAATAAGTAATGTAACAAAATAAAAAAAAAAAATACATACGTAGTATGAGTAAATAAGTAATAAGGATAACTGATGACATGCAACGAGTAGCTTGGACAGCACTGATTGCAATATTTGATCAAAACTAAACAAAAAGTGCAGTGAAGGCTCACCTGAACATATTTGCCAATGATCTTCATGATCTCCAGGTTGAACTGTTTGACCGGGGCTGCAGATAGGTCAATATGACTCAGCAGGCTGTAGATGATCTGCAACAAGGACTGCTGCATGCTGGGAAGGCCTTTTTCCAGCAACTGAGAGAGACAGAGATGGCAACATCACTGGTTTGATCTTACCATATGTTACTAACCGCAACAAGTTTGATCGTCATTTTGCGTACCTCGGCCAAATAAGTGACCAGGTTCAGGGTTATCTCTGCAAAGGCATCGTGGAGATAGCGACAGACCACGTTGATCCAGTTGGTGCAGTCGCGAGAATAGCTGTGTGTGCTATACAAGCTCATCATGTGGGCCAGGTTGGAGAGTGTGGCTGACTTCTCCTCTGTGCACACCTTGGCTATCTTATCGGCTGTCTCCTTACAGAAAGGAGAGGGGCTGTCAAAGTGCTGGATGAGATGTGGTAGGAGGCAAAGGATATTCAAAGGAAAACCTGCAGACATGTCACAGGAAGACAGGGAACACAAAGACACATAATTAGTAAAGATGTCTAAAGCAATTACTGATATCAATATAAATGATGACACAAATTTTAGCTCTGAACTGAGCACTAAAAGCAGTGACGAGAACAACAAGTTTTTTTGCAACCACAGTGGTGTTGGGGTTATTGCATCAAATTTCCAATTAGGGCTGCGCAATATCAGGTAAATATGTGATAACGGTGTTGAATATTGTGATAACAATATTTCCTTACTGTGCCATTTCCTCCTTTTTCTAACCAAGAAATTACAATAAATTAACTAAAGATCAGACTTGAAAGCATGTTTCACGCAAAAAAATAAAAATAAAAAACGACCCAAAACAATTCTAATCCATAATCAATTCAGCAGTAGGGATTTTGTCAGTTCTACGCATGTACCTGCCACTTGCGAAGGGTCCACCAGCGAATGTCTGGAGACACTAATGAGCTTGCTCAGCAGGTGGATGGTGAGCTCCTGAGTAGAAGCAGAGGTGAAGCCCTTCAAGAAGAGCTGCAGCAGACCAGGGAAGCTGTACCACTTCAGCTTGGCCTGGACCTTCTCCAGACGTTCCCTGCTGTCTACCCGGTCCAGAGGCAGCTGGCCCAGCAGCTTGTTAAGGAGCCGCAAGGCCAGCAGATACTCAAATTCGTAGTCCGACTCCAGCAGAGAGGCGGCGATCCAGAAAACAGTGGCCATCAGATTTGAAGGGTCCACGGGGGGGATGGCTTCCCCTCCTGGACCCCCTCCCCCACCTAGCGATGATAAGCTCCGTGTGCGGGCCAGGTTTCCGTGGCTACCACCAAGTCGGTCAGCTATGTCTAGGGTGTTGCTCCTACGTCTGTCGACTTTTCGCTCACCCATCAGGCTGGCACGAAGAGAGTTGCTGCGAGTATAAGCATTATGGAACAGACCACCACTGTTCAGGTTCAGCTGGCCTGTGCTTTTCCTGTTGGCAGCAAACTTAGGCCCCAACAAGGGATCGCGGGCAGAGGTTCTGTAAATAAAATGACAAATCATTTTGTAAATGATTTAATTATGTCAGGTTGTATGTGACTGAAGGTAAGGAGGAGTCAAACATGGTCAAATAAAGAGGTTATCATTGGGTGGACTTACTGTGCCAAGGCAGTAAGGAGGTCATAATTTTTGACTGTGTCTGCTAACGTGTCAATGCCCGACTCCAGTGTTAAGAGTAGTTCAATGACAAAGCCCTAAGGAGAAAAAACACCAAAGGTCAGCCAGCCAGAAACAAACTGATGAATCTGGATACCAGTGAGTCAAAATGTCTTACTTCTAACATGTTGTTTCTTGTACAAATTCTTTAATCTACATAACAATTGTATTTCCTGTAAAATCTGTGTGGAGTGTGGGTTGTTTTCAATCTAATACAGTAGGTTTTTCTCCAGGACCACCTTTACAATGGTTTTTGCAGTTTTGGAATGTAGCCAACACCAACAAATGTATCCATTTATTTCGGAACAACTGTGCTCTAAATGCAATTGTGAGCAATTAACAGGTTGAGCAATACTATTTAGATTAAAAGTAGAAAAACCAATAGTGTTGTGTGTTGTGTGGGACCTACGTAGAGCAGGACCATGCAACTCTTATGTTCTAACCTGAGCCTCCTCTCCTGGGTCCCCTATAGTCTCTACCAGCCGAGACAGAATGTCAGACAGTGTGGCAAGGGTCAGAGGCTGCTTGAGTGCCCTGAAAATCTGGAATGAGCGGCCAGCATAGTGGCGAGAAGAGCAAGACAGAGCTGTTTGTAGGGCTACTTCACTCAGCAACGACTCGAGCTGGAAACCTGAAGGGATACACATACAGGTAAATGTGATAAAGCTGTCTAAATCATACCTGTATTCCATGATGAAAACTGTAAAATGAAGCAACTATACAGACCTGACTGGGAATTTTTGAAGACGGTTACTACATGTCTGACAAAAACACTCAGCTGCTCAGCGCTCTTAATGTTGGGGTTTTTGGGTGATACATCCTCGTGGTTCCAGAGCGGGCCCCGCTTTCTACAAGGCAATAGCAAACACACACATCAGGCAATGGGACTTGTTAACGCTATGAAATTACACCACACCTCAAAACATTGGTTGATGTTATCACACCGGGCTAAAGGAGCCAATATGACACCAACCCAAAAACCAAAACCATGCAATGTGAAAATACCCTGTCCTTTCAGACCCCGCTGGAGGCATGAAAGCAAATTATTGAACAGAATGATTAAAGATGCAAATGTGCTGATTCAACATCTGTATTATTCAAACTGATACATACTAAGCATATGAGATTTTACATTAGGCCAAGTTAGTTAGTCACAAGTAGCAGAAGGCTACGGTGGATGTATTGTTCTGGAAAAAAATATTTTAATAAAACAGGGTCTTCTTACCTTGAGGTAATGAACTCAATGAGAGCTTTGACTTTCTCGTCCTGTTCAACAGTGGCATCTACCTCACTGAGGAGTGTGGGGGAGAGGTGGGACAGAGCAGCACCCCCTGCCCCAAGACTTATACTGGATGAAGTGGAGCTCGAGCTGAAGCCAGAGTCTTTCATAGGTGATTGCTGACAATCTGGCAAAAACTCCTGCACTCCTATAGGAACAATTGGCATACACATTATACACATTGAGCTATGTGGTGTGCTTTGAAGGCATTTTAAGAAATAGTAGTGGCCTGGTTAGCTCAGCTGGTAGAGCAGGCACACACGTAGAGGTTTACTCCTCAATGCAGCGGCAACAAGTTTGACTCTGACCTGCGGCCCAAGTTTGGAGTCCTACAATTAAACCATAGTTCTCCTACTGAAGTGACCTTTTCTTTTCGGATTCTGAGCTCCAAAGCAGAACTGACCTGTGAGGTTGACCTCTGGAGCTACTGGCTTCACAGTCAGGACCCTCGGCTCATTGTAGTCTCTGTTGCGTAACAGCACCATAGCCACGGATTGAACGCTACTATTTCCTCCCTGGACAACGAGAAGGTGAAGCAGAAGACGTTTGCAGTGCTCGTACACCTCTGGGTGCTGGTGATCAAACCCTGGAAGGAGACACAGGAGAGGGATAAAATTGAACTTTAGCATGTAGAGGTGTAATGAAGTATGAGGTCAGTTAAACCCAATCATCTACTAGGTACTTTTCTATGTACCTTTAAACAATGTACTTTTTAATTAGTTGTTTTGGTAAAAAAATATCCGGTTATTCAGGAACAGGACCTGAGAGGCCCCAAAAGAAGAAAAGCAATTCTGTTCTTGGAAGATCCAGCCATCCAAAATATTATTAATTAGGAAGCAAGTTACCTATAAAAATTGCATGTAGTAAAAGGTGCAGGTAGGCACTCCACTCCACTTTGACCCCATGGTCCACAATTAGGTCTGTTAGTAGGATGACTGCAATGTTACATCTGAAAAACAGACAAGGTTGATTTAGGCAAAGAACACAATAGAATAATTAGAGGCAGAGTAAAGGTGATGTATGGTGTACCTGTGGAGCGGTACACCAGGGGCATTTGTCTCTGGCAGGTAGTCCACAAGAGGAGACCAACAGCCTCCTGTAGGTGGGAAGGGGAGGGGCTCTGGCCGGTTGTGATCCATCACTTTCAAACGCCAGTTAGCATAAAGTGGCATGGAGTCACCTTGGAGAAGGTAAAACAGAAAAGGTTTTTGGGAAAGAATTCTGAGCAGTGTTTAGTTTAGTGGTGCAAAGAGTTTGCTCTTACTCTTCTCTTCTTCATAAGAGCCTCCGGAGCTGCTGCTGTAACGAGATTCCAGACGGTGGTGCTGACGGTTCAGGTTACTGTTCAGCCCACTGTAGATGTCCAGGTGGGTGTAACTGCAGAACAGGCATGCTTGATTTTATAGGTTTGTGCAAGCTTTATTTGTTTCTGCCTATGACCAAAAACGTCAAATCTAAAAAAGTACCTAACCTCATAACTGTGTCTGTGAATGGTTTCAATAATAGACTTGAATGTTTCATCTGAATTAATGAACGTGTTAAACACATCTTTTGTAAAGTATTACCCCTCCCATTACATTTTCTGTTTGACACAAATAGAACAGTACCGTATTTCAGCCTGTACCTGTCTTCCATGTTAGAGTCTTTGATCTTGCTGTCATGATGACCATCGTTTCCTGGCACCATGGTATTGCTGCTGGAGGTTGTTCCTGAGAGAGCAGACACAAAACATTGACCATCAGGCATTGAACAAGTGATTTAGTATTGGAGACATGGCCTAAGCTGTGAACTAGTGCATGGGGACTGCTTGTTAACCTGAGGTGACTGAGGGGATCTTGAAACTTGAGGTGATGCGGTAATATGGGGGGTTGTCCATGTGAGTGACAGCTGAGCTAACGGGATCAGTCAACTCAAGTTCACACATCAACTCCTCCAGCAGCTGCATAGTCTTATCTCTGCCCAAGTAAACCACAACCCGTTTCACCTGAGGACACACATGTAGACACAGTCAGAGACATAAGGAGTAAGGAGAGGACACAGCACATGGGGATAGGACAGATACGACTCATGATGGAAATATTCTGTGACTTACATAGGGCAAGAGGCTGGGGTCACTGTTGACTCCTGACATACTGATGAGGAAGTGCAGAATGATTTTGAGGTTCTTTGGCCAGCTGTCTGCTAATGTGGTCCATACATTCTCTATCTCGGACCAAGCAAACTCATCCCCATACTGTAAAAAATAAAATAATTTCATGATCAACAAATTATCTCAAAGAACATTTTGAACATATCCTGTTCACGTCAACCGGAATATGATGGCATGCAGTTGGTCCATTAGCTGTCTCACCTTAGCGGTCATAAACATGAGATTGTTTAGCACCATGGTTGTTGCACGAGGGGAGCCCCACCCCTCTCCGCGGAGCCAGCGGCGGCTGTTGACCATCATGACCTCCCGTTCATGTACATCCTCGTCATCCTCACCACTGCCGCAATCTTCGGGGCGCCGTACAGTTGGTTTGAAATCAACCAGCTCCACGTTGTTCATCCAAGGCAGGAGGTAGTGCAACATGACCTGACGACCACCGGGATGCGCTGTCTGGATACGCTGGCTCACCTCTGGAGAGGGCAGAAAGAGGGTTGGTTGGTAGTTCAAGCAGATTGTCATCCATTAGACAATGAAGGAATGCACTGCCAATTTCTCTTTAACCTTATTTCCATCTTCTAGTCAAAACAGTATCATAACATCCACAAATTGCCATGTTCGTTGTATTGTTTAGTTAGGTAAAATGACCTAGTTCACTTGGGTCATCCACTGATTAATTCTATCATCAATGGACGGTTGTAAGTTCTTCTTTTAGCCTCAACATATTATAGCAGAGCGGAAAGGTAAAAGTTTGGAAAGGATGTGACACATAAGATATTTTATGAATGATTTCTAGACATAACAAATAGTTGTTTATAAAAAGGGATTTCATGGACCAACAACACAAATTCGAACATCCTGAAAATTAAGTGAAGCCATTTTTGAAAAGTGCACAGATATAAATTGAGACTGCTGACTACCTGAGAAGATGGGCAGAGTAAGCTCTGGGTAAGTCGTTGCAAGCTCCTCAGACAGCTGATAGTAAGACACAGAGTAGAGGTGTGGCAGCGGTGAGGGAGGGGTCAAGATTCCATCCGTTCGCTGGATCTCCAATTTGTGAGCGTAACGGAAGAGCTTGGGTTCCAGGATCTATTAGTTTCACAAAGACAAACAATCACAACATAGTGTATTAAAGATAAGTTGGAATAGCAGTGTTATGTGTAGATGTGTAAAAGTGAACTTTTACAAATATTTTACTTTTGCAGAAATTCTGACCTGTAAAAGCTGCATGGCCACCTCATAGATGTCTCTGGAAGAATCAGCCGCCTTGAACAAAATCAGGTTCAGCAGCACCACAGTGTCAAATTGATAATCCCTAAGAGAAAATGTAAAACAAGCTGCATTTGAGTCTCAATTCTCTGGCCCACAAAAATGAGTTCAACTTGAAGCTGGGAGTGTGTAGTACCTGTTGTGAAAGACATTGGCGATGGCCCTGAAGCAACCGGCAGCCACGCGACGAGAACCGGTGTAGCAGCGGTCCACAGCCCAGAACATGAGGTTGCTCTGGTCTGGATTCAGCTCCAGAAGCAGCATCACAGCCTCACAACCCAGCTGGTGAACCTAGGGAAGACCACACAGCAACTGTGAGTTCACGTCCAGTCAACAGTCACTACACAACCCTTCTAATTTTAACCCATGGTTTTCTCAGTAGCTATTAGTATTTAGTGTTACCCTTAAAACCCAAGGACTACTAATATGAACTATGCATTGACACAAACATTTAGAACGTGCTAAATATAGATCAACACACAAAGTATCCTACATTATATCTGCAGAACCACTCAAAACAACAAAGTAACCGCTTGAAAAAAAGGGATACAAAGAAAAACATGTGATTTTGACTCTAAATAGTATGTCTTTAAATGGATTAAAAAGTGATTTAAATCCTTAGTGCTTTCTGTAAATAAACTATTGTGTATCTCAATTAAATGCTTGATTAAAAACATCTTGCAGTACTATTGAACACCACTGTGTGGTGCTAGTGTCATGGTATGTGAACCTGTGCTGCATAACCTCAAAGTATTATAGTACAGCCAGACTGAACTCATAATATTTTTTATACGATTAGTTTTGCTGTATCACTGGAGATATTACAATTATATACTCGTCTTGTGTTGATTGCCACCATTACATTCATGACCTTGTTAGGTTTTATATGCGTTGATGAAGACTGACAGGTCAAAACAGGAAAGAGTTGCCTTTTTTGTGCAAGCCAATATATCCCAGTGAAAGGTAAGTACTTTTCCATTTCTGTTTGAACTTTGGACATGCTACCTTCCTGTTCTTTGTTGAATATGTGGTTGAATGTTTATGACATTTCTTTGGTGATGCACACTCCTACCTCAACCTAATTTTCAGTACTCATCCACAAGCTTTGGCCAAACTATCAAAGATAATTTTAGTGATAATCAAGCAGGCTAAAATTGTAACATTTCTCTAACCTTCTTGTCCTGAGAATCCAGAATGTTGTCCAGCCACTTGTAGAGGTAGCCATCAGAGGAAAGGCCAACATTGTCAGCTACAGGTCCACAACACAACACTGCAGACATGGCCTGGAACATTAAAGAAGCTGTTAGTAATCAGTATGTATTGATTGTATTGTATCCATGTACCTGATTTCAACATTTATATTTTTTATTTGTTTTTGTGTACCTTTAGTGCACAGTACTGATGCCGGTTGATCTGCATATTTCTGTCACTGTAGCGGTCCAGGGGAGTGAACATAATGCTGAATGGCCCAGCCCAATGACTGAACAGCATGAACAGACTGTGCCTCAGCGACTGCTGGGGGAAGATCGTCCTCCTCTGGTGTACTAAACACAACAAGTAACAAAATGAATATACAAGACCTTTTCATTTGTATTACTCTAACTTTAGACAGACATTCCGTGCAAGTTAGATTTTGACTGACCGATATGAGTGAGCAAGTGAGTTAAAAGACATACCTGGGACATTCTGAATGATATTGGCCACAAGTGCACTAAAGTGACAGCGAATGTCCTTCAGTGTGTCAGAGTCCTTGTCATTTTCAGCCTCAAGCAATTGCCTGGTCAGATCAACATACTCAAGCAGCGTACTGTTCAGAGAGTGGCTCTCTCCATCTAACCCTCCACTCGCTCTGTAAAAGTAAAAAAACAAAGAAAACATTGCTTATGTTTATAAAACAGTTATATTAATTGTTATTAAATGTATTCCTAATCACATTTTCACAAGATAATTGTGGATTACATACATCTGACTAATGACACCAGCATCAGCCAGCAGCTCAAATATCCGGACCAGCTGGACCCTGAGGATGTCACGACGCCTGCGTCGCTTCATGTTCTGCAGAGTAAAGAGAGTAGCATTGTAACTTTGTAAAATTGTCTTCAAAAAAAAAAAAAAAATAGAACTGTGGCAGAAATAACTCCTAGTATCAATGAACTGCACTTACTTCAGGTCTTCTTTCTAGAGCTTCTTTTATGATGGGATTTAGCTCCTCTATCAACTCTCTAAAAAGGAGAGGAAAGTTAGATGTAAATAAATAAGTAAAAGATTTTGAAAGTATATCAAAGTGTAGCAGAACATAAGTATACCACAAATCAAGTGTTATTTACCTGAAGGCCACAGGGTTGGTCCTGCCAAGCCCCAATACAAGAGACTCTGTGATGTCCATGCTCTCAGAGCGCATCATTGGAACAATGTGTTTGAACAGAGAGGAGGGGGACGGAGTACCAACAATCTATTAACACACAGAAAGAGCAATGTCATGGCTGAAATGCAAAAATAGTTATAAGTTAGTAGCTGTTCACTCTTAATTGCTGTTATGTTACATGGGTCCTATGTTTTTAGGATTTTGAAATTCAGAGTTACACATAGAATAAAGTCATAGTTATGTTGACACTGGATTGCATTTTACACACTTATTACACTTCTAAGACTTGAAAATTAGCAAGATATTTTTGTATATTCAAAACTTAAATGTGTGTTAATGGAATGTTTTCTGCAGGTGTTCCTGACCTTTGAATCATAACTGTAGCCGCTGTCCGGCGTGGACGCCAGCGTCTCAGGCGGGGAGCAGCGGACGGAGCCAGAGGTGGAGGATGACGAACACATGGAGGAGGAGGAGGAAGAGGAGGACGAAGAGGCCGAGCTGCAGCACAGAATCAGGTAGTTCCTCCAAAGGCCGATGTAGGAGTCACTGCTGTTTAGACTGTTCAATTTCTTGGCATTGATGGGGCTGCTGAACGTGGACATACGTAACAGGAGATGTCAGAGATTATAACAACCCTAAGCCCAGAGAAGGAAGGCCTTTTGCCTGGCTATGTTGGGGCCCTCACACAGAGGCGGCATGCTACATCAAGCTTTGCCATTTACAGTTTTTAATCTTGTGTCAAGCCCATTATAATAGTATTATTTGGGACAAAGTCCTCAATTCTAGCACATAATGTCATCACAAAGACATCATCACCCGGCCTTTTTAAAGCCGGTCTATAATAAAAACACCCACAATGACAAAAACACACTCAAATACAATGATGCACAAACAGACAGAAAACAAAGAGGCTTGATTGAAACAACATACTTGATGTCAACTTGTGGAGACAGTAGTTGCAGGCGGGTGTAGGCAAACATCCAGGCATAGTTGAGGGCAGTGGGACAATGTTTGGGCAGGTGCTCCTGCCGCAGGTAGCTGGAGAAGCTGATGACCCAGGGGTCCTGGCCTTGTGTAACATGGGCAAACACCCAGATGTGCGAGGGGCTCACCACATCAAACTGGTGGCTGATGGGAGATGAGCTCCACTCTGCTAGAGTCTGAAGATCAATCCCACTGGGACAGTACAGCAGGTTGCTCTTCAGAGAAAAGCACAGACACAAATTGAGTCTTGGAGTATTTGTACAAGCTTTCAGATTCTGTAAATGAGAAACAGCATTAATACCTGGTCCGCTCCTGTGAGATGAATGAAGCTCTCCAACACGGATGCACTTAATCTGTCCATTACATCAATGGCCAATTCCTCATCGCCCTGACAGAAGTAATATCAGAAAACAGAGCAATTGAAACCAAAAAAAAAAAAAAAAAGACATCATACACATATGACTTCTATTCATCAGTAGCAATAAAATGCACCAGTGTTTGAGTTTTGAGTTATTACCTTGCCAATGCCCAGTGCAGTGTGCAGCGCCCGGACCTCCTTGAGGACGTTAACAGCCAGCCTGCGTGTGGCAGGGCGGCAGCTACAAAGCACAACCAATGCTAAACCCTCCACTACATGCAACACCCCTAACAGAGGAGTACGTTCCAAAGACACAGAACGACCGCTGCTTGAACCCTGTAAAAGAAAAGTATAATTAAAACCTCTCGACATTTAAGTTACTAAACACATAAAAAAACAAACACAAAGTACACTAATGCATTTAAAGACACAAAAATCACTCATAATGAAGTTAATACAGTTAGGGCTTTGAAACAAACCTGTGCATCGTGGCTCTTATTGCTACTCTGCACTGCCTGCCTCCATTGGCTGATGAGCTGCAGTAGCATCTTGACAGCGTTGTCCAACAAAGTGGGGTGGACATCAGTCACCTCTCGGACAATGAAGTAGGCAAAGCCCGAGAGAACATCCTCACGCCACTCTGGGAAATCCACCATCAGGGCCTGGAGAGTAGTAAAGGCAAGGCCACGTAGCTCTTCATCCATGTGGATGGTTAGTCTAGAGAAGGAGAAGGACATTGGAAAACGTGTGGAAGGTCACCTTAGCTACAGTAAATTGTGTACTGATGTGTCTGCAGTAAGGTTAGAGGAAGGTGAATTACTTGGCTAGAAGTTCTATTAGGTCTTGTCGGCTCATGCCATCTGGTATCAGTCTTGGGATGGCGGCCACACACGTACGGAAAAGATCAATCTTCGGCTTCCTCTCTCCCCTGTGGTACAAACGGCTCATGAGAACCTTCTACAGTTCAGAACGAATACAAACAGTACTTGTATGAATCCAGGATGTGGTCACATACGTAATCATGTCCTCAGGCTCCTTGTTGGACATCTGTACATTGGTCATGCTCATGGAGCGTCCCACTTCCTTATCCAGGTGTCGCAGGATGTTGTCCAAGGCCTTTCTTACTTGTGGGTAGTACAGTGACATGCCTGGAAATACCCAGCAGAGTCATTTTACTCAAGGAAAAAAAACATATTAAAGTCTGAAAGTCAAGTTTTAAAAATCCAACCTACCTATGACCTTAGCTTCTTCATCCGTGAGAGTGGTGTTGAGGAAGATCTTTTTGACACGCAGGGTGTTGCCAGAGGGCATGATGATCCCAGTTGTAGGCATAGGAGGCTCCCCATCTTTCTGCTGTAGGCTGTCGGCAATCACCAAGAAGGCTCGCAAACCGATATTCATCCTCTGTTAGAACGGATAGAGGCAGAGGATGAAAGGTATGACAGAGAAAGAATCCACCAACACTCCAACAACATCACAACTTAAAGTCTTGTATCTAATTTACCTCTGGATTGATGGCAAAGGTTTTGTGAGACTTGCCCACACACAGGAGGTCATAGATTATCTCCTTCATAGCAAAGTCCAGTCTTTCCTGTAACAACCAACAGACCAGCAATCACTTACACACAGCTACTACACAGCTTATCTTTAGGTTTAGCTCAGCTGTAAGACCCAGGTACAGTATGTCACTTCCTGCTCCAAGCTTACCTGAGCTATGAACTGGATGATCTTGACAAAGATGTTGAGGGGTGTGTCCCTGGGCACCACACTCCGGGAGCCTTTGGGGAAAAGTGCTGAAACAATGCTGAGTAGTCGACTAGTGGAAAAAGGGGGATATTATTAGCTTATTTAGTGCTGAACAACAGAGCCCAATATTTAAATGACTTCTACTTGATAGCAATCAAAGGGGTTGATTTTGTCTGTCTGTGTGTGTGTGTGTCTGTGTGTGTGTGTGTGTGTGTGTGTGTGTGTGTGTACTTGCAGGTGGTCTTGAAAACTGACCTTTGTGTGACGGTGTTACTCTCACACTTGATCCTGATGATGTAGACCCATAGCAGTCTGTAGAGCGACTCTAGCGCCACACGGGACATTTTAGGGTCTTTGTTCTGTGAATGAAAAATAAAAATAAAAAATGTAAGCAACTAAATTTAATTAGGGCAATTTAACTACCCACCTGTGAGACTTGTGAGATCAAGTGATTTTTTTCTTGAGAAACTTGATAAACGGTTTGAAATTTTTTTTTAGTCTCTGTGCATAACTTCTAAAGAGTGACCAATGAAAGCTAAAGTCCACATGGTTTGATGTGAGCTAAGCTTTAGCCAACCAACCAAGTTTCCACCTATGATAAATATCCATAGTGAGGAAATATGCGCACTGGGCCATTCTGTGAGCAACCATGCTCAGAGCATGTAATGTGGACATGGTGGAAGGAGTCCATACTTTACAACAGCTTTAACTTATTGGCTTGATGGAGGTTAGCAGTTTTCCCAAATGACATTAGGCACCTGTACCCTAAACCTCTCCACTTTTTTATCCAACCACATCACTGCATCTCCTTTTCCTCTTAATATTTAACATAGATTAACCAACAAAACCAGATTGATTACTGGTAAATGGCTTAATGACCATCAACAAGGCCTTTTAAAAAAAAAAACTGTCAATCTGGACACATTTTAAGGACAGAGACCATCACAGCCTGGGCACATGCTTTTGAGTATGGCATGCCATGGCTTGACTTAATCACTTAAACCATAGATACAGCCATGTCAAAGGCAGATGTCTCAAAACTAAGGGGTTACAGTAAGTGAGACTTTTTTTTGTGATTTGGGTGAATTGACATTTTAAGAGAAAGCGCCATGCTGGAATTCAAACCACAGTCCAACAGTTCCTTTTTGTACTGCAACAATTTGTCTTCTCCTTCCGGCAGCAACTCAACAAATCACAGTCAGACAGAACAGTACTGAGCACAAACAAATGTGCTCTCCAACGTTGACCAGGGCTTCCACCCGAGGCCAGCTCTTTTACATCATCTTAATAATTTTCTACTTTTTTTTATCACAATGGAATAATTGAGTTCCTAATTAAATGGGACATAAACGTACTTATTTGACTTGACACTTAATAAAATTAGTTGTTTTTTTGTTGTTTTTTTAACATCCGGTATTGTAGCATAGGGACACACAATGACTAAGCATTTATTTAACCTTGTTAGTTTGGTCTGTGGTGCTTCAACATCTTTAACGTCATGCAATTGATAATAATAATAATAATAATAATAATAATAATAATAATAATAATAATAATAATAGGGGATTGAAAGAATCCACTACATAACAGAACTTGATTTATGTTAGAAATCCTGGAAAAAATAAATAACAGTGCTGTGCACATTAAGGATGTCGATTAACGGTTTAATAAAAACAATCCTCAGCCCTAATGTCAACAGCCAAAGTGCAAAGCACAGTGGGGCTGCTGCCAGCCAGCCTTTTACCAACTCCAACAGAAAAACTGAATGGAGCACTGCCAGCACACTAAATTCCACAAAAGTCAAGTTTATTTATTTTGTCATGCTTCAAAGACTTTCTCTGACCCTCTGGTAATAACTACAAGGGATGCACAATATTTAAATTTGTAATCAATAGTAAATTGATAGTTACTATTTTTGAAATTGAAATCTATTTTCCATCCACGATTTGCAGGTCATTACAATAGAACCAGCACGTGCAGTTGTCCTAGCTAACTGTCAGGGGACTCTTTTGAATATCGAATCAATAACAGTGTGGGGTTATTGTAGTAATACATTTCTAATTACAGCCGAGTCATCCACATATCAAATATACCTGATATCCTAAAAGAGAATTTAGCTGTCTTCATACAAATAGGCAAAATATTTGAATATCTGTAAGTGGACTTACTATATACTGAATCCCTATTGAACTAAAACATGTATCTACAGTAAAAATCTAAATATCTGACTAGAGAGACAAAAGTCAACACCACTGTCCAAAAAGAGAAACCAGCTCAACAACAAAGCCTAAGGCAACATCACAAGTTACAAGTAGTTCACAGGATCCTCTTCACACTGCAATGTCACAACCACTACAGAGAATGACTAACTACCCAATTAGCCAAGCAGGCAGGACTGTACAACCCCACCGTACATCCTGGTCAGGACCTGGACCATTAAAAGGAATGGGAGCACCAGGCAGGTCACTGACACCAGATAACTCACCTGCAGCGTCTCAATCTGCTTTCGGATGCTGTTGTTAGACGGCATCTGGAGCGAGTCAACGTGAGAAAAAGATCAAATGACAGGAGACAAAGAATGTAGGGTTTGGGGAGGGACACATGCAAGTTATAGGCAAAAACAAAGACATAACCTAAACAAATATGACAAGAGCCGTCCAAAGTATGTTTGTTCTTGTCAGTGTGGCTAAAATGAGACACAATGAACTGTTTAACATGCCACTTGTGGATTAATTAGAGGCATGCTAGTAATAGAAACAGTTCATTTGTATTTGATATGGTATAACACATAATCTGAATTTAAAAGTGAAAAAGCAAGCAATGTAAGGTGTGCTGTGGTCTGGAAATCAAACAGTGGGACAGAGAGAAAAAACAAATAGAGGAGTGGATATAAGGGGAACACAGAAGGATGAGGAAAAGGACATTTAAAGATGTGAATGGGAAACGGAGTATAAAAAACAAAATTGCTCATTTCACCTACAAAGCTAACAAGCAGAAACACCCAAATCAGCAGTCCATTCAAATCCATGTCAAGCACACTCAAAATACTAACTGCTGTATTTTAACCCTGTGGGGTTCAAAAGTAGGGCAGCCAACATATGGCATTTATTTTACCATTGATATTGATTAGGTTTGAGAAAACACAATAACATAGTTTTCACTCTTGTTGGTGCAGTATTTTTAAAAGATGTGATATCTGGATATTTGTCCCTATTCTTTATGTTCAAGTCAAATAAATCACTAAATAATGGATCTGAGAACATACACAATGCACAACCTATTGCATGCAAATGCATTAAGAAAAGTGAACTGTACTATTTCAATGTTTCTGCTGTAATTTGGTTTAAATCACATAATTACATGCTAAATTATTCCTTTGATCAACATGAGTTCTTGCCTATGTTTTTTTGCATGTCGCCCCCAAAGGGGGTCTGAGGGTCTATATACCGTTGTCTCCCAGGAGGATAACCACCTCTCCATCCTTATTTTAATTTGCTTTACATGTGTACACACTGGGTATTTTAAAGTTTATAGTATGTATGCATTTATATAGTATAAGGGTGCTGATGTAGCACAGCAAAGCCTGGTGGGAAATAGAAAACCTAACACTTGAATGACATATTTATGAGCAGCCACAGGGTTAAAATCACTGGTTGGACAAGAAGCCCTAAATCACTAAAATCATCACTAAACTCGAGTCATCACGCAAACCCGCAAAGATGATCTTAATCAAAGAATCACCATCACCACTCAGAAGACCGACTGATTATGATTTTCAAATTAAGGAAAACTAAAACAATTACAATAGTGAAAGCGAATGCTAGAATGGAGATCCCTGAGAAGACAGACGGACATTTCCAACCATTGGTAATCATCATCACAAGGAAGCAATTCAGAAACCTATCCACTACAAGATCATACAATCTCCACAAATGGCAATCAATGTAGAATGAAAAAAGGCAGTTGCTGAGGCAGTCAGTAAGCCAGTAATTTGGTCAATGCGCTTCTGGGTTGTATTGGTTCCATGATAGTCGGGGACAGGAGGAAAGTAGGTTTGATCGGCTCGTAATTGGTTTACAAGGACTTAAAACAGCACTTGAGATAACATAATATGTAAAGGGCATCAGCTAAGATGTGGAATATTTTGCAGGTTGAGTTAAAAAATACACATAGGTTTATTTAATTCTCTGTGAAATAAGTTGTGGTCACACTGGTGATTATTGGTGATACCTAATCTTTTATTTCATGCATGTATTTTGTCCACTTTGACAGCTTTTTTAAAAAAAAATTTATAAACACTCACTATTACATTATCAAATCAAGTGCTATTCCTGTCCAGATCTAGTTGTTGATGGAGGGGAAGGTGCATTATGACCTTTAGACAGAACCACAGAGCACACACACTTCACAACCTTCTTAGATCAGTGGTATTACAGCATGTACAATAGAATATCATAATACCAATAATTCATTTTCTTTTAAAATCTGTAAATGTTGATGCTTTCACATTGTAATCAAGAACTTTCATTTTAGATTTGATAACACAAGTCATAAGACCATAAGTCATAAAATTAGGCATTGCCAAGAATGGTATCCTAAAAATACTTTATTCTGAAGAATACAGTCATTGTGCTACTCTTCAGAGCACAAAAGTACACACTTTGTGAAAAAGGACCGAGTGTAAAGGCTCAGGCTGGCAGTACCTTTAGGTGCGAGAGGCAGTTCTGGAGGAAGATGTGCCAGTTGTTGAGGAAGAACTGCTTCTGACTAACACACAGCAAGCATGTCACCAGGGGATACAGAGCCTGGGGAGATAAACAGTGTCAGCATCAAAAAAGCTAAGGGATAAGTAGGTTTGTCTGAATGTTTTGAATGCACACTTTGTAATTGAGCATCTGAGAAGAACAAGGTAAGCACAAAAGCACTGCACATACAGACAGGCCAACAGCAACAACACAAGCCGAGATTGGAGATCGTTTTTTAATGACACCAAGATCACAAATATATTACTAAAAAGTCTGGAAGCATACATTAAAAAACACTTACTATATTAAATACAGATTTATTTAAAAAAAAAATAAAAATCTGTTCTGGAGATAATTTTGGAGTTGGTCAGTAAATATAATAGAATAACAGTGAGGTTGTATTTATTTTTATAATATTTTGGATGAGCATGACGGACTGGCTGTGCTTGGGGTCAATGGAAACGTTGACAAAATACAGGAAGTGTGAAACACATGAGAAGGAAGTAGTAAATGGAGTTAGAAAAAAAATAGGATGCTCTAATTATTACCAAAGAGTGCTTCTTTCTGGAACTAAGGTCAAATGTTGTCTGGTACAGCATCTCCACAAAGTTCTTCAGGCATGGCACATTGACTTCATTTTTCACCGCCTGAGGATAAACGAGTCATAACCATGGACTTTTTAGTGAAAAGAATAAATAAAGAAACTTGTGTAAAACAATGGAAATAGTTTGAAAGGTTACTCACAGCTGCAACAGGGATGAGGATCTCAACAAAAAGGCCAGCTAGAGCATGCTTTATGTCCTTATCCTTGACTTCCAGAAAATACTGGGCACACTCCTAAAAAGAGGCACCAAAGGCATACATGTATGAAGAATACACAACACACACACACACACACACACACACACACACACAGTATTATGACAATAAGTCAGTGCTGCAGAAAAGAAAACTGTGCCTTTACATTTCAACTCCAAATTAAATGCACATAATGAATATTGAAAGTGTTATAAAACTAACTGATGCAGAACCAAAGAATGCAGGTCACATGACAAGAACCATATGGCATCCTGTTATTGTCATTTTTCCTTTGTAGGCTGAGTAACTGAGGGGAGGAAATCTTCCTTTAATCGTATTATTGACTTGATAGAAGGCAAACCTAATTGTAATGAATTTTGTTTCTTAAATATCAGCACAAAATCTAAATGTCCTATATTGGTCAGGCTATAAAAGGTCATCATATGGGCTGAAACCCATACGTACAGAAAATACTGAAAGTACTGAAATTAAGTGGTGGACATAAACTACAGTATGTTCCATTAAAACAATAGGAAATCACTGTAGTGTTAAGGGAATAGAGAGTGTGTGCGTGTTTTTTAGCACTGTGTAGAGGTTAATGAAAAGGGCACAGCGCCGTTCACAGCTCTTAGCAAAGCCAGAAACACACATACACTTGCTACTTGGCAAACCTCACCTTTGATTGTTACTCATCTAACTTTATGAGTCTTTGCTAATATGTCTGGTGCCATTAAGCAAACACGTATCAGCCCCACTTACTGTAGTAACTCTCTGGCAAATATGCATAAATTACTTTTTTAAATTTACCTGCATGAACTGAAAAGAAGCCTCAAAATCCTCCACAGGATACATTTTCACCCGGAAGAACTTCATGCCCATGATAAGACTGATGATGCTCTGGACTACATAGGGACTCTGCTCTTTTTGCCTGAGCTCCTTCAGTTCTGTGATGAACTTCTTCCTCACTGCCTGAAACCTGAGCACACACACAAAAACATGTATACATCTACACTTACAAAACAATCCTCCCTAAACTAATGAGAGAGGTTAGGGCTGACTGACAAAGTGACTAATCAGACGATATTCAACGAACAGGCAGATTTAAGCTGACTTACTTTGACTGTGTAAGGACTCCAATGACCTCAGCATACAGGTCTGCGATGATGTGTACATTGCCAGTGTTGGGGCCACAGTACCTGTCGATTGAAGTATATTTTAAGTCTTAAACAAACACGTCTTTTTTTATGCGGGAGACATTGTTTTATATGACACATAACACACAACAAAACTACAATGCACAAAAGTGAACACGTTTTTTTCTTAAGGCAGACTCAAAGTCAAATATGCTTTAAGTGTCATTAACTATAGTTTATGTTGACACAATGACCATAGAGCCAGTCTACTTAAAGAGACAAAGATATAAATGACTGCAGAGCCAAACCCACAAATGAGAGCGCCACAGTAGAGTATATATTGTAACACTGGTTTAGCTGTGTGCTGATGCTTACTTACCCCTCTTTGTGTTTAAAGTGCTTGAATGCCAGGTTTAGAACTTCGTGTACTAGAACATCTGGCACTGGATGAAGAGGAATCTGTGACGTAAACATTGAATCATTGGTCTTATTAGAAGCATTGATAGTGTTCATTCTTTCTCTTTGCTACCATTCATTACCCTCCCTACAGGAGCCGTGCCAAGGACAACTTAGCTCTGGTCTCCAGGGATTGGCTTTTAGTTCAGAATGTTGCATAGACTTGGATAGTCAACTTTAGAAACAGTTGGGTGTTGGTCTGTTGCCATGTGTTTATTTACTGTGTTGCCCTGCTGGAAAGGCCTCACTAACACTGCAGTTAATTTGTGTACCACAGAAAATAAGTAAATAAAAGTACAATCCTATAATGTACTGTATAATAAGTTTATTTGATATAGCACTTTTTACAGACAGAGTCACAAAGTGCTTCACATGATAAACAACACTTTTATTAGTCAGCAGTTTGTAAGAGAGACAATTAAAACCCCTCATATCAGTGGTGAATGCTGCACTGGCAGTTAAGGATAGCTAAATATTTCAATGACTAGTAGCGTGAAAAAAAATCAACAAAACAACCCAACTGGCAATAACTTTTGTAGGCAGTTTAAATCAGTACACAAAAGCAGAGTGTCAGGTAGCTCACCTGTTTTAGAACTTCCACTGAAACTAAACAAAAAATGAAATCTATGGCCAAATCCCTCCGTTCCAGAAGGTAATCTTTATCCCGGTGCTGTTCATCTCTAAAAAGTAGAACACAAGGAGATTTTGAGCAAATCTTAATACCGACACAAAACGTACTGACATTCAAAATACAATCACTTATAAAAGGAGGAAGTGAAGATGAGCAGCTCACCCTTTGGACTTAGTACTAGAGCGAGGCCTGTACTCATAAGACTCGTCTTCAGTGCCACTCTGCCGCCGGTACCAGTCAAACAGTGTGCGCAGTAGGGAGGGCAAACAGTGTTCTGCTATTGAGCTCATAGAGCTTATTAACTGGAAAACAATAAGATACAAACATTAGATTTGACTCAACATTACTAAATAACCTGATATCCACCACATTATGGGCATTTTTAATTCACAAATTAAATACTTATAGCTGTGAAATATGCTAATAAAAGATAAAAACACGTGCAGAATTGTCATACAATGGCTAAAAGTGGATATTCAATAACCGAGTAGGGCTGGTATAGACCAGAAGCTTTCTCAACTAGTGGGTGACGTACAGTATGTAGCTATTGATTCCAATTGTTATGTGATGTTCAACTTTATTTGGCCCCGAAGGGCAATTGGTTTTGCAGCATAGAGTGCAACATAAAGCAAGCGTGAATTAACACAGACTCAACTGTTGGGATGACATTGAACACATCATAGTGCTGCTTCTGAGCAGCTCCACAATATATTGCATCAAGGATGATGTAAGAATGTGCCTTTGAAACCTGACAAATCTAATGTTACATATTATCTATAATGATCTGTTTATTGTTGTACAGTAACAGCTGTATTCTTGTGAGAAAGCAATAAATCCTATTACTAACGAGTAAATACAGAAAACAAAAACACAGCACTTTAGACACTCAATTTCAAAATTCAGATTACAGTGAATAGTTCAGACAATAAATAAAACATGAGACAGGGTGGTCAGTTTGCATAAACTACTTTAGTGTACGTGTGTGTACATAAGGGCCAGTGCTGCATGATGAGGGAAGTGGATGATGGATGCTAGGCAGGAGAGTTATGCAACGGCTCCCTCTGCCCTTATGGCGGTGGGCAGATACACTACAGCACCCAATGCTGATTTACTGCCGAGGATGACACAGCGATTCTACACTCTCACTTTTGCACTCTCTATACCTATTTTCTCTCCCTCACTTACAATGGGGACAGCTGGATGTATAGCACCATATCCTTGTTGGCTTTGTGTTGTGCTGAACAAAGCATTCCGTCGCAGGCAGGTCTATTGTTTAGAGTTCTGCACCAGCTACAGATGAGGGACAGGCGAGCCACTGAGTGGGTGGAGCTGGGGATTCAAATATTGCACACATATACAGAAGGTAGGAGAGGTCTGTTGTTGGTCCTGGGGAATGAGAATGTCACATTCACACACCCACGTGTTTTTTACCCTCAGGTTTTTACTTTGGCTGTACTGACCTGGTCAAATTGTGCATCTTCCCCTCTCTGGAGGGATCGGGACAGAGGTTTCTCCTGTTAGAGGGGTGAGAGAAAGAGATTAAAAGTAAGTGTGTTACTAACCCAGCAGAGTTGATACAGGTTGCTGTCAATCAAGCAACAGGCCTGGTGATGAGTAAGCAAGTGAAAGAGAACACTGAAGTTTTACTACTATCAGCAGAAAGGAACTGAGCTGAATTATATGAATGAATGGAGGAACAGGCCAGTTAATCCAGTCTGTTAATCACAAACTATTTCATCACTAATGTAGATCATAAAGAGTATGTGCTTCTTCTGCTAGTTCCCTCACACATCTTTCAGTCTATGGCAGATAGTTGCAAAAGAAAGGAGCCTCAGCAATGTGTGTCACATCACATGTCATGTATTGAATTTCATTTCCTGTGCTGCTTGTGACTGTTTCACCTGCAGTGGACTCACCAGTGGCTCAGCCATCACCATCTCGATCTTCTTCTCAGCCAGCACAGCAAACTCAGCAAATAGACTCTTGATGACAAACTCCCCGGGCTTGAGCTCGGGGTCAATAGTGATGCTCGACATGACGGCAACGTTGTGTTTCTCCCACAAGAGGGGAGTCACTGAGGACGGGGCACGGCGTCTACTCACGCTGCTGCTGACTGGTGCAGAAGCTGCAGAGAGGGCGGAGGCTAAAGGTTAGGAAATCAACAGTGGGAGTCGAGGCAGCAAGGTCAAAAGAACACCACCCTTGTAAAGTATGCAATGTCAAGCGCTAGTTCTGATCCAAACAGGAGCACAGACATCTCCTAAAGAGGCGAGAGAGAGAGAGAGAGAGAGAGAGAGAGAGAGAGAGAGAGAGAGAGAGAGAGAGAGAGAGAGAGAGAGAGAGAGAGAGCGAGAGATTCCAGTGCTGACTAGAGTAAACATACAACTTCCATTTGATTTCAAGCCTCCAATTATGAACTAATCTTCTAAATTAATATAACCAATAGGCTTAAATTACCTTAAAAACATGATAATCATAACTCTTATTAGAGCTATGTCATTAATTATCAAAATCAATTATAGAAACCTTAATATTTGTGTTTTTGTCTAGCTCTAGAGTAAGTGAACATTACAGTCAGCTCCTTCAACAATGTTCATCTGAAGAACTGTACGGCTTTTCGTGGAAAAGGAGAAGTTTGACATTTTGACATTACCTTCATTCAATTTATTGCCAAGAGTTAGATTATAAGATTGATACCATTCTCATGTATGTATGTTAAAAACAGTATGTAGCTAGCAGCCTAAGCTAAGCTTAGCAAACATCTAAATATCTAAGATACTTCAATATAAACAAACTTATAATGTGCATGATGGTGCTGAAGATGGCCAGTTTAGCGTTAAAAAAAAAAAAGAATATCCTGAAAGGCCTTTCTGGTTTGAAGATAGCAATGCTAGCAACTTTCAGCTTCAGTCCTCAAACTTCTGATGAACCCAGCTGCCATTACTGAGAATGTAGAAACGGATTAAATGGACAGGGTGCTGAGACTTTCTCTTTTTGCACTACTTCTGCATTGACTGTTGTCACAGATGTGCAATGTTTTTCAGGCGCATCTTTTAATTGTTCCTTAAATTTAATTTATTTTTTCCTGGTATTGAAGAAATTATGCAAATTGAATAAATGCTTTGTCTGAAGCTTTGTGATTATTTATACTTTTGTTTTTATCAGTCATAAAATTTCAAAAAGCCTAAAAGTACGGTATCAAATTGTCATACATTGAGCTGTGAGTAACCCACAAAGTAACAAATCAAACCCTTTGCTAAATGGATGTTACGGATTGTGATATTCCTATTGCATTTATATTTCATATTAGCGCGCACACACACACACACACACTCACACACAAGACGAAGTACGTAGCAGAACGTTATCAGATCATTGGGTTTGGGTGCCTGTAATCTTCAAATGTGTCCTTCGGTCAAGTCTTGCCCACAAAAAGTCAACCAATGTTTACACGGCCAACCTATTCAGGATTTTTCATGTTTTTGTTAATTTTAGCACAGAAAATGTTTTGATGCAACTGGAAATTAGTCACATGTAAATGTAAATGGACGCTTTTTTAGTCTTAACACCTACTCAAAGCATTTTTCCATAGTATGTGAACCATTCACCATTCATACACTGTGGCCGAGGCTGCCGTACAAGGTGCCACCTGCTCATCAGATAAACACACACATTTACGCTCCGATCATTTGAGGTACAATTCCAGTTAAATGTACTCCCATCAGCGCCTTCAACTTGTGCATGATTTATCATAAAAGCTAAATGAGGGTTGGGTGCAGTCTAAGGCAGTGATGATTTTCCTAGCCTTTATCTTGTAACACCTGGGGCCCTATCTTGCACCCAGCGCAGCGCGGAACACAGCCCGATGTAAGTCTCATTGCTATTTTAACACTGCTATTTTTAGGTTGTTAATTTCGAATCCCGCGCCCACGTCGTTTAAATAGCAAATGCACCTGCGCCCATGGGCGTGCTGGTCTAACAAGGAGGTGTGTTTAGGTGAATTCTGGGCGTATTGCTATCTTGGGCAGCAGAAAGTGATCTTGTCATTGACCAAGAAAAACCTGGTCTAAAGTCAATAGCGCAGCATTTCATGGAATTTTAACAGCGCATTAGTAAAATGTGCCTAGGCTCGTGCACAGCGCGTGTACACTATGCATGTCTCACACTCTCTCACGAAAATATTACAGTGCAAATCCTCCATCATAAAATCAATGCGCCAACACGCCTGGCTTTTAAAGGTAATACAAGATGAAACTGATTGGTTGACTGCATATATAAATTAATGAATACACTAAGTATAACCCTTTTGAACCATGCGTCTAGCACACGGACCCATTTTTCCGCAGTCAAACTAACAAAAGTCAATTTGGGCACGCCCTAAACGTATATGTGCCATGCGCTTCAAGCCTTGTGCTTAGACCGTTAAAATAGGGGCCCTGATGTTTAAGGCAGCGTAAGGCACTGCCTTTTCTATTTATGTTATCCATTTTTGAGCTGAACAAATCACTCTTTGCAGGGTCTTGCGGTCCTCTTCGGTGCGGTTTTCCGTACCGTACAGTGTTGTTCCCCATCAGGATGTTCTTAATTATGCAAGAGTAGAAATTCCTCAGTATTCTGCCTTGCCTTTCTCACCACTGAGTCAGGAAGCTGTCGACCCTCTCCACAAAACTCCACACTGGGGTGCTCCACTGTTAAGGATGAGGGTGGAAGAGGTGTGTTGGCCCACCCTTATCACCCGGGGTCTGACTATTAGGAAGTCAAGGATTCACATGCACAGTGAGGTGTTTAATCCCATGTCCTTGAGCTTTGTGACAAGCCTGGTGGGAACTATGGTGGTTAACGTTGAACTGTGGTTAGAGAGGATTACATGAATACTAGTTAAAATGTCTGTGGCCAGTGTAACAAATTGTGTTGTTACTACAGCACAGTAGTAACAGGCATTTCTGAGATTTATCACACTACCATGATCTAGAGCCAACTGGGTCACATCCTGTACTGCTGTAGTAGAGGGGAAAAAGTGCAGCAATGGTTGGTAAACATTTTTACAGCACCATTAAAAAGGTGTATTAAAAAATTTGATTAATTACACAGTTAAGCAAGAA
Organism: Percina caprodes; assembly: GCA_013375575.1. Lineage (NCBI taxonomy): Eukaryota > Metazoa > Chordata > Actinopteri > Perciformes > Percidae > Percina > Percina caprodes. The sequence continues at coordinate 1,519,845 of JABXJD010000008.1, forward strand.
AAAAAGGCTAATTGTTTAGTGGTGAGGATAGTAAAACAAAAACAAAAAAACAACTGGAAAATTGAATGTCCACAAAGCTCTTTCAGCAGTATTTTGATATTGTATTGTATAGCTTCCTGGAAAACATGCATCTAGGGTCACGAAGAGAACCCAGAGCTCTGGATATTTGCATGTGGCACAGATCATTTCGTCATCCTATTCAAATAGTATAAGCAAATCTGAAGGATGTTGGAGTTTAGGGAAATGGCAGAGAAGGAGAGTCCACAGTCCCGTATGGATGTAATGTTCAGGTGTCTACATACAGTATACGTTTGGCCAAGTAAATACTAAATAGTAAATACTAAATACTAACACACACACACACACACACACACACACACACACACACACACACACACACACACACACACACACACACACACACACACACACACACACACACACACACACACACACACACACACACACACACACACACACACACACACACACACACACACACACACACACACACACACACACACACACACACACACACACACACACACACACACACACAGACAGACATAACTTATGTGCAATGAAGTTTATTACACTTAATTCACTCCCAACTGTTAAATCTGGGGGTTTTTAATAAAAAAAAAAAAAAAGAAAAAACAGTAAGGTAAGTGCATAAACAATAAATTACCTTAAAAGGCACTAAAGTACCAGCTCCGTAAGAGTTGCTATTTACCAATAAAATTAAATGCTTGAAAATTGCATTATCACCATGAAATGTTTGTCTAAGTACTTACTTAGACAGCCAAGTGGTTATCTCTTCAAATGAACAAGGCTTCATAACCTTCAATAGTGCTTTTGAGATTTTTAATACAGCTGGGACACAGCTTCCAGTCCACAATGGTTCCAGTCCAGCCAAGTTGATAGCCAATAGTAAACTGACCCTTTACCTCATTCCCTCCCAGGAAAAGCCTTGCTCCGTTTCTTCCTGGTTTTCACAGAAACATTCATGATGCATTCTTAATAGTCTGAATACCCTTGATCAGCTGAGGAAGCTTTCCTTAAGCTTTATCTTAAGCTTTTTCATTAAAATTATGCAAATTATGCTGAACATGTCACATACTAGTATGTATGTATGTATGTATGTATGTATGTACACTGATCAAAAAGCTAAGCCTCTAAAGGCTCACTCACTAGAAAAGATATGTCTTAGTTTCAGACTACTCCGATTCTCCATACTCTGGTTAAACTGTCAGAAATAAGGTCTCATGTGTAGGTGTCAATATTATATTAGAATTGGATAAATAACAGGGTTATTCGAAAATGTTTTTGTTATTATAATTAACTATTTGCACAAATCTACCTGGGCTGCAACAAGCAATTATTCTAATTCATAATTCTAATTAAATGCAAATGGAAACCAAAAAAAGACAAAAAAAACTTACCACTTTTAATCAATAAAATAGGTAGAATTAGTTATTAAAATAGAATTAAGCAATTTAAATACTACAATATTACCCATCAAAAACCTACGATCATGACCAAAGTAGACCACCATTTGTTCTAACATTTAAACAAAAATGACCCTTCCTCCCCCACCCCACTACCTCCCTCAAAACAAATAATTATAACATGAAAATCTTTTAAAGCAGATTGTAATGTAACGGTTATGATTAAAACAATCAGAAATGAATAGTCATGCTGTTTTGTATAGAGAAAATTAAAGTGTGTGTGTGTGTGTGTGTGTGTGGGGGGTGTCCCAGTGTGGTAGCAAGCTGTGTTGTGGTTGTGTTGTCCAGCAGCACAGAGAGCCTTTCAAGCATTTCCCTCTTTGTTTACTGTGCTGCACCAACACCCCCAATGATGTCACATAGCCAGCTCCTAATATCCAATCAGTGCAGGGTACTCAACCCCCTCCATCCTTCTTTTCTCTCCAACCCTGGGCCAGCTAGATTGTTGACTGGTTTACACAAAAGAATACCCCAACACTGTACTTCCAGTTAACCAAACAAGAAAAAACAAAACAAGGCATCCTTTTCTGGCCCAAGTCTCTGCATTAGCTCTCTCTCTCTCTAAGACATGCCAGTCATTTGTGGCATGCCAAACTATGAATCTCTTTTAAAGCTGACCCCACTGCACAAATCTTTGTAAGTTAACTTCTCACTGTTTTAAGCCAGGAAATGTACTGGCTGATACTCTAGTGACTCCCTTAGAAACCTGAGGACATGTTCCTTTTCCTATTCAAATCTTAATGCAAAAAGTTCAACCGTGCTTTGCTAATATGTAAAAAAGAAAACTTGTATTTCTATTACAATGTATTTTTCTGGCTGAATATAGCCTACTGTTAGAAGTTATCAGTGCTTTATTCACAATATTCAAAATGAGATGGGTTTAAAGAACTGAAACATGCCTTTGTTCTAGAGGCTCTCAAGGCTGTGCCCTAAACTGAGAAACAAATGAGCTTTCGTTGGTTTGGATTAAGCAATTGTTCAGAGTTGTTCTTCCTCATTGTGTATCTTCATCAAGTCGTCTGCCAAAATACAGTTTATTGGTGTTCTTTGCCTGAAAAATGTGAGATTTGCTGCCCTAAAGAACAATGATACCTAAGAGATTCAGAACAACCTAAAAGATGGACACTAGTGAAAAACAGTTCTTATAGAAAGAACTGACAAGCTGCTACTGCAGTAAAGGAAAATGCTTATGTTTTGTTATGAGAGGCATATAAGCCCCACTCTGCCAGAGTTTCATAGCTGTGCCTAAGAAATGGAGCACCCCGCAGGATTACACAACTATTAGAACAGTGACTCCACCTTGTCAGTTAAAATAAAACCCTCCCAAATGCCTGCTCACTTCCCTTGTCAGGACAACCAGAAACAACAGCACTACACACACATATTGTTGGAATGCAGGGAAGTGTGTGCCTATTTTTTTTTTTAAAAGAGAAAGACAAAGGAGTACCAATGTTTACATGGTGTGGCAGTGCCAATTCTGCTAATGTGTCTCAACCTGCTCAGTCTCGACCTGCTCAGTCTCTACTCTTCTCCAAATATGACAGAATCCAAAAACTACAGGTCAAAACTGTACTGTGTATCAGTACAACACAGGAATAGATGAAGAAACCAATATGCATGCTATAATGAATACATTTTTTTTTTTAAACAAACTATGACCTCACCACATGTATTATGGCTGAAAATAACTTAGGACAAGTTTAACAACAACAATGTGAAACATTCAACAACATTTTTTGTATTCATCACATGGGGGTGCAAGCATGACAAATATAATATAGATGCAAGTTAAAGCAGGACAGCTTAGAGAGTGTTTCCTGAAATTAGGCCCTCTTTGTTTGAGAGGCCCAATGAAAAAAATGGCAATCAGCACAAGATAGTGGAGAGATGGGTGAGGGGGCAGTAATCAGAAAGAGGGACAAATGGAAGAAAGCATTTACGCAACAGGTGGATGTTTTAATGCTAAGCTAACGGAAGATTGTGTAATGCCATGTGCAGACCCTTTTTCAATGGCAGGGATCAGATGTTTTACAGTGCAAACCCTTTCACAAATTACTTTCATTTCCCAATATGTTTTATCTTGAGGGACAGATGTGTGCTGTAATGCCCACTGTTCCTCCATGTTTTTTGGTAATGTTTGCCAAGTTCAAAACATAGGTCGATGTATTTATGAGAATTAGTTTTTCAAAATAAAATAAATCCCTTAACATAACAGTATCTGTAAATAAACTTTATTAAAATTACATATTCTGGTCACAGTCACAGGGATTGGAGCATATCCCAGCAAACACTGAGCGAGGATCAGGGTAAATCACGGGGCAACCTATAGACAAATATGTTCAAACTTACATTCACACCTAGGTGCAATTAAGGAGGCTCTTATTTGCATGACCTGCATACATTTGGACTGTGGGGGGAAACCAGAGCACCTGGAGCAATCTGACGCAGAGACAATGTTGCCGAGAACATGCAAAATCTTAACAGAAAAGCTCCAGACCAGAAACCTGTTTGACTCAGTCCAAGCTACTGAGCTACTTTTCTGCTTTACAGTGTACAGTAAGTATTGTACACTACTTCAGTTCCACTTTAGATAATTTTAGTCCCACCACATTACTGAAGCTGCTCTTAGCTTAGTTGTTATTCTATACTTTTAAATACGTACATTGGGATAATTTCAGCTACTAGACTTGAGTGCCGCATGAAGGTCCAAAATAGTCAGCTCATTCAATACGTATATGGCCTATAAAGCGCCTTGGTAGCAGAGTGGTTACAGCACATGCTACAAACCCCAATTCTAATGAAGTTAGACGTTGTGTAAAACAAATAAAAACAGAATACAATGATTTGCAAATCCTTTCCAACCTATATTCAATTGAACATTAAATATCCAGTATCTATAGTGTATTCAAACTAATACCCTTTTGTTTTTTTATTGCAAATATTCAGTCATTTTGAATTTGATGCCTGCAACACGTTCCAAATAAGCTGGGACAGGGGCAACAAACAACTGGGAAAGTTGAGGAATGCTCAAAAACGACTGTTGGGAACATGTTAATTAGTCATGCTTGGGAGAGAAAAAAAAAAGCAGCATCCCCAAAAGGCTCGGCCAATCTGAAGCAAGAATGGGGCGAGGTTCACTACTTTGTGAACTACTGCATAAGCAAATAGTCCAACAGTTTAAGAATAGTGTTTCTCAATGTACAATTGCAAGGAATTTAGAATGGTGACTTACTTTTCTATGAAGCAGCAAAAAGGTTTTAGCGTCACCATCGCAACGTCCTGCTATGCAACTATCGCACAGGTGCACATCGCGATGTAGATTAAATATTGTGCAGCCCTAATAACCACGTCACAGGTTTAATTCCAGCCAGGGACCTTTGTTGCATGTCATACCCACTCTCTCCTCCCATTTTTTGGCACTCTCTTTTACTTCCAGCAGCCTGCTTAACAGCTAAAAAACACTGTGCGAAACCCTGATAAAATAACAGCATACCTCTATAACTGGTTGGATTAAAATCTGTTTGCCATAACAAATTTGTCATTTCCTAATATCCACTGTATAGCCCAACCATCCCTCATGAAAATGGAGCAGGGACCTATTAATTTGGCTTTATTAATAATAAAAATGACAGATTTTGTTGCATATGAAAAACATTGAAGTTCTCTAAGAACTGATTACCTGATATTTTTAAAATCTACATGTGCTGTATATTTAAAGAATACATGGCTTAGGAACAAACTAAATCTCTGATGATTGCTCCCAGATTAAAATTCCCTTATTCTTAGTGGTTATCATGCAGCTCATATTTAAAACAATGATATTTTAATATTGCTGGATATTCAACAATATTAGTAACTTAGCAGGACCAGCTGTGGATTATTATTCGTATGTTGATATGTCAGGTATTTAATTAGCATAGTAAGCCGTTTCTCAATTTATTTTCCAGAAAATATACTGTACGTACTAACTATTTTTTTTTTTTTTTTGGGATTCCATTCCCATTGTTCCCATGTTGCGACAATTAAAAAGGAACCAAACCCCAATTTGACTATATTGGAAATATGTCAGGGAAGAGTGTGGAATTTTGATCTTCACAGGACACAGGGTTATGTCTATGTTTAAATAATGCAAATAAAACTGTGGTGATGAATCAGCAGCAGCAGCTGGGCACTTCAAACTGCCGTTTGCCATCCACCTTTGTCCATTACTACATTTCAATGAGAATGAGGAGGCAGCGCCTTTTGGATTTCTAATATAATATGAGCTGTATGGGAAGTTAATTACGCAGAGGGAACCAGAAGACGGATCAATAGTAGGGAAACATTAGCTGCCCCAGAGGGAAGGGAGGAAAGGCTTATAAAAGTAGGAAGAGGCGAAAAGGAGGGATGAAGATTGTGTTGAGAGCTACTACGGGAGACTACAGAGATATTTGGATGTTAAAAAAAAGTTGACAAAGATGGAAAAAGTAAGGGAACTTTGGAAGAGAGTAACAGAGAGAGTACTTAAAGTCTACCTATGTTCTGTATCAGCATATGCCCATCAATAGAAACATTTTCTATGAGACACCCAGGAGCCAGTAGAACGATGATGAGCAGGGGAAGGAGGGTAGCCTTCTGAAGGTGGAGGTTAATTGCTGCCACCTGCATACACATCAAATAAGCTTGGCTAAACACAATCAGTCATCCTGACAACTCCAGTAATAACCGTTTCTTCCACAGGAAAGAGATAGGAAATCTTAAAAGGAAATCTCAAAGCATAGATTGGATTGCAAACAAGCATGTACAATGCTGCACAGGTCTGCAGGCTTTGTGTGGTAGATAAGTCTGGTGGCCAAGTGTGGTATGTAAACATGGTACTCACAGCTGCTACTCCAAGACTTGAGCAGAGATTTGATGCTGATCTCAAAGAAGACCGAATCCTGCAGGCTCAGCATGGCGGCACTCAAGTTAGGCTTCACCAGAAGGCACAAACTCTACACGACTCCTGTCACTTTCATTTCACAAAATCCAAAGATCCCACTTTTTTCAAATATATACACCTCTCATATACTTCCCCCAAGACTGGAGCTGAATACTACCTTCCACAGGTGCTAGTTAAAGGCAGCATCTTGAAGGAGGGGCTGAGGGAAGAGACTCAAAAAGTGCTACCAGTTTGTTTCCTCTGCCACCTACTTCACTGAAGAATGAAACTGCGTTGGGATAGCAGGAGAGAAAACATAGCCTGGCTGGTTACAAGCGTATTCCACCCCAGTGCATGCTGCCCACTTGCCAATCCACAGAGTCCCTCATCCCCATTTCAGCAAAAAAGAAAAAAAAATCCAGAGAGGCGAAGGACAAAACTGAGTGAGAACTTTTGCTCCAGATAAGGCAGAAACAGCAGCAGAACAGTACGCAACAGAAGTCTTAACAATGTACGGCAATATTTCCTCTCTTCTGTTCCTGTGTATGTGCCAGTCCTAGCGCACTAGAACTGTCAGCCACCCTCTACCTCCCCCAAAAGCTCTCTCTCTCTCTCTCTCTCTCCATTCGCTCATGAGCAGCCCCTCCTCTTCCCAGGCTAGCTCTTGTTCTATTACTGATGCCTGCTCTTTTCTCTCTGAGTGAGAGCAAGCTTGTTTCAACAGCAAACAGAGGGAGGTGGGAGCAGAGTGTGGGGGTGGGTGATGTCATCAAAATGCTGCGAGTGTTCCCTGGCTGTGGCTCAGCAATGCTTACGCATTTCAGAGCTGCTACTGTGCTGCCTCTCCACTGGCCTATCAAAGTGACACTTCCTGTAAGCTCCACAGCAATACTGATGCGTCATCCCTGACTGCAGTAAGAGGCAAAGGAAAGAATGGGAGGATGGAAGAGAGAAAGAAAAAAGGGAGGATGAATTCAACATGGGGGGTGCACACACAACAACTAGTTGTCATACCTCTATTCAGATCTCTGCCCTAACATAATGTGAATATAATGTGCCTCAATTGTGCGGCATATATTCACATCTTCAAAACAAGGTACACTATGCTCTAGCTGCACTCAGACAGGATACTGTGTAAGGTATGTTGAGATATTTGACCAGACCAAACAATGAGACATGGGTAGTTGACATTGTGTTACTGGTACTATGAGGCGGTTTTGAGTCTCAGATCATGGCAGGACAGTGATCACAGCTAATCTATTTGTTACAGTAGCCGTTCACACGCAGTGGATTCATAGGTATTATATCATTGCTCTATCCAAATGCCAGAGCAATGAACAAGAACACACACACACACACACACACACACACACACACACACACACACACACAGTAATTTGTAGTCAGGCGCTGGATTAAGTTTGTTGACGAAATATTCTGAGGGGAACAGCACTGGGAAGGCTGCAAAAGACAAATGCTCTTTGTCTTCTTTTAGTTTAGTCTTCATGTCTCTCTCGCCCTCTGTTTCTCCCTGTCACATGTCCTCCACTACACAAGTTATGCAAAATGAGGCACAGCTCATTGCAAACAAATAACACAAGCAGATGCTTTGTCAAGCCCTTGCTGATGCTATCCTAATGCAGGCTTCCACTGTGAAACTTTTAACAAACAAGCACAGATTCTCCCATTTGCACAAGTAATTACATTTGGCTTTATTTCACTTGATGACATCTTGGATGTTTTGTTACATGTGGTCTGTCAATCATGAAGAGATTTTTTGATGCTACAGTCTCTCTTGGTGATCAACAAAAGTCTCGTTTTTTTAAGTTTAAGAGATTTCAAATTTGGCTTATATTAAAAGGATAAGTTTGTAATTTAGGGGAATATGCCTATTTTGTATGAGTTCAATTTGAAGGTCACCTTTATGTCAGACCAAAGGTGAGTGAGTGTATTTCCCAAAAATGTCTAAGTATTTCTTTGCTAAACCACATGGTTGACATCAGAACCAAATGTTAGGAACTCTTTTGCACATTTTTATTTCATTGCCATTTTGTAATTTTCTTTTCTATCAAACAGTATTTTGAAATCAACCTACTAGTACTCATACACTGTTTTTTTCCTCCATGATTCAGCAGATACTTTCATTTTATTGTTGGTTACCCAACTGCAATTCATGACAAAGCAGCCGGATAGTTAAATACGACTTTAAGTGTGGGTCAAGTTTAGTCATTTTCAATGTAATTTCCGAAGGTATCCCCTATTCCAGGTCTTGAGTCTCAGAGTACCCTGCAACTGGTGCAGCCTAAAGGCTGAAGACGGATGGCTCAAACTCAAGCTGCGGGGCAGTAGGTGGAAGGCAGAAGTATTTGGCAGAAGCCTAATGTGTACACAGTGTTCAAAAACAGAATTTGAGTTCATATTGTCACCCTTATCAGTAAACCAGTTCACATATAAACATACAGAGACCTCCGCAGGCACTGTTTTCTGTAAACCAGATTTATTGTTTAAGGAATGCAGAAGAATAACTGACAACATCATCTGTCTGGGAACATTACGGCTAAAAGCTACTGTCTTACAGTAGCCGACGTAAGTTGAGGACTTCAAATAAACATTATAACCGACTTCCTGGAAAGAAGAGCTCACTGATTGAATAATCTTAACCAAATGCACCATCTAGGCGTTATAGTAGCTCCATTCACAAAGTGGGAGTAGTGGTTGACAGCTAGCCATCCTGACTGCAGACAGTATAAGGGGAGCTGTTCTTCCCAGGAGCCCACAGGGTGGAGGATGCATTTCCTGTCCTGGCCTCTCTGAAGGGCAGCAGTGGGAACAATAATCGATAGGAGCTGTAATTCAATCCCTGACCTCCCCAGTGGTGCCTGGGCTGCAGAGGACACGCCATTAGGATCCATCGCAACAGTATGGGTTTGCAGCACAACTCTGCAACGTGCTCCTCATTTCCTTAAGAACCAGCTATTTCATACACCCTCGCAATAATTATGAAGACACAAACTGCACAACCTTTTTAAACACTTCCACAGTATAATGCTCTGTTATGGTATGAATTTGAATAATCCAAAACATGTATATACATAACTCCTTGCACTGACATACACATTAGCACCCAATGACACAACCTTTCTCCTGTGCTCAAGCTGAGAATGTAGACACTCATTTGTCTTCTCTTTTTCTATTTATTTGCGTAGCAAATCAGGAGAAGCAACTCATTTCAACGAGTCATTCATCCTTAGGTCAGAAACATGTAAGCTCTATACTGAATTAAAACTTATCTTAATAATAGGCACAAATAAGCCAGATAGTTAATCATAGCACTGATTCAAATTAGCTGTCTTCAAGTTGTTCAAGAGTGTTTATTGGGAAGCTGGTTGGAGAAAGAGCGCTAACAATGATTCACAACATTTGTCTTCCCAGCTATGACACCATATTCCCACTAAGTGCAGAGTCTGCACTAAGCTGCACATTATGGAGATTGTTTCACTACAGTTGGCTAATAACTGAATATCTGGATTATGAATCTGAATACACACCCTATGGACTATTCAGACCTTCAATATAGAAGTACAACCCATCAGTGCACACTTATATTCAGTCACATGCTTCTAACACTCCCAAATGACAATCAGAAAACCTGCTGCACCCATTAACTAAATATTGTCCCAATCAAACCCTTTCTCAAAAACTCAGCTATTGTCAGGCCACTGGGTGATGTCACTGTGTGCAGAGAAAGACAAATGACAAAATGAAAAGCACCACCTTAAAGCCAACTCAAGCTATGCCAGTTCTGCAACAAGGGAGTGGCACGTAGCTCTGACTTAGACACAGGGGAAATTATCATGCCTCGGATTTAAACACAGGGCAAATGATCCTGAGGTATGAACACACCAGAATAACATCTATTTACCTCAACTACTGTAGTAATCACATCACTTCAATTATTACATAACTCACCATCGTGACCCCTGCCACCACGAGCAAGATGAAAAAAGGAGAATTGTCTAATATGACGAATGTTTCCTAGTTGGAAAAAAAGAAAAGGAAAGATTTGAAAAGATATTGCCCAATCCAGTCTGTAGAAATGTCACTGTCTTTTAATATGAATATCAACATTTCACAAGCAGCCTGGGCCAAACACAAACGCATATACAATAGTTACATAAGTTAATAGAACTATTTTCACAGGTCACCAAGTCTCAAAGTGTGGACAAAACTTAGCCATCTTTCTTACTGTGGGTTAGTTAGCTAGTCTGTTATTAGAGCCTAGGTGATTAGAGCAGAAGGGAGAGTTCAGTTATGATTTAGCCATGAGCAAACAGGCGTGCTCCGACAGGTAGCCCTGCAAAAAGCTATACGGAGGAACTGACGACAATTCATCACCCCAGTGCTGAGGCAAACTGCACGCACACATAATTTGTATGTCTACACACGTCTACTAAACCTTTAACTACTGTATCCATAGACAATACTTCAGAGGATTAACGTCAGCACAACTCATACGCAAGAAAATTAACTCTCAAACCTTTGCTACAAACTCCATACTGTAGTAGGCATGTGCCAATACTTCAGATGATCTGAAGATCCTGAGATCTTAAATTATATTTTGCTCATTTTTTCCTTTTTAATACAGCGGTACAGGACATACTTAGCCAGCAGAATAGCTAAGAATTAAAAAAAAAAAGAAATGTAATGTTTTATAACATCACTAAACAACAGCAACATCCACCAGCATGGCCTTAGATAGCATCAATTAAACTACTAGTACTTCTATGGTGAAGGCCATGTATAGGTAAATGTACAAAAACTTCCAGGCAAAATAACACTGGCTATATTGCAACACTTATGATAATCTGACATATTAACAGAGCTTTGGTAATGCACAGAGGTCAGCCACACTAACTGAAAAAATATAGACGATTGCCCAACTCTAGCATGTAAACAGTATACTGTATCCATACGGTGTATGTATGTGCTTGTTAGCATGCGTGCATAAAGGGGATGGGAGTAAAGCCAAACTTTGGTTACATGTTAACAAAGCTTAACAAAACACTGAACAAAAAATTTAAAATTATAATAAGCTAGAATGAAGTGGCCTAGTTAATTAGCTAAAGAGATGAGATGAACACAAAATCAATGCAGATAAGTGCTGCATCAATATGCAGCTGAGTCAGGTGTACCTTTGAGGCTGGTTTGGTTCCTGCTGGCAGACTTGGAGGAGCTGATCCCCGGGACTACCTGTAACATGGGATTTACCGGGACTTCCTCAGTGGTCTGTCCCATGGCTAGCAGGCCCAGTCTTTTCATACGAAGGAGCCGTGGACCTGTCTCCCTCGGCAAGACTCCCCCATGTTCAATGGGCCCCTCCCCTGAGATGACAGACGGAACCAGGCTCTTCAGAAACTCCATGTCCGGCAAGACTTTTTCTGTCTTTCACTCTGGTGGGTAGTCCGATATGCCGCGCCATGCCATTCACCCCATTTACAGACAAGCAAGGAGACAGTACTGTCCCGGTCTCATCTGCTGCCTACATGCAGCAGCCACACATTGACTCACAGTCAATGTCTGTACAGTATGTGTGTGCCCTCAGACCTGTTGTTACAGACCAGAAGAGACACTACCTGTCAGGCTCTCTAAAGTTGGTTGTCACGTTGGCTAGCTACAGTTAACAGCTTATCCTCTACTAGTAAGTTCAGAAAGAGTGAGACTTCTTACGCTGCAACATTACCTGTCTGCTCAGAGTGAACGAAGAAAGCAAACAGACATGGCACTTTTCATGGATTGTGATGTAATTGTCAGTGGGCAGGGCTATGTTTAAGTGCCAAACACTATCTGGGGTGTGGAGTAGAACATGTTCCACAGGAGATAACATAAGCCTGGGCCACCAGCCAATCACAACAGAGACGACACAAACCACACCCTGCTGGCCTGTGTTGCTCACCAGTGAAAGACCAAGAGAGGAGGAAGAAGATTGACAGACACTATAAGAAGTAAGAAAACTCCATGGAGCTGGTTACACTGGCCCGCCTGCATAAACTGATAGCCCTTATCGTTGGCAGAATGGTGTTACTTGTAAGCATTCATACACAAACGCTTGTTTGCTTCTTGGCAAACTTACACAAATAAGAGCATCCATCCTTTTGCTTTCACTTCTGCTTGACTGTGCTGAGCTATTATAAAAAGAAGCAGAAGGAGCAAAGTGATGGGGTCTGTGAAACAGGGTGATGACAGACTGCTGTGCTCTGCTTGGCTGCATAGCGTGTACCTGCAGCAAACTCAAGCCTTTCCAAATATCCCTAGCTGAGGAGTGAGAAGGACTACACTGCGCTGACTCTCATAAAAACTCCCTACCTCAAGAAATCATTAATTTGTTTTGTTCTTTGCGACTGAGTGCAATAACTAATAGGCCAGCCAAGCATCAACATAACCAGTGCTCAATAGCAATGTAACAAAGCTGTAACACTCCACAAAAATTATAAATAATAAAAGATGACTGTAGCACTAGTGTGCAGCAAACTAAAACACCTTTAAGATGACTGCTGAGTCATCATTGACTATGCACCAGAATAATGCAATTGGGCAATACAAAACAGCACAATACTCATTTTATCTTGCTCCAATTAAGCCTCCATTAAGCATTTTTATATAAATAATGAATGAAGCAACTCAGTGTAATGTAAAAGGGCTGGTAGAGCTAAAAGACACAATGGGAACTAAAACTCAGCTGTGCAGCTTTTAAGGCTCTGTCATCTCAATATTTTTGGACACACACACACACACACACACACACACACACACACACACACACACACACACACACACACACACACACACACACACACACACACACACACACACACACACACACACACAGTTTTGAGGGGTGACACCAACCCCCCTCATTTACAACACTAGGCATTGGTTTCCTGAAGGACAAGGTGGTTGTATGTTACCTGTCTAGCTCAAACCAGCAGAGCCCAAGTAAATGAGAGGCTGGTCAAGAAAGTTGAGCCCGTAGCAAGTTTAAAAGTGATATTTTTCCAGAAGGGGTGGTGGACTAAATCAGAAGTGAATGCAAAATGAATAGAGTTACATTTTAGAGGTGCCAAAAGGTGGATGCCGGTGCTGCTGTGTCTGGGTGTCCAAGTAGGCCATTGTTTTTATTACCCATTAGGACATATGAAGCCAATAATTTAATGGCGGTAATTCTACTGGATGTCTGGATTCTTTTTATAATGCATGTTTACATTTTGTATAACAAAGCACAAAAATGACAAAGCAAAAAAATATACCTAGGTCAAACTATTAAATAATGGATGAACACATGAACAAAAACAATCTAAAGATGCAGTTAACAATGTCTAGAAGTATTCCAGAGCCCAACCTTTTAATGTGATGTGTTTTCCCAAACAGATATTTAAAGCCATTCCAGTTTGTGCTATGACTGTTGTTTTGTTAAGCCCTATTAACTTAATTTGTTTCTACTGCATGTCCTCAAGCCCAAGCAACCATCTATTTGATAGAAAATGACATCGTAGGGTAAAGATCCTGAGGCAAAATGCATTGTGTGTAAGACCAGTTAAATATGGACAGAAACCTATTAAGGAAGTGCTTACACCCACTACTGCAGCGTGTGAAGATTTCACTGAGATGATGTAACTGTTTCAGTATACAAGAGCTTGGGGGGGAAGACTAAAAGAAAAACAAATACTTCTCTACATCTTTTTCCCTGTGTGATTTCTCAAATACTATGCAAAAAACCTGTACAGCTGTTTATCCGTTTCAACTGTTTTTTTATTACATTTATCCAGCACCAAACCTGCAGAGTAAGCACAAAGTGGAAGAATGCAATGATAAATGCAGTGCAGCAGTTTTGTGAAAACTCTGCCCTCTAGAGGCTAGCTGGCAGAAATCACACCAAGCTGCACTAATTGTTTAAATCTACTGACAAGCCCCAAAATTGATGAAAAAAGAAAAGAAAATGCTCAGCAATATTGGATGGCAAATCACCAGAAAGCTTGTTAATGCTAGACTTTGGCTCAAAGACACTTTAGCAAAATGTTGGACTTTGAAAAGCTCTCCAGTTGTCCAAAGCCGTTAAATCTTTGTTGAATAGGAAGCACTTCTCTTTCACCTCATGAAATCACATTCATTTATTGTTTAATCAATTTTCCCCCTTTACAATACACAGAGATAGTAGCTTATAAACACAAAACATTTACAGCCAATCTATAAAAAGCACAACCTCAAAGAATGGCAGTCTTAGTTTAACGGTTTAACCTATTTTTGTCCCATTGCATATGGAGAGCCGGGGGACTCTCCAGTCGCTGCTGAAGGCCATAGACCCACCACACAATAGGAATTGATTTGTAGTTTAGCATTGGACTTAGCCTTTTGAATATCTAAGCATCTCTACAACACAACTGCAAACGGGTGTGCTATCCATCATCAATATGTACCCCAAATCACACTGAAAACTTGTGATTGTCTGACCCCTAACTACTAAGGTGAGTGAAAAAAAAAAAAGAAAAAGTGCTTTAAGTTGCAAGAAGGGACGTTTGTTGGCATAGTGCAAGACCGAGGATGATGCAGAGAGGCTGAGGCAGCAGATCCTGCTGGAACTGCTGAGAGAGAGAGAGAGAGAGAGAGAGAGAGAGAGAGAGAGAGAGAGAGAGAGAGAGAGAGAGAGAGAGAGAGAGAGAGAGAGAGAGAGAGAGAGAGAGAGAGAGAGAGAGAGAGAGAGAGAGAGAGAGAGAGAGAGAGAGAGAGAGAGAGAGAGAGAGAGAGACCATTGCAGTGCTCAGAACTGCACTACAATGGTCAGTGGAGGCAGCTGTGGTTTGTTGGGGCCAGGTCAGTGGTGCTGTAGAGTTAGAACAATACTCCTGCACAGGAGGCCCAGATCCTAATCAGGCCAGGAATGTGGAAGAGGAAGCTCCGGGAACAATGTGCAGCGTTCCGATGCCATTCTGGGTCCCACCAGACCCTGCCTTGCTCTGCTTTCAAGCAGGAGAAAACAGGAAAACTAGTGGGCTGGGGCCCAGAAGTCAGAGCCCGTTTTGCAGTCGGCTCAGTACACTGCCAGCACAACCCTGCAACAGCCATGTTGATCACTCTGGGCATGCATACATCTGAACTGCTACTCCACCACTTGATGTCAGTAAACAGTTTGAGGTCTGTGTCAGGTAAGGTGAATATCAAACCAATGTTGCACTGCCCTCTAACGGTGCAAACAGCCACTACACTCTCAAGGCTACAATCCTGCCTTCCTGTGCAAGGCTCTCAAGTGTAACCATAAATTATGAAGCCATAAAATAACATTTTTGCTTGTGTTTGTGACTGCATTGGTGGAACTTTGAATAAATAATATCTTTAGAATAAAAATTGTAATACCAACTTTATTGCCTACTATAAACAATTTTAAGATTATATTCCCTTATTAAAAGGCTAGCTTTATAAGCCAAAAAAAAACTGATCACATTTTTTAATTGGCCAAATATATATATATCACAACCAAAGCACCACTTGTAATCCATGCATATCTGTCCAGTATTCCACATAGGAAGAGTCCCACTCAGAAGTTTGCACTATGCTACTAACAGCTTTCTACAGTTAGAGTAATGTATTATGTCCTTTAACTTCCGGAAATATTGTGTTTGCCTCCACGCCTAATTATCATTGTTTTCTGTATAGTCCTCACTCTGTATCACTTACAGTCACTGTTAAATTATGGTTCATTCAGAGCCCTGTTGTGCGAGGACACATTTTTCCTTTCTGTTCTTGCTTAAAATATACCTTCTGCTTCTTACAGCCTCAGTTTGAATACTGCTACTTTGCCAATCTACTTTTTAATAACCTACAAGTTAGTAGGCAGTCTTTCATCTACAAACAGGAACAAAAATTGCAATGTGCAACATTCAGACGCTCAACGATCAGGTTTTGGCCAGTCAAGATTGACAGTTGTGAGGCAACCCACAAAAAAGGTGGTTCAGCACTGCTGAAGAATGAGACCTGACTAAACCCTGCATCAAAATGATCCTCTTTTCTGAGCAATTACCATTCTGAAATGACGTTTGTGTCCCAAAGGCCGCAATAAAATAATTGAATTGCAATAAAAACCAGTGCAATTCAAATAAACAACATTTACAGTTCCTTGCCTTAAGCAACATGATTTTACCATGGACCACATTTTTAGCTTTATTTATTTAAATAGGCTTTTTGTTGGCCAGAACTAGAGCTGTAACAGAGGTTTTACTCATAACTCAATATTGTTTATTTTCGGATTAACGTCTACAAATGATACTGCCCAAAATTGAAACATATAAAAAAGTTACTAGTGTAATTAGCACAATGCTAAATGGAACAATAATAACAATAATCTACTTGTTATTTCTTCTTTATTTGAGGATATGCCTCGCACACCCAAAACCAATGTATGACACAAACACTGAACATGGGCTCACCTTGTGTTGGACCACTGAACCAGACTGTTGTTGTGCTATCATGTTCTGACTGCTGTGCTAATCCACTCATCATTTTGTAAATACTGTATTTGACATGTAGAACTGAAATATGATCTAGAATAGACTAAACTTCACTCCTTTGACAAAAGGTTACCCAACGCCAGTTACTCTCAATTAGCTCTATCACTTGATTTGATATAAAACACACTCAATGTCTTTGCTTTGTGTAATAGAAGCTGAGAAGACTCGCATAAAAAGTCTTAGTTTGCTGTAACTGGGGTATGAGCCAAACCAGCAGCCGCTTCCTCACCATGTTATAATATATGTCACATTGTAGGTCTAATAACCATTGCGAGGGCGTCAGACTAACTTTTTAGAGGTGTGACCAATGAAAAGGTTTAGTTTGTGCGTGGAGCCCTGATTCTCACAAGTGGTACCTTTAAATGGAGATTAGAGCTCCAAAGATTAACCAATAAACTAATTTGTTGTCAACTATTAAATTCATCGCCAACTGTTTTGATAATTGGTTTGAGTATTTTTTTTAGGAAAACAGTAAATATTCTGATCCTAGTTTCTTGAGTGTTCATAGTTCTTAAATGTACACATTTTCTAGTTTCTTCACTGTTCTATGATGGTAAACTGAATATCTTTGAGTTGTGGACAAAACAAGACATTTGAGGACATCATCTGAGACTTTGGAAAACATTTTTCAGCATTTTCTGACATTTTATAGACCAAACAACTAATCAATTAATCGCGAAATTAACCAACAGATTAACAGACAATAAAAATAATCGCTAGTTGCAGCCTTAATGGAGATACTGTATAACTGCAATAAGAGTAGAATGAGGCATTCCTAGTCTTATGACTGCAGCATGGATAACATTTGTTGACAGAATAAATGGGTTGTCCAAGCAGCGGGAGAAACTAAAGTCAGCATGAAAGGACTGAAAGTTCTACTTTCAGAATTCAGCATTAGAAAAACAAAGATTAATCCAACACCCTGTTCATTCCCACGGTACTTAGCTTGCAGTAAAACCTAAACCCACCACACAGTGGAACACTACCCACTTAACCCGTGTGACGTACCTTAAGGCCATAGAGCAGGGGCTGGAACTGGAAAGAGAAAGAAGGGTCCACAAGTTCACTGCACAAGAATCTGTAACAGAGAGCACAGAAATCCCTCTTTAAACAGACAAATACAGTAACCATCTTTGTCATTTACGAAGTACTTCTTCTACTACCACCACCACCAAATGCAAAAAAAGTGTCATATGACACGCCAAATGGTTTGCTAAACAGAACCATCTGAGAAGTCGCCATTGGAAACTTTTCGAAAAGGGCAGGCACTTTAAAAAACCAAACAAAATACTTGTCAGGTGATTGGATGAATCATTTGTTTATCACGTCCGCCATAGCGGTTTTTAACGAACCATCGCAGTTGTTGCACACACCTAGATCAAGCCCGTGGCTGCCAGGAGCTCCTTACTTGAAACCTTGGAAGATGGATTTGGATGGATGTGTGATCTTGTAATCCTGTGATAGCGTGAGACTCCAGCTGCCATGCAAGGTAGCAAAATATGCTCTTTTAAGTAGAAACCTACGATGGACCCACATTACCCGTGACTGGTCACAAAACACTAACACATTAGTTGTTATGTTATCAGCAGCTGTGAGAATATATCTTTCAATGCTTCTGTCTTGGAACTTTTTTTGACACAGGAAATAAAGTCTTTGAATAGCAGTCTGTGTGCCTTATTTCAGTCACCCCAACATTCAAGAGATTTAATTCTATGTTTCTTCAGTAATGACACAGAACAACATCCCGTATAAGGATAGGGTTGTAAAGGCGGAGTGTTGTTGGACAGTCCAGACTCTTGGTCATAGCAAAGTGATAGGTAGACCATTGGCTTCAGCCTGGTTTGCTCTGTACTGGGACAGGATTAAAATCACCTCCTGACCAGAGTAATAATCTGAAGATTATCCACTACATCCAAGAGGCAGTTACATAAGCGATCAGAGCCTCCAAAACTGTACTTTCCCTTCAATTTATCATCACAGTGGCAGAAAAGGGCTCCATTTATCATCTCATATCCAGCCATACAATCATTGTTACTGTATGACTCAGAGCAGAATGTAGCATATCCATTAAATCTTTAAAAAAAAAAAAAAAAGGTTAAAAAAATAGATCTATTTATATAGTAGATCAATATAATCCAGTGACATTAGACTGACATAAATAAGACACTTTGAACTGTTATCCAACTGTAATCAAACGAAGGAAGGAAGAAGAAGCCTCTGAGTCATGCAGCCACCAGACAGAGAAGTTGAGGTGTGAGAACTTCCACTCAAGCACCGAGGACAGATGGTGAGAACAGGTCATTGTAGATAAAGTCAAAACAAAAAACGAAGCAAAAACTTTGACGCCCAAAAGTCATGTAACAGCGACATAGCATCACACATACCTTATCCCCCCCACCACAAATATGGAAAAAAAACACTTCTCAGACGCAATCAGTCACTTCTCACGCTAACAGACCTGTGAATAATACATCTGGCTTCCTGTTCCAACTCAGCGAGTCCAAAAAACAAAACAAAAAGTGTGACCACAAGAAAAAGGGTAAGCCAAACCCTGTGCACGTCTTAAATGCTGAAGCAAATTCAGCCACAGACTAAGCTCCTGCTCTATATTTAGGCTCTCAAATGCATTTCTCTGGTAGTGCTAAAACCTTTTTCCACATATCAACGTAGCTCACTAATACTTTGAACAAATCAATGAATTTATAAAGCTGCGTATGGTTAAGTTTAAACAGTGTACATTTTGGCTTGACTGAAACAAGCCAGAAGGGTTAAAGGTCAGCGGAGCAGAACTGATCTGATCAACGGTTAACTTGGCTTCAACTAATACATATATCACCCTGCAATTTTCTGAGTCCAGCACACAGCAAGGATGCTGCAAATAGGAGACTGATAGTCCATCCAGGAAATAAGATTCCTGAAAAAGGCAAGATTTCCCTGTCTCATTTTGCTGTGTGTTTCCTTCAGCTTTCTGCCACATATCAATTTCCAGCACCTGTTCCGTACAGTTTACCTTATCAATGAATCACAGTCAAACTTTAACACACGTTTACAGTACATGGGACACTGCCAATGTTTTTTCTGTAGGCTACTTGTCCCTGCTACAAATGAACTAAACCACAAAAACAACCACAGTCAAAATTTAGAAAACAAACTCAAGAATGTCTAATGCGATGTAGTTTTTGCTGAACATGTCTTGAAGAACTTGGAATAGCTCAGTCAGAAACAGACAGTGTGCAACAGTAAATTGGACAAAGAGGGAAAAGACTATATCTGGCTCTCTCCAACTCTAAATGACAGGCCTGGTCCTGTTGTAATCACTACTTCTTGAGCGGAAACATTACTGGCTTCTTCCGACTAGGAAGGAAAGTGCATGAACAAACTTTTTTTGCATGTTACGACAGATAGTCTAATCCTCTTATCTTTATCTTGCTCTGGATGACATGTATAGCCAGAAATTATGAAGCATTGTGCCGTCAATTAATCTAAACATGGCACAAACACTGGAACCTCAGCTAAGAGCAAAGACAGGGTGGTTTCTCTGGCGAAGTCAGACCCAAACATCAATTATGCTCCAAAACCTCTCTCCTAAAGCCAAGGATAATCTTCCTCAGAAGGGCTCAATTATAGGTTATTTCTAGCTAGACTTAGTCCTTATTGTGTGCTACACCACGCCAAGTCTTTCGATAGAATCTAGAATAGAATAGAATTCGATAGAAAAAAAAAGCATAACCCATGTAAATCAGAGTAAGATAGTTGTGCTTTAATTTACATTGCACTGGTAAGAGAAAGAGACCTTTAGTTAGCTTTATGTAAGTCAGAGAAATAGTGACCAACTGCTGAATTCCAAAACACTACACGGCCATCATAATTCCTTTAAATATTTGGAGCTATTTACCAACTGGTGAATATTCTTATCTTCACTGTTTTACAGTAAATACCCCACAAACAGAATGAAAGGGCACAGCAATGTCTGTCAATCTTGAGACCTATAGAGATACAATTTGTGTTGAATTCAATGCTCAGAGTAGGACAATGTGACCACAGAGAAGGGTGCAGCATACAAGGGAATTGGTTGGGGACAATATTTAATTCAACAGCAAGTTTTAAGCCAAATATACATGCAGAGTAATATTTATTCAGTTGTCCAGTTAATAAGTTAGCCATTGTGCAAATGCAAACACACAACTGGATCAAACTAGTCAGTCTAGGTTTGATAAGAGCTCATCTACTGTAACCTGGCCAAATAAGTGAAAGCTCATATCATATGCCATGGAGACCTCAGATAGTTGATAGTTTTAGATAAGACCAACCAGGATTTCCTAGCTTCCTATATGGCATAAAAGCAGGTGCTGAGACAGCCAAGATATGTATTTGTGCATTTGCAGGTTTTAAGGCCATTTGAAGGAGGACACTGCGCTTGCTTTCTCAAGATGACAAGTTAGCAGTAGGAATCGAAATTTTAAAATCACAATGACAATTTTGGCTCCTAATGATTACAAAAACAGAATAAAGGAGAAAAACTATTATTTGGCACATTACGGTTTGCAAGTTAACTCTTATTTTGTCTTGTGTTCAATTGGGAGGGGTCTTAAGGGTGTTTTCTCTGTTTGTTGAAAATAACTTTTTCCCTTTTATGTAAGTTCAATAATTGCAATTGATCATGATTCTTTCCATAATCAAGCAGCCCTAGTTAGCAGTCAGTAAAACCTATGTATTAAAAATGCTGAGTTAACAGTCAATCCTTGCAGGAGGCAGCTTAGTGAGGGGCCGCTGTGGGGGCATTTTACCATCCCCATGCTTTTCAATGTCATTAATACCAGATTAAACCAAACATACTAATTCACTGGAATTATGCCCCAGATAATCACAAATAGATAGCTATTTGCAGTCTAGAGGGATTCCCTCTAGTTGTGCTTGCCCAAGAGAATACACTACACAGCTGTAGTGCCGTGCCATCAGAAGCTTATCTTGGTAGGGACGAATGGGGATCAGCCAGTTGTAATGACTGATGATCTAGCTAGCACAACATTGCAGGTCTTGTGTATATAATACTCAAACTATGTGTGCTAATTCATAGCAGCGCCACTGCTGTGGCCATCTGACATGGTACACTGCAGCAGAACAAAACAATGTTAGATGAGCAATGAAAAAATTAGTTTCCCCTTCTACACTAACCTCACTTTTTCATGCAAATATGCGCAACAAAGTTCTCATTACTGAGAGTATAGTCCACGCTCATGGGCCCATGAGTGCATACAAAATGACTTTACTTCTGTCACTGTCTACATCTCCACCTCCAGCCACACAGCATACTGACCAGATTCCTATCTGACTGTATCCAAGTTCCACTGCTTGGTTCTGTACAGAAAACGAACAAATGCTTCATTGTGTGTGTGATGCACTCTGAACAAGGAGAGTGAAGTCCTCAGAGGAATGTTAGATGCAAAGCTGACAGTTCTCTCACTGTTGGCCAATGTATAAGAACATGGTGCGTTTAAAGACATATAACATGCCCAAGCATGGGCATGTTATATGTCTTTAAACACACCATATTTCAAAGTGTGACCTCACACAAACAATAGGGTTCTCTTAGACCTACCAGTCCATGAAAACACTAACTAGAGTCACTGAGTTAGTGTGTGTGAAGTAATTTTGATACTACGAGTATACGGTAAATATTTTGTTGAAAGTTGTCTGAAATGAATAGTTTGTACTACCAAGACAAAAAGGGAACTAGCCACGCTAAAACTGGCTAATGTTTAACGTTAGCAAGGTAACGTCCACGGTAGCCTTTAGTTAGCAACTAGCATTGTGTTAATACTGTATTGAGAAAACTCCTAATGTTGAGCAAGAGGCTGGCTAGCAGCAGCAACTTGATATAACGTTAGCTAGCTGAACAGCCAGTTGTCAATTAACGTTATGATTTAACGTTCAACATGCTAGTATAATAGCATTGTTAACAGCCCATTTAGCTATTTGGCAGCGTCACAATTAATGACAACAAGAATCTGAACGATGCCTACAGTTTAACTTGCAAGGTAGCTAGGAGATTAACTCACACTAGCAGAGGAGCCAAACTGCTTCTTTAGCATGCTAGGGCAGGCAATTTTGGTACCACAGTTGGAAAGCTAACGTTAACCTCAAAGGCAAAGTTAATCACGGAACTTGACGTAAGCCAACGTTAACTACATTAGCTAGATAGCCACCGCCGTGTCCTCAATTACTTCAATGTTCGTAAAGCTGACGATACTCACAATCTTTTTTTATCTCCCTTTAATTGAGCTAGGTAGCTAGCTTGCAGACGTTCTTTTCATTTGCCGAAAAAGCGTCAACGTCCTGGCCCTCCTCCATTGGCAGGATTTGCGTAGTGGTTTGATTTTTTTCTCAGTCTGTTTCGGTGTTGGGAGAGCTCCACTGTCAGAACAGACGGTACCCTGTTTGTCCCGCCTCCTTGATCATGATTGGCTGTGATGGTGTACGCCTACATAAAATACAGCTTTCTATTTCACCAAATACGTGACAATCCGGACAAAATGACCTGTTGATTGGATGACGTTCACATGGATCTACTTTTAATCCTACCCGGCGTACACCGAAATTTGGGCTGGATAGGCGGGTACTCGGAGGAGTCGAGCTGCAGTGGGCCAAAGCAGATGGTTTAGAACCAAGACACCTTTGGTGCATTTATGTAAATAAGTAAAAAATATCTATATTTATTTATGTATTTGTTAACACCTATAACACCTCCTATGAAGAATCCCTCATCATATATAATTAAATATGATGATAGCCATGTAACTGTTATCATCAATCATTGTCACATTAACCAATGTGCTTAGTGTTTTTTATACTGCTTATAGATGCTACAAATTGGAAGTTGAAGTGCAGTGTTATCAAACTCAAGACAGTTATGTTTGTCTGTCACAATACAAGTGAGTTCCTTATTCACCACTGTGGGTAAGCTGATAAACTCTCCTCCACTCTCTCTTGCTTCATTAATTATTTCAACAGCCTACAACATATTAAATTATATTAGGCCTTAATAATAATATTAGGATCTACTACTGTTAGTCAACAGGTCTAGTCTACCAGGAGTTTGAAAAGCACCGAGTGCGCTCTGGTCAAGATTTATAAATTACAATGATTTAAATCTAGACTGTGACAAAATCTCAGTTGCAGTGTTAATGGTTGTTTTTGCTGCATTCAACAGTCACCCACATTATTATAGATTAGATTAGATTATACTTTATTTATCACACAGTGGAGATATTTCCTTATTACAGCAGCATTTTCTTCAATAAAAGCAAAACAAACAAGTAAACACACAAGAAAAACAGGCAAACAACAGACAATGAGCAGAAGGTAGACTGAAAGTAAAGTGGCGTCAAATAAAGGTTTTGTAAAGTGCGGTTGTCATAGTAAAAGAAACAATATTGCGGTGTGACGTTAAAATTAAATTGAATATGTAATTAAAGTAATAAAGCAAAAGTAGGTAACCATAATATAAGTTGTATTTACCTGTGACCATAAATAATATTGAAAAAGTAAGTACTTGTAATGGAAAAATATAAATACATATAATAAAGATATTCAGAAAGTGGGTGGAGTAGATGAAAAAAAAGGAACAGAAACTACAACATTATTGTTGTAGAGTCTGAAAGCGGCCGGGATGAACGACCTGCAGTACCTCTCCTTCTTACACCGGGGGGTATCAGTCTGCTGCTGAAGGAGCTGCTCAGGGACCCCCCAGTGTCATGTAGGGGGTGAGAGGTGTTGTCCATGATGGATGTCAGCTTGGCTAACATCATTCTCTTCCCTACTTTCTCTATGGGGTCCAGAGGACAGTCCAGGACAGAGCTCGCTCTCCTGATCAGTCTATTGAGTCTGCTCCTGTCCGAGCTGCCCCCCCCTCCAGCAGACCACAGCATAAAGGATGGCAGAGACCACCACAGAGTCATAGAAAGTCCTGAGGAGAGTCCTGCACACGCCAAAGGACCTGAGTCTCCTCAGCAGATGGAGGCGACTCTGGCCCTTCTTGTATAGAGCATGGGTGTTATCAGTCCAGTTCAGTTTATTGTTTAGGTGAACACCCAGGAGTCTGTAGCTCTCCACTACCTCAATGTCCGATCCCTGGATGCTCACCGGTGAGAAATGGGATGTTTTCCTCCTAAAGTAGACGATCATCTCCTTTGTCTTGCTGGTGTTGAGCTGAAGCCTGTTGAGCTCACACCAGTTGACAAAGTCCTCGATAACCGACCTGTATTCCAGATCGTTCCCCTCAGAAACACAACCAACAACGGCTGTGTCATCGGAGAACTTCTGGATGTGGCAGTGGGTGGTGTTGTGCGTGAAGTCAGAGGTATAGAGGGTGAAAAGGAAAGGGGAGAGCACCGTACCCTGAGGGGCACCTGTGCTGCAGTGCACCACGTCAGACACACAGTGTGATGATATTATATATTATATACACTAGACAGGCTGGTAAACATGGGTTGGGTTTTCCATAGTTTTCTAGCACAGCCCTATTTGCAAGCTATCTATTGGTTATATCAGAGAACAAACATACATGGAGTTACCCAAGGGTCAATTCAATGACTTCTCAATACATGGACAGTGGCTGAAATTATGCAAAGCATCTCTTACCATAGTTATGTGGATGACATTTTCATAAGATAGCTTATGAAAAAACTATGGTCTCATTGAACTACTGAACAAGTACTGTACATAGAGATGATCTTAGTTAAACAGGGAAACACTATCTGTCACTTTATGTAACAATGTCCTGTGTGTAGTGCCACATTAAAAAATGAGATTTGTGACAAATATGCTGTAGATTTTTTTTTCTTAATCAAGATAAGCAAAAATGAGAATGAAATTATTGTAACTATTTGTTTTTAAAATGTAGCGGCAGTAATATTTCCTTTTTTTATGTTGTTATAGCCTGAATTGCTCAATTGGTAAACAAAGACAAAAAAACTACTTGTTTCATATTTTAGACAATATTTATTCTGTTTGGTTGTTTTTGCTTAAGTATATTGCAGCTGATAATGAGACCAAATGACTTGTGCTGAGTCAATGAGACTTGGTTCACCTGTAAAGAAGGTGCTACTTGGTCAGATAAACTGGAAATACGTATGGATAAAGAAAGAAATTGTAGCTCCACCTGGTGGCAGTTGTGTGCATGGTTTATGTGCAGTATATCAAAAAACTAACTGTATGCAGTATTCATGGAAACAGAAAAGCATGTACTGCACATGTTTACTGATTGGGAGGATTTGTCATCATTGCTGGACCAAAGATTGCTGAGGGATTGTGAAAAGCATAAATGCTGTATGGTTCACACCTTCAAGTTTTCAAGTTAGTTGAAGATGAGCCTTACTGTGTCAGTTCTGATTTACACCTGTATTATTTGTTGTAGTGTGATTGTCTTCTCTAAAAATTAATTAACACATTTGTTAAAAAAAAAAAAAAAAATTGACTAAACTGATACTTTATATGTCCAAACTGTTCGTTTTTTCACAAATTCACAAAAGCACAAAGTGCCCAGCACAGTAAAAACGTTGCCCTGTACAGTAAACATTAAGTCAAAGGTAGGCTATGTATAGCCTATTGGATTATGCAAATGTATAAGCAGCAAAAATGCAAAAAAATGTAATATTACAAGGGTTTGTATGTAAGCTGTTAATAGAAACTATAACTGTCAGATACATTTAGTAGGCTCCAGTAAAAAGTACAATATTTCCCTCTGAAATGGAATGGCGTTAACAGTGGCTCTACTCCTGCAGGCACCAGTAAGACATTGCAGTGGTGTCCTCAGCAGGCGGTTTGCCCAGCTCCACCTTGAAGGTAGGCTAATATGAATTTACTGAAAATGGTGGCATCCAGGGGGCTGCTCTTTGTCATAGACATGGTCAACTTGTGTTACAAACTCTCAGTCAATGACTCAGGACAGTTTAGGCCTAGGGACTAGCTGACTAGTGGACCAGTTAAACAGATATAGGCTAATACATCTCATGTGTTACCGCCAACAAATTGGGGACCAACAACGTAGCTGCATGTTGAACGTATCCGTTCGTTTTGTCTAATAGTATTAGAATAGCAAGGATTTCAGGTCACGTGACAACTACCTGACTACTAACATCAGTGTTTACGGTTGCTAAACTTTATACGGTAACGTTAACTGAAGCATTTGGACAGGACTTATACGCATATCTATCGACGTCTAACGCCCGGTGACACCACGAGAACAGAGAAGGTATACGCACCCATTTTTGATAGGGCAAGGCTTTAATATATAAACCTAACACTATCATCATGAAATGAGACATTTCACAATTCACGTTGCCAAACGCACCGCCACTAACCTCCGCTGGCCTGACTTGACATTTGCATGTAGCGAACACATTCAACTCAAAACAGCGACTTCTGGGAGGTTTACTTATGAGTAAATTGACCAATCAGATTCCATCGTGGGCTGGTTTCAGACTTGCACGAGGAAATTCTGGTGATTGACGCGCTCATTAAAACCTCTAGACCAATGAATCACAGAGGAATCGCAGCCTGTTTAGGAACTCGGCCCAATCCCATTTCTGTGTGGGAGGGGTATATTCATTTGTCCTCTTCCTGTGACATGACAACTTTAACAAGCCAATCACCAGCGACCAAAGGCGGAGACCGAACAGCCTCTGCTTCAATCATCGTCCGAGGGCGTGGTTTACGTTGACAAGACCCGCCTATTGGCCGGTCTCCGGACTTCCCACAGACAGTTGTACGTTTCATAAAAATGCACTCTGATGCGGCAAGTAAGTAATAACGTTATAGAGGCTTTTCTGCATTAAATTACGAACCTTCGCAGATGCTGCAGAGTTTACCGGAGAGAAGCAAAAAGACGTGTTGTGTTTCTACATCTACTTTTAGCCCTTGTTAGTGTAAGATTAGATGAGAACGTATGATTCCGTGCTATTCGGGGGTCCCTTTGTATCTGCCAGTGTTGTCTTGGGCGACAACAAAGGATGGATAGCTAGTGTAATTTCAGTTGTTTTGGACATGGAGGGGGTTTAATTTAACACACCAGTCTTGTTGGAGTTATTTTTGTGTGTGTAGCGGTAGCAGTGCTCAGTTTAAAGCAGCCGACGGTAGTCAAATCCAGAAGGTTTTCGATGCTAATCGCTGCGTTGTGATGCTTATATTCGTCATTACTGAGGACGTCTATGCGTTTCAACTCAAACTTAGAATCCACGCAATGCCATTGTAAATAGGTCAATTTTCTGGTCAACTGCGGACTATCACTATCACAGAGAATGAAAATTGTGACGCAGTTGTGTAAAACATCTTTCATTGCCTGCTGCAGCAGTGCTGTCGGGCTTTGCGGCACCTACACCAGCTGCTGCAAAACGTCTGCGCAATGGTTATGTGCCAGTAGGCCTATGATGTTAGATTTTTTTAAAGACAATATAAATGCATTCAATCAGTAGGGGTATAAATGTTAGGGGGTAGAGGGGTCTGAAAGAAATAGTTGTTTTGTTACGGCTTGGGAATTGTAGTTTAGTTTCCCAACCAGTGCAGAGGTTTAACGGCCTCTTTGAAGGAAATGGACTACAACACCCATACGCTCAACTCTCTAGATACTTTGTAAACTCTGTGCAAGTTGCGCGTCTGGACACAATTGTAGGTATGCAGCTAGTGCTATCTGTTCGGCTGTGTGTGTGTGTGTGTGTGTGTGTGTGTGTGTGTGTGTGTGTGTGTTGGGTTCTGGTTTTGGCCTCTGGAAATAAATTGCAAGCATCGGGATATGATGACAGCTTATGAACGGGAATTCATAAATAACATTTGGCGACACGGTGGCATGCATGATCAGATATGACCGAGTTTGCAATGCCTTTCGAGAAATGCAGAGAGTCACTCCCTCAATCGCGTGAGATGTTTTTCTGTCGTTTCCTGAAATGTAAAATCTTAAAGTAGGAATCACTCGAAAGTAAGTTGAGCATTGTAGAGTCTATCTTGGTTATTGGCAACAACAAAAATCCAAATAGCATAGGTCTTTGTTGATGCTACGATGATGTCACCTTGTTTCCCCCCTTGTACTTGTACCAAGCTTATTAGTGTAATTAGGAGCAGGAGGTTGTGTGTTATGCTTTAGTCTCTCTTTTTTTGACGTTATCTTTATTTATTTTTTGTGGAAATAGATTTACAGCTGAATTCCCACTTGACTACACTGGCGAGCATCCATAAGATCCACCACACCTTGCACAGGCTGGTAAATACATATTGGTAGCTTGTGTGTACTCTCTCTCTCTCTATGTGTATAAGGTTTGTGTTAGTGAGTATGCACTGAGTACAAGTGTGTCCAACTCACTAGCATGTGGTATCTTTTTTTTGATAGAACTTGACAGAAGACGTTGGACAGGATAGCCACCCCTCAGGTAATAATTCAGCTGGTCCCTATGTGTTTTGTAGTCAATATATAAGACTCCCACCGCTGTCATTATTAGGACAGTCATGCACTAAGCTGCTGCCAAAACAATGTCTTTCTGCATTAGAAAATAAAGCATTAGCCATGTATTGCTCATACGTAGCGCTCCTTCATTCTGTCTTCCACTTCCTTCCCTAGCTTGTTGCTCTAGAGCCATGCCTCCTAGGAAAAAGAGGAGACCCTCTGCTGGAGATGACATGTCCGCCAAGAAAAGTCGCCAGGACAGGTGTGACATCCCTCTGTTACAGATAAAAAAAAAAAAAAGCCACTTCAGTCTGTGTCAGTTAGCGCTTGATTATTGTGGCTTATTAAAAGAGGAATGTGTCTGAAAAGTCTTTATTTTGCAGGTAGGGAAGCCATAATTGAAAAAAAGCTTTTTTTTTTCTTCAATCACGTTGACTACTTTTGAAATTCTGTACCATGCTTGTGTTCCTGCTGAGCTTGTGACTAAAAGTTTCTTTTCATCGGCAGCGTTTTCAGAAAACATGAAACGCCACAGATCCGGGAGGAGGAGACATTTTCCAGTAAAAGATGCCTGGAGTGGTTCTATGAATACGCAGGTGAAGGTTTAGTGATGTCCCGGCATTCAAACAGTCTTTGTTTAGAAGCATTTGACCACTGATCGCTGACGTAGGTTTTTAGCTCCACGTGTGAAATGAATGCTTTATGTGGCTTCACACTTGTCTGTCTTAAATAGGTTGTGATGACGTGGTGGGTCCAGAGGGCATGGAGAAGTTCTGCGAGGACATTGGAGTGGAGCCGGAGAATGTAAGCCGATTTCTTGCATGTTGGTTACATCTGTTAGGTCGCTTTTTCTGTCTCTGGTCGCCCGGCAAACAAAGCAAGTCATTGGGTTACCCCCTTTTTTTTTTGCTGTATTATGTGATGGGCATTTCTCATGATTTGATGTTTAATCAAAATATAAAATGTTATAGAAAAACAGTTAGCATAATAACAAATGAATAGTTATTCACAAAAATGCACAGGCCAAATTTCACTTTTAAGTTACTACTTATCTATACCCATTGTTTATTTCAAGGGTTATTAAGGTAAGTTGTCTGATTTAGACATGTAATAGACGTGTCATTTCAGTTGACAGATTAGAAAATATAGATTGACTCATCTTCTATTTAAGGATGTCTGTAGCTATAAAGGGTGTTTGTGTCTGTGCCCAGGTTGTGATGCTGGTTCTTGCTTGGAAGCTGGATGCCCAGAGTATGGGATATTTCACTCTCCAGGAGTGGCTTAGAGGCATGGGCCTACTACAGTATGTCATCGCCCTATTTCTGTTCTTTGTATTTTGGCATGGTGTTTTTTGATTGAAAACAGCATGCATCATGATATTATTTCGGATCTGAGATTGTAGATTGTTTGTTTGTATTTTCTCTGTCTCTAGTCATGTCTTTATAGAGTGCTCTTGGTGTTCAGTAGGTCTAACACTTCTCTGTCGTTGGCAGGTGTGACTCCACAGAGAGGCTGAGGAACTCACTCGACTACCTGAGATCTGTCCTAAATGACAGCACCAGTTTTAAGCTCATTTATAGATATGCCTTTGATTTTGCACGGGTGAGTCAAGCAGAGTCTTTTCTACAAACATGCTCTTAGTTCATGTGAATAGTGAAGTTCCCGTAGGAAATAGTTGTTTGCTAAGTGTGCCTGATTGAAATTCTTATAATGTCCTATTCAAGCCACTGTTCACAACAATCTTCATGTTTTGAGGTCAAGAGCATTTTCTAGTTTGACTTGGATTGGGCAAAGCACTTATCAAGTGTGTAGCCTGTTTACATAGCCTGTCTTGATTTGAAGGAAATAAACTCACACTTTTATAGTGAATGAATACATGTTGCAGTGACTGTGATGACAGGGTTATATTGTATTCACAGTAACAACAGCGAGTTAAGGAGTTCAGCCTGTTTGTGTATTGTTGCTGATGATAATGTTGCTAGACTGCTCCTCTGTTTAAAGTGCGGTTGACATTTTGCATTGATTTCATGAAGCCGTGGGTGTTTTTGATTGGACAGGAAAAGGATCAGAGGAGTTTGGACTTGAACACAGCCAAGTGCATGCTGGGACTTCTTCTGGGAAAGACGTGGCCTCTGTTCCCGGTGTTTAATCAGTTTCTAGAAGTAAGTGTCACAAATGTCCCCTGCAACATTTAACCAAATCAAAGACGTCCCATACAGTAGTATTAGTACAGTAGTACAGTGCATATAAGATTGCTTCAATTTCTTTTTGGCCTTTGAAACTAAAAGGTTGTTGTACCCTAAACTGTTTTACTATTCCTCAGCAATCCAAGTACAAAGTCATCAACAAAGACCAATGGTGCAATGTTTTAGAGTTCAGCAGGACAATCAACCTGGACCTCAGTAACTACGATGAGGATGGTGCCTGTAAGTGAACGCATATTAACACATAAACATGGCAACAGTGCTTCAATGTGAATGTTTAAGTCTTAACACAAATCATTTTTTTTTTTTTTTTTAATCGTATGCTCTTAATTTTTTTTATCAGGGCCAGTTTTGTTGGACGAGTTTGTGGAATGGTACAAGGAAAGACAGATGTCCTAGGTGCAGAGCGAAATGGAAGAAAACAAATAAAAACAACTGTGACAATGACGACTATGAGAATCAACAACCAATATGTACAACAATACAAAAATGGTAAAGCAGTGACTGTGGGTGCTTCCTGGAAGAGGAGGGGTTCTGTGGGTGGGCTTGGGTGGGGGCACTGGGTTTGCAGCCTGGGTGCATGCTGCCCAGAGCGCGGAGGCTGAGGGCTGCCATTGTGGAGTTGTGTTCCCTACCGAAGTGGCACAGTGGGCAAGCTTGCAGCAATCCCCAGGGGCATTGCTCTCTCTCACTGTGACATGTCATATCGCTGTCTGTGTTAGGATAACATGGTATCATACGTGGACGATGGAAGCAAAATGGTATTGGTAGGAGAACCACTCCTCACCCTTGTCTTCAGCACAGAGAACCCAACAGTGACCATTCATGCATTGTGTCTGAGTCTTAACAGGGTCACTTTGACCTGGGCACCTTTCAATATTGTATGTCTGTGCAATGAACTTGACTTGAGCTTTTCTGGACATATGGCACTAACTATTGTTTTTCATGTTTTGAGTTGGGAGCGGAGTTCTTCAAGAAGCACACTGTGTCAAAAATGGTTTATCGCAGGTTTCTGGTGCCTGTGCTGTTTACTATTGATTTGTGCCAGTTGATTCCCCTTCTGTTTCTGTTCCTTCCAGCTGTTTTTGCTCAAGCTAATGCTAACCGTTTGCTAACCCCCCTGCAAAGGCTTTAGACCTCATAACACCAAACAAATCAGCATTGCTGCTTACTAACTCTTATTACAGTACAGCGGTGAGCCACTAGTGCTCTGATCAGCATTTATTGGTCCGATAACCGATTTATGTATCTACGTTGTGTAGGTAAGAGTATTACTGTGCCTCAACACATGGAAGTCACTTTGTGTGTCCCACACAAACACACCAACAAACCCAAATGTATATATACATGAACACACACACACACACATATACACACTGAGTGATCAGGGATTACTTCAGGATGAATTCAGACTGTTTGGGCTGTGTTAGAAGTTGACATAGAGCTTGTTGGTGTCCATTTTGTCTTGATATGTGGCATCTGTTTTGTCCTCCTTAGTCCCCTTAAAGTTTAAAGTCACCTCTTACTAGTAGCATCTCTCCCAACACTGACAGTGTTAATAGAAGTACAGTGGAAGACCAGTGACCCTCTCAGGACCAGGTCCTTAAGGCTTGAGGAGAAAAGTAGGTTTGCTGAAAGCATTGCTTCATACCACCCATAGGATCTAATCAAAACAATGGACACTGACAGTTTGGAGCTGTGATGATGCTATGCTGTTCTTTTTTGCCTAGTATAATGTTCTTGTAACACATGTATACATTTTTTGTCTTTGGCTGTGGTGTAATGCTGAATCGTCAGATTTAATATTTGCATGCATGCTCCAACAGAGCCTTTTGTGAATGGATGAGATTTTTTTGAAAAACATTTTTCAAAAGCGTTTTTATTTTGCACAAGAATTTGTGCAAAGGGTTTTGTGCTTAATTTGATATTCACGATCATGTTATGTTAATTCTGATGAAACATGATTGTGTCTATTAAGACCTGGAACACACCTGTAACCTCACGGTGGAGCAGGAGTTCCCTCCTGCATTTACCCCCCCTCTTACATGCTAAAAGGTTTTAGGTAGCTGCAGTCAGTATACAGGATCACATTTTATTTATTTACGCAGCCATGACACATAAAACACATTGAAATTTGTTGTAAAGTTAAAATACATCAGCTCCTGTCGTTGAAATCCCCTGAAGCTAAAATTATATGAAAGCCTCAACATCATTGTCATTACAATGTATCAACCATCAGCATCACATCTATGATTGAGGTAGTTGTTGGATTGCTTACCAAATACTGTGTAGAGATCAATGTTTTAGTGTTCTCCCATGACAATGCAGGAGGATGAACAGCCTTGTCCCGACTGTATATATGTATGTAAACTATGTAAGTGTCTTTATGTCTGTTTTCACTATAACCTATGTCTATATACATAAATAAAAAAGGTTTATTAACTTACTGGCTTTTATTTGGGCTCACAAATTAATAGCTTATCCATGACAAAGTACTGTCAGTATTTATTTACTTATTTCTACAAATGAAGGCTCTGCATTATATTGTTCAGCGATAGTTTTATTAAGGTCTCTAAATAAGTTATTAATACATGACCATTAGGGTGATATGGATTCTCATTGCAAAATTTATTACATGGAGGCATCTTTGTGAAGATTTTTTTTTTTTTTAAAGCAATTTACAGAAATAAGGTGAATCTTAAAAATACTTTGATGCCTTCTACTACTGCACAATACAACAGTTTTACAATTTTCATTTCAAGCCTAATACTTGTATAAATTGTATATAGGTCAACATATTTTCGTCATACACTGGCCAATTTAAGATCACACAATGCCAATTGTATGCTTGTTTTTGTCAGTGTTAAGGACGCGGTTACTTTTCTTTAATCAAACCTCACTAATGTTCACGTTTGAGGAGTCAAAATAGGCTTCCTGGTTTTGTGGTGCAAGTGAAGAAGGGTCATATTCCTCTGTGTTTCTGCTCTGTTGCAGATTAGATCTGGTGCTTTCCAACACTTGTGTCCTACTGCTCTGTGGAGACCTCCATGTAAGCCCTACTGCCTCATATGGGGGTGGTGTTGCTGGAATAGGAGGTGGAGCCCGCTGCGGTGGTTCGATATCTCCAATGTCATGCCTCCTGTAGCGGGGAATATCATACAACAAATCTGTAGCTGAAGTAGAGGAACGATGTGAATGTGTTAGTGGCTGTTTGGCCAGGGGCTTGATGTCCTCAGACCTGCGATAGTTAAAACTTGTGACACTTTGTGGATCATGATAATCAAAAACAGACGATGCACCCTTATCTAAATTTTCATCCAATGGTTCCCACTTTCTTCTCAGCGATGACATGGCTTTTAGGGCACTGAGGCCTTTTCTTTCCATCCTTTCCTCAGCTCTGCTGGGTGCAAGGGAAACACTGTTGGAACTAAGAAATGAGTGTTTGTCCATCAGTGTCACATCTGCTCCTTCTCTGTCTTGTTTTGTGTGATCACTTTCAATACTGGAGGAGTCAGGTTGGGGAAGTTCTGGCTCTGCAGATGAAGCATGCTGTGGAGACGATAAGCCCGTGTCCAGATCTCTCCTAGGACTGGGGAAGGAAAGGTCAGACAACTGACGACCGACGCCAATCCACCTGATCTCGGGTGGCAGATCCACACCCGTGGTGTGTCTGGGCTGCTCAATCCTTTTCTTTATTACTTTATCAAAGTTCAAGCTGAGAACTCTCTTTTTCTCTCTCTCAACAGTTAGCATTTCACCACCCATATGTCTTTGTTTTGTGTGGTCAATAGTTTGACCCTTGCCACTGGGGTCGATAGAATTATTTGTTGGCGGTGAAGCTTTCATAATTATACGCTTGTATGTGATGAGCGAGTCATCATCTGTCATTCCTGACATGTTTGATGCATGTCTGCTTTGGTTTGCGGTGTATCTTTTCACCTTATTTTCGCTCTCGCTGCAGGAAGATGGGGAATCACTTTGCTCTGGTAATGGTGCCTTGACATCCAGACGCCTCTTAACACGTGGGACACCAAGACTCAGGTCAGGACCACTGTGTTCTATTGTCTCATCCTCACTATTGCTGCTGGATGATTCCCTTTGTAATGGTGCTCTGATATCCAAAGCCCTCTTGATAGGTGGGATATTGGTGAGACGCTGAGATGATTCTGTGTGTATGATTTCTTGCATTCCAACTCCTCTTCTCTTTCGCCTTATCCTGCTGCTTTTACTCCCAGTCCCACTTTCACTGCTGGAAGAGGAGGGGGAGTCAGGTGGAGTTGATGAAGGTAGATGTAGTGGTTTATGTGTATGTGATGTGATTTCAAGACGCTTTCTGAAGCGGGAGACACCCAAATTCATTGTGGCCCACCGTGACTGAAGTTCTGGGGTTATCTCTGGTGTTTTACTGATGTCACTTTTTGTTTCCCCTCCCACTTCTTCTTTAACAATTGTATACTTTTCTAATTTGATATTGTGGTCTGTATTTGGACTGCGAAAAATATGTGTCTTCGGCAATATAATAAACTCCTTTTCAGTAGCTTTTGAAATGGAGGAGACTCCCAATCCTAGCTTAGGGTGGTCCCTGTACTCATCCTCACTGTTACTTCTGGAAGAGTTTGATTCAGATTTTTGAAAGCCAGGAGACACACTACTAAGAATCGGATCTGATAGTGGTGATGGTGCTTTGATTTCCAGACGTCTGTTGACGTAGGGGAACTTATGCAACTTTGCCTGTTGCTCATTATTTGTGATCCTGCTTTCATTATCACCAATGGAGGAGTCGCTGGAGGAGCAGGAGTCCATTGGTTGAGATGATCTTTTGATATCTAAACGCCTCTTGACAGGGGGGACAGGTACACTCATGTCAGGCAATTTTCTCCCTGGTTGATAACTTGTAATCCCCACATCAGTTCGGTCTGTCTCAACTTTCACAGGTAGGTTTGTTGTCCCATCTTCACTCTCATTACAGCTGGAAGATGACTCAGGTGGGGGTGAACGTATCTTGATATTCAGGTGCCTTTTGCCATAGAGGGCACTGCTGAGATCCAGTCTAGGCCATCTTGAATCTGGTTCGACTGTTGTTGGGGGGTTTTCCATACCCTCCTCTTGCTCAATTGAGCTGTTTGATAACTGACCATGACTAATTTTGATAGCTTGGTCGGTCTTTCCCTCCACTGTATGGCTCATGCCACCAATTAATATTGAATCAGAAGCTGGTGATGGTGCTTTGATATCTAGACGCCTCTTGATCCGAGTTATATTACCAAGATCGAGGGCAGGCCAGTGTGTTTCTGGATCCTGACTTATTATTTGGGATTCTTGAAACAGATGTCCTGCACTCCCTACCACCCCTGGCCTCTCTTTTGTTGTGTTGTGTATTGTTTCATCCTCACTGTCACTACTAGAAGATGAATCAGTAGCTGGTGATGGTGCTTTGATATCAAGACGCCTCTTGATGCGCATGGTATAATCAAGATCGAGGGCAGGCAACTGTGTTTGTGGGTCATAACTTACAGTTTGAGATACTTTACTTGGAGGTCCTGCAATGTCCACCCTCCCAGGCCTCTCTGTGTGGTTTGTTATTTCATTCTCACTGTCACTACTAGAAGATGAATCAGAAGCTGGTGATGGTGCTTTGATATCTAGACGCCTCTTGATGCGTGTAGTATGCTCAAGATCAAGGGCAGGCCACTGTGATTGTGGGTCATAACTTACAGTTTGAGATACTTCACTTGGAAGCCTTGCCATGTTCATCTGTCCTTGCTCCTGGTTCTTAACGTGGATTGTTGTTTCGTCTTCACTGCCACTACTAGAAGATAAATCCGGAGGTGGTGCTTTGATATCTAGATGCCTCTTGATTTGAGGAATATGCTTAAGATCAAGGGCAGGCCACCTTGTGTCTGGACCAGCACTTGAAGTTTGAGATACTTTACTTGGAAGTCCTGCAATGTCCACCATCCCTGGCCTTTCTGTGTGGTGTGTTGTTTCATCCTCAATGTCACTACTAGAAGATGAATCAGAAGCTGGTGATGGTGCTTTGATATCTAGACGCCTCTTGATGCGTGTAGTATGCTTAAGATCAAGGGCAGGCCACCTTGTGTCTGGACCAGCACTTGAAGTTTGAGATACTTTACTTGGAAGTCCTGCAATGTCCACCATCCCTGGCCTTTCTGTGTGGTGTGTTGTTTCATCCTCACTGTCACTACTAGAAGATGAATTAGTAGCTGGTGATGGTGCTTTGATATCTAGACGCCTCTTGATACGTATAGTATGCTTAAGATCAAGGGCAGGCCACCTTGTGTCTGGACCAGCACTTAAAGTTTGAGATACTTTACTTGGAGGTCCTGCAATGTCCACCATCCCAGGCTTCTCTGTGTGGTGTGTTGTTTCATCCTCAATGTCACTACTAGAAGATGAATCAGAAGCTGGTGATGGTGCTTTGATATCTAGACGCCTCTTGATGCGTGTAGTATGCTCAAGATCAAGGGCAGGCCACCTTGTGTCTGGACCAGCACTTGAAGTTTGAGATACTTTACTTGGAGGTCCTGCAATGTCCACCATCCCAGGCTTCTCTGTGTGGTGTGTTGTTTCATCCTCACTGTCACTACTAGAAGATGAATTAGTAGCTGGTGATGGTGCTTTGATATCTAGACGCCTCTTGATACGTGTAGTATGCTTAAGATCAAGGGCAGGCCACCTTGTGTCTGGACCAGCACTTAAAGTTTGAGATACTTTACTTGGAGGTCCTGCAATGTCCACCACCCCAGGCTTCTCTGTGTGGTGTGTTGTTTCATCCTCACTGTCACTACTAGAAGATGTATCAGAAGCTGGTGATGGCGCTTTGATATCTAGACGCCTCTTGATACGTGTAGTATGCTTAAGATCAAGGGCAGGCCACCTTGTGTCTGGACCAGCACTTAAAGTTTGAGATACTTTACTTGGAGGTCCTGCAATGTCCACCATCCCAGGCTTCTCTGTGTGGTGTGTTGTTTCATCCTCATTGTCACTACTAGAAGATGTATCAGAAGCTGGTGATGGCGCTTTGATATCAAGACGCCTCTTGATGCGTGTAGTATGCTTAAGATCAAGGGCAGGCCACCTTGTGTCTGGACCAGCACTTAAAGTTTGAGATACTTTACTTGGAGGTCCTGCAATGTCCACCATCCCTGGCTTCTCTGTGTGGTGTGTTGTTTCATCCTCACTGTCACTACTAGAAGATGAATCAGAAGCTGGTGATGGTGCTTTGATATCTAGACGCCTCTTGATACGTGTAGTATGCTTAAGATCAAGGGCAGGCCACCTTGTGTCTGGACCAGCACTTAAAGTTTGAGATACTTTACTTGGAGGTCCTGCAATGTCCACCATCCCAGGCTTCTCTGTGTGGTGTGTTGTTTCATCCTCACTGTCACTACTAGAAGATGTATCAGAAGCTGGTGATGGTGCTTTGATATCTAGACGCCTCTTGATCCGAGTTATATTACCAAGATCTAGGGCAGGCCAGTGTGTTTCTGGATCCTGACTTATTATTTGGGATTCTTGAAACAGATGTCCTGCACTCCCTACCACCCCTGGCCTCTCTTTCGTTGCGTGGTGTGTTGTTTCATCCTCACTGTCACTACTAGAAGATGAATTAGAAGCTGGTAATGGTGCTTTGATATCAAGACGCCTCTTGATGCGTGTAGTATGCTCAAGATCAAAGGCAGGCCACTGTGGTTCTGGGTCATAACTTACAGTTTGAGATACTTCACTTGGAAGCCTTGCCATGTTCATCTGTCCTTGCTCCTGGTTCTTAACGTGGATTGTTGTTTTGTCTTCACTGCCACTACTAGAAGATAAATCCGGAGGTGGTGCTTTGATATCAAGACGTCTCTTGATGCGAGGAATATGCTCAAGATTAAGGGCAGGCCACCTTGTGTCTGGATCATGGCTTCCTGTTTGAGATTCATCCTCACTGTCACTACTAGAAGATGAACCAGAAGCTGGTGATGGTGCTTTGATATCTAGACGCTTCTTGATGCGTGTAGTATGCTGAAGATCTAGGGCAGGCCATTGCGGTTGTGGATGATCCAAACGTATGTTTTGAGATACTCCAATTGGAAGCATTGTCATGTGCGTCTCACCTTGCTTTTGCATGTGGTCCATTGTTTCCTTTGTTCTCTCACCACTAGAAGAAGAATTAGTAGGTGGCAATGGGGCACGCCTCTTGATGGGAGTAGCATGGCCACGATCTTGAGCAGGCAATTGTGGTTTTATGGCATCATGGCTTACAGATTGATCCTCTTTAACTGGAAGTCCTGCAATGTCCACCTCTCTTTGCTCTTGCTTATTTGAATGTTTTGTTGTTACATCTATAGTCTTATCAGAAGATGAATCAGAAACTGGTAATGGGGCGTTAATATCCACACGCTTATTCATTTGGGGGATACACAGGCCATCTAGGTCAGTTGACAGAGTTTCTGGCTTATTGATTTTGATCCACTCGATTACTCTGTCTTTATTGTGTTTCCCTTTTAGGTCTGTGATTTCTGCTTCACTCTCACTGCTTGAAGAGGATGAGTATGCTGCAGGTAGTGAGGGTGCTTGGGTATCAAGACTCTTACCATGACGGGTAACAGCCAAACAGGGTACACTTCCTTTTTTGACTGTGTAGTTCTCCCCATCACTGTCACTTGAATGAGAGGAAAAGGAGTAATCAAGTCTCACTGTAGGCCTGTGCTTGTCATATCTGTATGTCTTTGTGACCTCAGGTTTATTGTGGTTCCTTTCTATATCCTCCTCCTCTTGGTCTGAGTTCACAATGTATTGTGTAACCTCATCCTCACTGACATATGAGGTTGAGCTGGATATATCATCAGTCTTCTGCTTATCAGTAGAGGGTGCCACAATTAATTTTGAATCATTAAAAGAACCACACACACTGCCGGACCGTGTGGATGTGCTTCGAATAGAATCGCTAAATTCAAACTGTTCTTCATTCTCCTGCCCCAGATCACAGTTTGTTAGGTTGGTGTTATTTACATGTGGTGACCAATCTGCAAAGGGTTCTGAAGAAAATCCAAGAGGTTCTCTTGTGCCCTCTACTTTTCCAGCTGTTGAGGCATCAGCTCTCTGCTGAACAGATTCCTCTGCCAGCTGACGAGACTTGGGTGTTAAGTCATCTCCTCGGGTGATTTTGTCTTGATTAAATATTTTATCAGATAGTGAAGAGTCTGAGCTTGAAGACAATCTTCCCCTATCCAGCTCAACAGGGTCTGGGATGTGTTCAAACTCTATTTTGTGTGTGCGGCCTGCTTCAATGCCACAGGAGAGGTCCCTGCCATCTCTCTGGTTCGTCTCGAGACTACTCCGTTGCGAACTGTTTTCACTTCCTGAACATTCTGTATCCTTCTCAGCCTCAGCTGCTTCACATTCAATCACTGCATCGTTATTGTTGCTTTCCAGATTGGGTATGGTATCATAATATTGTACACTGATGTCTTCTACATTGCTAAAGGTGACTCTCCTTTCCCTGTGAGTTCCCACATGTTCTGGTTCCTCATCATTGTAGTAGGCCTCATTCTCATAATGTCTTTGTTCTACAGATGAGACAGTGTTGGTTGCAGAAGATCTTTTCTTCTTTGCGACCTTTCTCCAAAGTACATCAATACAAGGTCTTGCTAGGACTCCTAGGATAAAGGCTACCAGAAACGTGATGAAAACAGACAAACACACAGCCAGAGTCAAGTCAGGCTGTGAAACTCTCTGATTCCTTTCTTGACCTATCCTATTTGGGGTGCCTTGTGGGATTATTTGTTGTCTGGTTCTGGGTAGACTTCTAGTTTTTCTTCTTGCACCTCCTATTTTACTGATTTGAAGGCTGAAAACAGACAAAATGTTGTGTTCTTTGGACACACACACATAAAGTCCTGTGTCTCTCTCTGTGATGTCACTGATGAGCAGACCAGCCTGAGGTTGGCTCACGGATGCTTGACCACTGGGCATCCACCACACTGAATCTACAACAAAGACATCATTAACGTTAGAATGACTTACATTGTTTTAT
The DNA here is from genome assembly GCA_013375575.1 of Percina caprodes. NCBI lineage: Eukaryota > Metazoa > Chordata > Actinopteri > Perciformes > Percidae > Percina > Percina caprodes. The sequence continues at coordinate 1,561,488 of JABXJD010000008.1, forward strand.
TTATATACACACACACACACACACACACACACACACACACACACACACACACACACACACACACACACAGGCTGTCAATTGATTAAAATATTGAATCGCAATTAATTGCATGATTGTCCATAGTTGACTCACAATAGATCACAAATTAGTTACACCTTTTATCTATTCTAAATGTACTTTTTCAAGTTTTTAATGCACTTTTCAACATGGAAGCGGACAAATATGCTTGCTTTATGCAAATGTTTATTATTACTGCAACAATCCATAAAAAGGATAAATACTCTCCAGAATAACCTTAAAGGTACTGTATGCTCAAAAAACTATCCAGTGGCGAGGGGGAGGAGGGTTCTCTGGTTCAGTGGTATTTGAGACTTGAAGCACTTCGGTGGCAACTGAATTTACATCAACACTAAATGCAAATAACTTTAGTCTTGTCAAAAGAACCATCTGGAAGGGCTTTGAAAATGAACTTGCAATTCAAAAGACTATTTATCCATTTCTGCTTACAGGTTTGTTTCTGCTGCATTGTTTCCTGATTTCCCAAACTACAAAGAGGACAGAGGCCCAAATCACAGAAAAAAATGAAATGATTGGCATTAAAAGGACTTTGCGTCAGCAGTGCAGAGCAGCAGCAGTGCAGAGCAGCAGCAGTGCAGAGCAGCAGCAGCAGTATTGCAGAGCTGGCTCTGAAGCAGCCATCTACCACCAGGCCCAGGATCAGCCATCTACCACCAGGCCCAGGGGCAGCCAGCTAAAACCAGGCCCAGGGGCAGCCAGCTACCACCAGGCCCAGGGGCAGCCATCTACCACCAGGCCCAGGGGCAGCCATCTACCACCAGGCCCAGGGGCAGCCATCTACCACCAGGCCCAGGGGCAGCCATCTACCACCAGGCCCAGGAGCAGCCATCTACCACCAGGCCCAGGAGCAGCCATCTACCACCAGGCCCAGGATCAGCCTTCGACCACCAGGATCAGCCTTCGACCACCAGGATCAGCCATCGACCACCAGGCCCAGGATCAGCCTTCTACCACCAGGATCAGCCCTCTACCACCAGGATCAGCCAGCTACCACCTGGCCCAGGAGCAGCCAGCTACCACCAGGCCTAGGAGCAGCCAGCTACCACCAGGCCCAGGAGCAGCCAGCTACCACCAGGCCCAGGAGCAGCCAGCTACCACCAGGCCCAGGAGCAGCCAGCTACCACCAGGCCCAGGAGCAGCCAGCTACCACCAGGCCCAGGGGAACACTCCTTTTTTCTTGTTTGTGGACACTTCAGTTGTGTCAGTCAACGATGACTGACACTGACCACAACAAAGCTCCGGTGACTATGCTAGCCGAGGTAACTCTGCCCCATGAGGACTGCACACTCCTTAAGAATGCGAACAAGAAGATTGCTGACCTTATGGAAGACATCCGACGACTTTCAGAGGAACTCAAAGAGAAATATTCCCTGCTGACTGGCTTTATGGATGTGGCTTCAGTACAAGCCAAACAGATTGTTTCTCTTAGCACAACCGCTAACTTCCAAGACACAGTATTTTGGGACCCTTCTAGCCTTCCGAGGCGTTCATCCTGCTCGACTCAAGCATCAGTCAACCTGGACTGAAGTGGTGGTCCGTGGCATTAAGAGAGGCTCGGATGGGGCGGCCTCTCCTCCACACACCGGCATTGGCCTCTCCAACCGCTATGCAGCCTTGTCTAGCGATACCCGGTCCATCCAGTGGATGCACCTGTGGCTTCGAGTCTCCCTGATACAGATCTCTTTCAGGGCACAGTGCCTGCCGACACTGTTGCATCTACTCCACCAGCTACATCTCCTATACTGGGCCGCCGGTCTGCCGCTGGGCCTGATCGGCGGCCGTCATCCCGGTCAAAACCTCCGCTTCCCGACGAAGGTTCCTGAAGGAGGCTGTGCTTAGACACTCCGGAGGCCGTCTCTACCCTGCACCGTCGGGTAGCCCTTCTCTCAGGTCTGTTACTGCTACTCCAACACAACACTTGGCAGCTCACACATTCCATCCTCAGTCTGCACGCAGTGTTGATGCTGATTCTGCTCAGTCTTGCTCTGGAACCCCACAACCGGCATTTCCTCATCCTCTTTTCTCCCCAACCACGCTAATAATTGGTGACTCCATAACCAGAAACATCAGTTTCTTTAACGCTACCACTCAGTGCTTCCCGGTGCCACCACGGCTGACATATTAAAAACTCCAGGACCTAATGCCATCGCTCCCGTCCTCCATTACAAGAGTGATAGTCCATGTCGGAACAAATGACACAGCTCTTCAGCAGTCTGAGCTGACAAAATCAGATTTTAACAGTCTTTTTAACTTTTTAAAGCAGTGTGGAAAGTCCGTTTTTATCTCTGGTCCCATTCCCACAGTCGGTCGTGGTGCAGGCCGCTTCAGTAGACTCCTTGGCCTCCACGACTGGCTCCAGTCTGCCTGCAGGGCTCATCGTGTGTGTTATGTGGATAATTTTAATATTTTCTGGCAAAGAATGTCTCTTTTTAAAACAGACGGACTTCACCCAAACAAACGGGGCTCAGAAATGTTAGCTGCACACATACAGCATGTGGTGCGGTCCACACATGACTTACGTGAATGACTAATCATTCATGCAGCACACCTGGACACACCACCGCTCACGGATCACATCTCTTCCCCACTGCCACAAACAACTGTCGCCACCTGCTGGCATGGAAAGCCGTCTGCTCCCAGCGCTGTTCCAAAGACTTCTATTCCTGTCATCATCACACATAGACCAGTACACCGAAATGTTCACATCCCACACAGAAATATCAGTAATCTCTTAAGGATTATGACAACTGCACCAACTCCAGCACCCAGAACAAACTCATTTAAAATGGCTCTCTTCAATGTGAGATCACTTTCGAGTAAGACTTTTATCTTAAATGATTTTATCTTGTCTGCTAATCTAGATTTTATGTTTTTAACTGAATCCTGGTTGCAAATGAATGACTATAGCCAGCTATCTGAACTGTGTCCACCTCAATATGATTGTTTTAGTCAACCGAGGGTCAGTGGTTGTGGTGGTGGGTTAGTGAGCGTGTATAGGAAAAATTTGAAATGTCATCAAGTCCGTTGTGATGAATTTAACTCCTTTGAAGTTCTCACTCTTAAAGTTGGAGGGTTGCAACCTATCCTATTTGTTATAATTTATCGACCCCCAAAACCGCCTGGAATATTTTTATCAGAACTTTCTGAATTTTTATCTACTCTGGTTTTAAAGTATGACAGAATTGTTCTTTGTGGAGATTTTAATATTCATGTTGATGACCCCAATAATGTTAATGCCACTAACTTTTTAAATATGGCCACTTCTTTTAACTTCACACAACATGTCAAAGGGCAAACACATAACCGAGGTCATACACTGGACTTGATCTTTACCCTGGGTGTCAGCATTTCCTCTGTGGAGTTAGTGGACATGACCATATCTGACCACAGATGTATTGTTTTTAGCTGCGATTCGCCTGTTACTCATGCCGCCTCGCCAAGCTCCGTGTGTTCTCGCTTCTTTAATGAACAAAGTGTTTCAAAGTTTTACGCATTCTTTCAGAGTCAAAGCCAACACCTGTCTGATTCCAACACCAACAATCTGGTCGATCACTTCAATCATATCTGCTTGTCGTCACTAAATATTACTGCTCCTCTAAAGGTTAGGCCTACGTCTAAAGCTAGTAAGCAACCCTGGATAAATGACAGCATTCGCAGCCTAAAAATGGAATGCAGGAAAGCAGAGCGCAGATGGAAAAAATCCAGTCTCCAAGTCCATTACCTCAGTCTGAAGGATTTATTAATTAACTACAATAACATGGTTAAGGATGCGAGAACACACTATTTTTCTGAACTCATTACCACACATAAACACAATCCCAGGTTTCTGTTTAAAACTGTGGATCAGCTGGTAAACCCAGCCCCTCCTTGTGCCTCAGCTGGAAGCAATGATGACTGTGAATTGTTTTTATCTTATTTTACCAATAAGGTGGTGTCAATCAGAGCCACTATTACCCCCGCGGCCTCTTACTCAGAGGTTCCTCACCAGCAACAAGAGAGTTTTAACCAGTTTTATCCCATCGACTTGTCTGAGCTTTTAAAAACAGTATCACAAATGAGAGTGTCCTCCAGCCCACAATACCTACAAAATTTTTACTGAAAGTAATAGATTCTGTTGGGCCCCATTTGATCTCCGTTTTCAACAGCTCCCTATCTACTGGTTGTGTACCCGATTATTTTAAAACCGCTTGCGTGAACCCACTTTTAAAGAAACCTGGCTTAGATCCCTCTCTCCCACATAATTTTAGACCAATTTCAAAACTGCCTTTTATTGCAAAGATTTTAGAAAGAATTGTGTCCAAACAGCTGCTCACTGTACTGGAAAATAACAAAATATTTGAAAAGTTTCAGTCTGGATTTAGGAAGTACCACAGCACTGAGACTGCCCTGCTTAAAGTCACCAATGACCTTTTAATGTCTGCTGATGAAGGCATGTGCTCAGTCCTTGTACTCCTGGACCTTAGCGCTGCTTTTGACACCATTGATCATACATCATGTTAGACAGACTGAGGCACTGGGTGGGGATCTCTGGCACGGCCCTAGAATGGTTTTCATCCTACCTGTCAAATAGGAAGTTTTGCGTGTCTGTAAATAACTATGTCTCCTCGTTCTGTTCAGTTAAATATGGTGTGCCTCAGGGGTCGGTCTTAGGACCCATTTTGTTTTCCTTATATCTGCTTCCCCTTGGACATATTATTCATAAACATGGCATTTCTTTTCATATTTATGCTGATGACACACAAATATACTTGCCCATTAGATCCACAGACCCTGGAATGCTGAGTTCACTTAACAACTGCCTTTGTGAAGTTAAAAAATGGATGTCAAATAATTTCCTCCAGCTGAACTCAGACAAAACAGAAATCCTGGTCATCGGGTCTCAGCAGATGGCAAATCAAATACTGCCATCTGCCGGTTCGCTAGTAAATCATATAAAGCCTGTGGCAAAGAACCTCGGTGTTTGGTTTGATAGTAATTTAAATTTTGAGCAGCACACCACAAAGCTTGTTCAATCATGTTTTTATCAACTAAGAAATATAGCTAAAATTCGATCAATGTTAACTTTTAAGGACACCGAGACCATTTTACACGCCTTCATCTCATCACGCCTGGATTATTGCAACAGCCTTTTCACCTGTTTAACCCAAAAATCTATTGACCGACTCCAGACTGTCCAGAACTCAGCTGCCAGGCTTTTAACAAGAACAAAAGAATATGACCACATTACTCCTATTTTAGCTTCATTACACTGGCTCCCAGTATGTTTTAGAATTGACTTTAAAATTCTATTGATCACTTTTAAAGCTCTTCAAGGCCTCTCGCCGTGTTATATTTCTGACCTTTTAGTCCCATATACACCAGCACGCACCTTGAGATCCTCGGGCAGAGGATCCAGTTCCAGAGTCTCGACTGAAAACTAAAGGGGACAGAGCGTTTGCTGTCAGGGCCCCGAGGCTCTGGAACAGCCTGCCCGAGGAAATCAGGTCAGCTGAGTCAGTGAACTCTTTTAAGTCCCTTCTTAAAACATACTTTTATAGGAGAGCCTTTCCCGATCTTATTTGACTTTATTTTATCACTTTTATTTTATTGCATTTTAGGAATTTTATATTTAGCTGTATTTTAGTCTTTAAATGTTTTTCGTGGTTTTATCTTTTTGTATTATTGTCTCTTTACACTTGTTAAAGCACTTTGTAACTTGTTTTTGAAAAGTGCTCTACAAATAAAGATTATTATTATTATTATCTCATTATTATCCCGTTCATTTTGACAGCCCTAATCTATATGTAATTTAGCCCTTTTTGACTGTTACCTTGTGTAGAGCAAGACAGCAGTATCTCAGAGCCGCTAGAGACGGTCACATCTTGGTGAAGCTCTGGCCCTTTTTCAGTGCCAAAACAGTTCAGGTCATCCTCCTCCAACTGTAGCATGTCTCTGCCTGAGAGGATGGAGGGGGAAGCACACACCATGCTCCAGGACTCCAGGCCTCTGCTGCTGTCATAGGCCAACCATCTTCTTAGACTCCGCATACTGCAATCACACTGCCACCTGTTCCCGTCCAGCCTAACATCCGCCCCAATGTTACGCAGAGAAAGGTAAATCAGAGGATGGAGGCTGGTCAACATGTTGAAGCTCAGATCAAGGACCTTTGAGGGGGGCACAATTTGGACATACAGTACAATTTGACACATTTAATGTGATTGCTAAAAAGATTTAATGAAAACCTTTCTAATTAAAAGCTATATTTTCAAAAGAAAATACTTTTCTGAAAATTACACATGAACAAAAAAAAAATGTAATGTTGGAATATTGAGTACTTTGTGCATGTTTTCAATAAATTAGATTTGAAAAAAATGTCTATGTTACCTGGAGCTGGGCTAAGTCCTGGAACATCTGTGGATGGAGACTTGTGATAAGGTTATGTCGTAGGTGTAGCTCTTTTAGCTGTCGAAGGTGGCTGAGCTCCCCTGGGCGAAGAGTTGAGATCCTGTTGAAGGAGAGCTGCAGAACCTGTAAGGACTCACTACCTTCCAGCCCTGGATGACAGAAAGCAAGAGCTGTAATTGAAACTCAACAATAACAATGATGGGGTGGCTTCTGAAGGGAGCAAAGAGGTTTTCTACGATACCAACAGTTGGTCTGTTATTGGTTTTCTTAGTCCTGTACTGCTTTACATCCCTCACTGTGATTTGCAATGTTACATTATTTTAACTATGAAGGTGATTTGTTTGCAGTACTGCAGTTTTTTTTTTTTTTTTTAATGCTGAAATTAAATAAGACCAACTACAAACTTCTCTCTCTTTCTGGACTTCTAGATAGTGAATAGTGTAAAATGTCCGAATCAATGAACACCCCTTCCCTAGAATATGAATCCAAATTCTTCTGGCTTATTTTCACTGTGAACCCATTTAACAATATGCTTAACTAAGGGCTAAGAATCTTTCTCATTCCTTGATTTCTCCTCCTTTTCACTAGCCTGAGACAATCTCCCTGAGACTGGTGGGTTGAAGTAAGCCACTGTGGGTATGTGCTTCATTAGAGAGGCACTGAGGGTGCTGTGAGCTGAATACCAAACAGGAAAGAAGTGTATAACTGTCAACGCAGCTCTTGCTAAGTAAATGGGCTGTCCACACATGCCTTTAAAGGAACCAGAGTGAATGCATTTCTCGTATGTTCAATCGAGCAGCAGCTATTCCATGAAATAACAAGATGCGGGGGAACTAAGTTGTACTGCATGTTTACACCTTTCTTTAAAGCCACTGGAATGTCATTAAAAACTGACTGGCTGAAGGGTGTAGTGTCATTATCTTGGGAGGTTTAATAATTTCAAAATGGACCAAAGTACTAAATTATTAGACCCTAAACCCCCTTATTGGGCATATATTTGGTAAATCATATGCCTATGAGGTAGCCTTAACCTTTCAGGTCTGACTTATGAACATTTCTCAAAGACACTCCAGAGGGCAATTAACCCTTGTGTTGTCTTCTCGTCAACATGGAAAAAATAAAATAAAGGTTTTGGTCACTTATTATTATCACTTTTCCCCCCACATTTTTGTCATTTTTTCAATGTTGTGGGTGCTTTTTTTAATGTTTTTGGTGTTTTTTCCAAAATTTTTGATATTATTAATGTTGACATTTTCAGCGCTTATTTCGATGGCCCATTTGTTGTGAGAAAAAAATTAACTGAAAAACGGGTCAATTTGACCCAAAGACAACATGAGGGTTAAAGGTGTGCATAGTGTTGATAGATGAACGTTCATCATCAACTATCAGATGCATAATCTTTAATCACCTTTAATCAATTTTTTTAAATTTGCGAGATGGTAAATGGGACAGGAAATAACCCAAAACAAGTTCTGCTGCACAAAGTCATCTTTTTGCTCCTAATCTTTGCTATTGTTTGTAAAATATTAGCCTGTTTTATTTTTCAGGCCTAGGACATTTTTTTCAGATGATACAATCTGTCATACAGTATCCACAGAATATATCATAAAACCACTCGCATTGCCCTTCTGTTCTTCACAAGCACACACAGACATGGTCCAAGCATTTAATAGTGATGGTTCAAGTGTGTGTTTATCTCCTGTCAATACACCTAAGGCCGTACCAGAGATATGACAGTATATGAATATATTGTGGGTACACACCCAGACAATAGACATTTCATGTAACTATTTAGACTTTGAACATGTTGGGTGTGGTCTGTAAGTCATAAGAGTTTTGTTTGTTATGTGTAGGATTATTTAATTCTTCAGCTTTTCATACAGTATCTCTGTAAGTAACTTAAGTACAGTCTCGAGATGCTTGTATTTTACTTGAGTATTTCCATTACTGCGTTATTTTATAATCAAATTCCCTTACATTTTTGAGGGAAAGTTTTATTTTTTATTTCACTATATCTATTGAACAATGATTCAGATTTAGATTTTGCATACAAAACATATGAGATTTTATATATATAAATAAAATGTGACACTGTTATAAATTAAATACCCAGCCATTTATAAAGCAATTAAATTAGCTCCACTTTGACCAACTACAGCATGAAAGTGCAAATAATGAGCCAATATTACAATTAAACATTAACAGTGGAAATTCTGCCTAATGAGTATGTTTAGCTGCTGTTCATGTGCTGTGACAGCGTTTTATGGGTGCATTACCATATTACACTGACTCACCCTGTGGGAGTTGCTCTAGCTGATTCCTCTCAACAGATAGCAGTTGCAGGGTGGGGGCCCAAGATACACATCCCCGTCTTCTCAAAAGTCTGAAACGATGTAGAGGTCTACCTCTGACAGAACGGCTTCCAAGGTCTCTCTCGATGCAGAGGGACAAGTGTGTGATACTGTTGTTCCCCAGCAATACACTCCTGAGGTTAATATGTGGCCGACTGAGCGTTACAGTGTCAAGGAGGTTATGGGACAAGTCTAGCTCAGTGACAGAGTCTTGGATGTGTTGTGGCACCAAGGAAAGGCCAGAAGAGGAACAGTTCAACAGGGGAGCTTTCTGACAGCTACAGGACTCTGGACAGGGAGGACGGAGAGAGGAGCAATGGAGGCCAGAAGAGACGAGGAGCAGCACAGCAGCCAGGGATGGCCCCTGTGCCACTGCCATCATAACCTGTCCTGAGAGTACAGATAGATGATAAATGACAATTCAGAAATTCACTCAAATATTAAAAATCAATAAATCCAATGCTATAAGACCAAATGCAAAACATGTATCACCCATCACAATAACATATTAACTTAAATTAAAAGACGCCACCTCAGCACCTCTGTTGGGAATTTCTGTGTATGTTCAGTCATTGCCATGTTGAAAATATATATATATATATATATATGTCCTCCATTTTACTTTGATTATGTTCAAGGTGTTCCTTTGGACTTGTTTTAATGCTTGATTTATTAATTTACAAAATGTCACTTGACCATTATGGGTTATATTAGTTATGGGTTGTATTTTGTGCACAGGTTGTGAAACACTAACATAATAACTTGTTATAATTACCTTTTTGTTCAATCTAACAGACATTATTAGCATTATACATACCTGTCCTGAGAGTTTGGATAGATCATAATGGATGACAGTTCAGAAATTCACTCAAAAAGTAAAAATAAGAGAATTGTACTAATTGGATGTGTTGTATGAAAGACAGTTTTTGTATAATCATATACTACAAATCACTACATCCAATGCTATAAGACACAAAACTTATCACAGTAACATATTAAATTAAAAGAGGTCCTTGATACAAACAGCAAATTAAATTTAAAAAAAAATATCAAACTCACCTTTGTGTAACTCTTTGCCAAGTAGACAGGAAAACTGGTGACTGTCTTTTCACACCCAGCGTATTAACTTTGACTGTCTCCAGCTGATCAAAGTCTGAAGAGTATTTTTGCTGCGTTGAGCTTAACGCGCACCCACCCTACGGATGCCATTCTGTGATTCATTCAATCATTTACGCGTCTGGTTAATTAATGTCTTACTGTGATTGTTTTCCTCTTTATGTACGATCGATTACTATGATCCTGAACATTTATGGCAAGGAGAACCATGCCACGGCTGCACATTCCACTAGGTAATAAAACAGTATGATCTTTTATGGTTTTAAATGACCATGTAAAGACTTGAGGCATTTCCTGAAAACCAATGATAAGAAGTTTCACATAGCAACATGTTGCATTGAAATGTTGGGGGCGGGGGGTGGGGGGGATTAAATAAAATAATTATTAAATTAAAAATACACTTTGTTCTCTCACAACAAACATCCGGTCTTTAATGCTCTGAGAAACAAATACTTTGACATTTCAAACTTCAGCCCTGTTATAAAACAGACAAAACAATCCAAAGCAAAATGAAAATCAAATATGTTATACTATATTGCACAAAATTCAAAACACTTAATATAGGCTTCAAACTGCATTCATCTGAAGCATAACTTCTCCTTCTGATTTTCAACATTGTATTATTTTTGCTTTAAAAAAAAGGATCAGCAACAAAATTAGCATTACATATATATTATATTCTCTTGTAAACCCATTGGCACGTGCATGGAGACAGTCCAAAAAAAAGACACCTACTCTACTTAAACATTACTTGATGGCTTAAAACATATCTTGTGTTTTTCAGGTCATCCCAAATGTAACATTAAGTAAATCATAATCATGTGGTGTCTCAACTTGTCAGAGGTGAATATAATAAAGAAAGTATCAAACAAAGCTGCCAGAAACAAACACATGAGCAAATAAAATCGTATGCAACCCGTCTACAAGGGTTGTATATTAGTTATACTGGACGGTAACGCAAAAAGTAAATATTGCAGCTTCTAATTCCTATTGATGGGCAGTGTAAACCACACTATGATTTTAAAATTGGGAGTGTTATGTACTAAAATGGCATTACACATTCATATATGAAGTTGGCACACCTGCAGAACAATAAAATAATTCAGAATTTACAAGTATGTTCGTATCTTTGGCCAAGTGGCAATGATCTGAAACACTATTCTTGTTTAGCAAACAAAATGAGGAATACAGAATTTGTTGAGTGTAGGTATTGAGAGAGGTACTGTTATGTGCAAGTCATGATTTATGTCTTATAGAAGTTTCTATATATGCAAATTTGTAATTTGACAGTGGCGACAGACTGTAGTGAGATGGAAAAGCAGACTTTGTGGAAAAGTCTCCTAGTGAGCTTTTCCACATGGGTTGTCGGAAGTCTGGCAGCCCATGTTGTGATATTTCACCTGCACACGGAACAGAGTCCCATCTGCACACATGCAGAGCTTATACCTCTCCATGCCTTCATCGAAATACACATCACCTGCGGAATTAGGGATGCGTGTAGCATTGAACATGACTGATCCGTTAAGGACAATGCTGTTCTCCTGCAAAGAAAAGAAATCCCAAAATAACGGTACATCCTCACATATTCATTCACTTCAGCATCAAACTGTATTCATGCAAGAGTTTAGAGCAACCTTAATTTTAAAGGACTCTTTATGGGGAAAACATGTCAACAAGACATGTTGCTACACTCCATACTTACAGCCCTGAGTTCGATGCCTCCACCCATTTTGAACTCTACAGTCCGGCCCATGATGTTGACACCCTCGTTTCCACGAATGATGGCCTTGCTGTCTCCCTTAATGTTCAGGTCATTTAATGCACTACTGGTGATCTAAAATCAAGAGACAAGCGATTTGTAAACGCTTACAAATTAAATGTGAATGCAACAATACAACAAGCTTACAAATGGGAAATGATGAGTGAGAAAGGCACATTTAATGCTGTAACATTAAACACAAGCTCTGCCCAGGTGGAAGCTAACACTGTAGGCCTAATTAGCATGACTAGCAGTAGCCAACATGAAACGCAGAGAGAATTATCTTCAACAGGGATGCATATACTGTGCATGAAACTGTATTAATGGGAATTTCCACCTTTAATGGACAGGACAGCTAGGTGAGAAAGAGGAGGGTGGGTATACCTCTATGTATATGTGCGCCTGCTTTACCAACTGAGCCAACCCGGCCACCAGATACTTATTCTGAAGATACTCCAGCATTTCTGTGTATTTCAGTCATGTTAAAAAACTAAATGAAAGAAAATTATAAAAATTCTACCCGAGTCTAAACTTCCATCATTCCACACTGGTGAAGTTCAGTGTGTTCCTTTGGACTTTTTTTTTAATGCTTTATTTATTCATTTGCAAAATTCCACTTAACCATTATGGGTTATTGTGTGCTGATACTACTTTGTGCACAGGTTGTGAAACACTAACACATTAACTTGTGTTATTATTACTTGTTTGTTATAGCTATCAGCCGTTATTAGCATTCCACTGCTAGGATTGCTCCGGTGCTGCTGGGAATTCAGCCGGATCACGCCCTTTTCGGCCGGATTTCCTTACTTTCTGCTCTTCTTTGTGTTGGGATTTTAAACTTTGGTGGATTTCTGAGGACTATGGTTCCCTGGTCCTCAGATCTCTGGAGAGTAAATCCAGACAGCTAGCTAGACTATCTGTCCAATCTGAGTTTTCTGTTGACGACTAAAACTACTTTTGAACGTACACATGTTCAACCAAAACAAGTTCCTTCCCGGGGATATTTTGCAGAGACACCGTGGCTCTGTCGGAGGCTTCGTGCCGCCCATGACGATTGTGATTGGTTTAAAGAAATGCCGATAAATCAGAGTATGTTTTTACCCTCCTCCACAGCGTTGTGGTGGAAGGTCTGGCAAAAGCAAAACTAGAATTATACACACCCTTTCTGTGGAAGCCTTTTTAACGCTGAGAACTTTGACTCCTTTGGGCAAATGGAACTCATGGTTTTCAAAGTCTGTGCTGAAGAATGTGGTCTGTGTGCGGGGGTCTGTGAAGGATATGCCAACATCACTGACGACTGAGGTCTTGTCCTTCTCGACACTCAGCTTAGTGGTGCCTTGCTGGAACACAACCTGGAACAACATACACAAAAATAAAAGCAGATATCTAAAAGTGGGCACAGATTGTGTCATTTTCTGTGTTTTCAAAATTCTCACCGGATTATTGTTGCCGACAAGGACTAGGTCCTGGTCCTTACGACCTCCTACTGTGCTCTTGTGCAATGGATGAACAATGCCCATATCCGCCTTCTGTTTGAAACGCAGTAGGCCAGTCTCATGGAACTCCATACTGTCGCACCCATTCGGACCGATTCGAATCACTGTCCATATTACCAGAGTGATCTGAGGGACAGTGGAGATGTTACAGATTTTAAAAGACCATGATGTAACAACACATAATGATGAATGACTCTGTGTCACCTCTTTACCATCCTTATCAGGAAAGTTTTATCAAGAGAATCCATCGGACAAGTACAATTGTAGTACTCACAATGAGGTTAATTAAAGCGAGGAGGAAGAGGAGGATGACGATGCAAACAGCCATGTTTCCCTTGCGTCCTCTCAGCCCTGTCTTATGAAGACGTTCTTCTTCTATGGGTACATAGCCTGCTTTGAAGTTACTGTTGTGTTCCTTGTTGACACAGCGTCTTTCTATAGCCTTTTCTCTCATGGACTTCTTCACAGGCCCATTGGAACTCTCCTGGAAGACCAAACAATCTCTAATACATGCCAATAAAATCTATATATTTTTTTGCAATAAGAAGGTCCGTAAGATATCAGTAATTAATTTTAAATCATGAAATCCCATGCCAAAAATAACAATTTCCATACATACTTAGTTTTAGACTAAGACTGGAATTTAAAATAAAATTCCAACCCTTACTTTCATACCCCAAAATCACAGTGTTTTTATGCTGTTTTCATGCTTTTCTAACTCAAGAATTGTAAAACATGGATTTCTCGGTGTATGAAACAGTCTCAATTCTCCACAAATGAATATTTACTGTAGATAGCCATATTTAACTTTAGGTTTTGGCTCCCACTTATTTTCAATGTCTCATGTGCTCTGCGATGGAATGCATCTCAGTTAAATGCCCCGCGACTGTCTGTCGGTGGCCAGAACTAAAAATACACTCGACTGTCTACATCATGCAGCTTCTACGCCATTTGTATTAGCTTAATTACGTTGCTGTTTAACAGCAGATACGCTAACGTTACAATAATAGCATTTCATTGCCATTTAACGCTAGCTAATAACGAAGCGGAGGCTGGTATTTATTACACGTAGAGCCGACAACAAAGCCCAGTACATTATTATTTATCACTTCAGGTTACTCGGGAACATATATCATTGGGTTCTTAGCAAACACATGAGAAGAAGAAGAAAAAAACAATGCAAGAAAGACAACAAATATTGCAAATAACGGACCTGTTCAGACGCCATGTTGACCCTCCCTCTCCTGGTTCCAGAGTGACATGGGACATACCACTTTTCACCGACGAAGGCGAAAAAAATGGTTATGTTGTGAGTTATTGAAAGAACGATATTTATATATGAAGAAAAATGTTACGTCAATGCGAATGATAACAAACCTATATGGCATTTTTATTTGCACTGAAAGTTTTTTTTAAAAGGGATGTTTTCTGTTGACGATAAAAGATGGTCCATTCCAAGTTTAAACCAATGACAGAAGGATCCCAAAATAGAAAAAACATGTCCATTCATATTTTCCATAGGTAAACTGCCAGCGGGCCAACCGTGGATGTATAATAAGAGAACACTTCTCATCCTCGAGCTCTCTTTATCAATTTAAAATAAATTATAAGCAGTATTTGATAAAAAAAATGAATTAAATCACAATTATTAAACAGGAACGGTTTCAGAAGAAGTGCAAAGTATTACGTGGTTTAATGTTTCTAGTCTGTTATAATTTTGGCCTCATCGTTTTTATAATTTCGCAAATATAACGCTATAACGTTAAATCTAACCATTGAGTAATTTTGTTGAAATGGTATACTTATTTTAATAATAATAATAATTTTAATAATAATAATTAAAATAAATTATTAGGTATTCAAAGGCACTTTACAAAGTCAACGAAAGAAAAAAAATACAACTGATCGGTAACGGGATCAGTTTAACAACAACAACAACAGAGTAGGTCACCTGTGCTAATAATCGGACAATACTCTGTACGTGTAATTCAATTAAGTATGGCTCCTGTATTATAATCGGATTTTATCAAACACAGCCACTTAGGAAACATCATATGCGGTACTGGGCCACGTGGTGTACTCTGTGGGCATAGGTGTCGTTTGACAGTATGGCATTACAATCGTGTTTACTTCACGGGACAGAGGGACATAACCCTGCAGAGGATTGACAGCCACGAGTTCTTTTTCAGAGCACTGTGGTTACAGGTTGTAAAGTCGTCTCCTCACTTGGTTACCACAACTGAGGCGGTGCTTGGCAGCTGTGGCGTAGGTGGAGAAAGCTGCCGGCAGAACAGGAATTTTTACTGAAGATTGAGCCTACACCCCCGGCGACTGTTGTCCTCCTCCTTGGGCATTTTAAACCTCCGAGTGGTTGTTGTGGGCGGACATGGCCGACACGTTAAGGAGACTGACCAATACATCTTCCTTCAGCGTCTTACAGGACAAGCTTGAGAGCTGGCAAAAAGACTACCATGTAAGTTCATCAATAACTAATGACAGACCTAAATCTGACCCAAGCACTTCAGTGTCCTCGGCCTGCCTCACTAGCTAGCTGTTCCACGGTGGTTATTTCAAGAATTGGTGAATAACGGTCACATTTGTGTACATTTGAAACGGTTTTAGTCAAAGAGTTATGACGTTATCCTCCTCCTCTAGCGTTAGAAAATTATTAATGGCTTGGTTTACTGTCAACTGCTGATTTTTCCCTCACTATGTAAATTTTTTTTTACCCATTGTTTAAATTTTTGGATAACCCAGTTGAAGCACAGTGGTTTGGCTGATGCATGGCATAATTTAAACCTATACAGCAAAGGAATGCACTTCTATTAGAAGACATTGATTTCCCGGTTGAGTTTGGTTGCTATGGACGCCAGTCGCCATGGCTACAGTTGGACTATACCAAAGATCTTATACTTTTAAGATGGTTCGTGTCCTGTTACTTCCGGTGCAGCTAAACTGCAACAGCGCATAGTAGAGGGACCGGTGATATGTCTAAAATTCAACTAACAGGTTATGCTATCTATAAACGCACATAAGTGTCATAATTAAAAAAAAAAGCAAATAAACGGAGTTAGAAACATGGATACCTGTTGCTTCTCCGACTGTCGCTACTGGAAACTACTGAGGGGGTTTTACCCAGGCGGTGCTTTGATGTTACCTTGCTGTGTGTAACGTTCAAGAACCTGCAGGCTGTTCCTTCTTTTGCAGAATAACACAATACGTGTATAAATGGGTAAAAAATACATACACTGTAAAACAACATGTCAATTAAACGGTTTGGCGCCACAGCGGTGAAGTCTAAAAACCGTCCGGGCTTCCACACACCTGCCGAAAACAGTCCTACCAAAGAGGTGTTCCTACCTTTATAACTTCGCCCTAGGTAGCAGCACAGCGACACCCAATGTACACACAAGAAACAACACCCAATGTCTGATCACTCTTACCAGGGAGGGGTCTTCAACGTTTTTTAGGCCAAGGACCCCTTAGCTGAAGGAGAGACGGGTTAAACTGGGCCGGATGTATGAAAATGAATTGATACATATTATTTTATACATCAAGTTTTAATGTTAAACAAGCTTACCTCTATGGCTACCATAGTGGCTACTTTACCTATAGTACACTTTATCTTTAATGTGTAAATTAAAGGTTGTTTTTTTTCACAAAAAGCCCAAATTATGTTTCCTAATAGTAGGTTGGATTCATATTATTGTATATTTTCAGTCATATTTGAGTTTTTGAAAAAATAAACTTTCAAAAACATTTCAGACAGGATTTGGCGCCCCCCCCTGCACTTACTCTGAGAACCCCCTCGGGGGTCACGGACCCCCTGTTGAATAACCCTGCTCTAAACAACATATTTGGCTCCTACAGATATTAAAATGTAGCCTGAATATTCCAACCTCAAATGTTGTGGGCAGGACTAAGTTCGACTAGCATTAACATATTTTAATAAAAAAGCAATTGCACTATTTATGCATTATATATTTATCTATAACAGTAAATGTATAGAGAGTAAATCAGAAAACAGCAAGCCTATATAATACATTATGTAACATTTTCCAATTTCAAATGCCCTATGGTTTTTAATATACAAATTTGACTGACTCACCGTCACTTTTAGCCTAATTGTTTTGCCATATTTACCCTCCCAGGTTATATCCTGTGACCAGAATCTAAATAAATGTTGTGAGTTGATTGAACTAACTGCCAAGATCCAGGGACAACTGTTCGCCATCCTCAACCACACAGCTGCTGAAGGTGAGCTTTGCATTTGCAGCATAGGATTTGGTTTTCATTTACAAAGTGTTAACCAGGTTATAATCACTCATGAACTATTCCACACACACTCTGTTTTTTTTTATACTCTCAACTCAGGTGGACAATATGCTGGAGTGGACACTCTCAAAACGCGCCTGCTGCCGTGGCTTGGGACCTGTTTCTCAATGGCGAGGTCCTCGGTCACTGATGACACCAGCCTGCAGCTCATCCAGGTGACATCATCTGTTACTTGGCTTAATAGCACAGAATATCTCATTATCAAATCCATCTATTTGGCCATCTGGGTATGTGGTCACTGTATATCATTTGTGCTGTATCGTCATTTTTTATTATCAGGATTCAGCGGAAAAGGACAGACGGATAAGGGAGCTCTCCGTCACCCATGACAGTGAGCTGCAGATGAAGGACACTCAGCTGTGCTCCACCCTCCGGCAGTTGGACTCTATCAGAGCAGAGTGAGTCTAAGAGACATGAGACAGTAGAAGTAGAGCAATGGGCCGGAGCATGACCCAAGTTTGGATGTATTTGGAAGTCCATGGACAAGGGGATATATATATATAATTGAATTAAATGTACTGAAATGTACAATACTATTACATTTTCTGATTTTTTTATTTAGCAAAGAAACTCCCACACACTGTCTAACTTGCAAAAAAAAATATAATAGTTGGAAACGTCTTCCAAGTTAGACAGTGACAGAGTGCGGGAGTTTCTTTGCACCTTCTGACATACTCCCCTCCCAACGCACCTGTCTCACGTTATAGATGTGCAAAGTGTTTTTCTGTTCTGATTTTTGATTTTTATCAGATTGGTCGACACTCAGAATGAACTGGATGAGACAAAGAGCAAATCAGCAACCACTCTGCTTGCCACTGAAGATGAAATACTGCAACTGAAAGCAGAGTAGGTGATGCACTGAAATACTGCCGTAATATATTAGTGTTCAAATGCAACATACAGTGTGTGCTCCTCTGCTGATGTGAAGCGTGTCTGTGTTTCAGTTTACGATCCGCAAAAGAGCAGGTGGAGATTTATAAGAGAAAGCTGGAGGCTCTTGATGACAATGAGCGGCAGATTCGACTGTTGAAAGATGAAGTGTCCTACCTGAGCACAGAGAAGGTCATGCTGCAGGAAAGGTATGCCCACATGTAAATACTGTATGCACACAGACACCACTACATAGAACCAGTCTCAAGTGATGCTGTTTCTCTCACCGTCTCTCTCAGGTTGGTGAGAAGTCGTTCTCCGAGCCCCTCGCTGAGGCACAGTCGCTCTTCCAGCCCCATGAGGAGTGAGTCGCCCACCAGAGCTCAGCTCACCAACACTTCCCGCTACGCACGCCTCGTATCGCGCTTCAGCGACCTGTATGCTGTGGAGCGGCTTGAGGCCCAGGCCTTGCTTCGACGCCACATTGCTGACTTAGAGATGGTCCAGAAAATCATCTTCATTGCTGTCGTGGTATGACTGTAATTACTCTAGAGCCACCTGTAGAGACAAGCAGATCAGAAGTGCATGCAGGGAAAATGAGAGATATATCTGTTTATTTGGACTGCCTAGTTGCTTGATTTATTCAGGGATGTATAGGGATTGGCTGGCACATGGAGCAATTGACTGTAAAATGTTCTTGTCATCTTGTCACGTCTCAGGAATCCTTTAAGACAGCAAAACTGGCTTACCGTCAGTTCAAGCTGCGTGTGAGAAAGACGTTGTCCCCATCCCACTTTGGGATAGAAAGTCTGGAGGATGCAGCTGTGGACTACATCGTCAGAAACCTGGACCTTTATGACATTCAGGCCAGCGTCAATGTAGGACTACACACTCCTCTCATGTGTCCTCTGAAGCATTAATGAACAAGTTATTGTATTTGATGCTGAAAAGGACAGGGCATCCGTCTGTGTGTGTGTTTTTTTTTTAAATTCTATCTCCCCAGGATGTGATCAATGCCATGAACGTGAACCCTCGGATCTCTTTCCCGCCAGAAGTGGACTTTGTTCTCATCAGTGCCTTGATCAGGGAGACATGCAGGGTGGCGTTTGCCATGCAGACATTGGACACCCCGCTTGACTTGGCCTTTGCCTGTGATGGAGAACTTTACAACGACAGCAGGTCAGTCCTTTATACAGTTCTGTGTCTTGTTCTGTGTTCTTTAACAGAAATGTTGCCCTGAAATTAAGCCACAGCGATCAAAAGAAGTCACAGGAGGTTTCAGAGAGTAAAGCTGCAGTGCTCAAGTTGACATATCAGTAGGCAGTGGTGGCCTAAAGGTTAGAGAAGATGAGAGCTTGTGACCGGGAGGTCGTCGGTCCGATCCCCACACCGACAGGATAAAATCTGGGTGGGGAAAGTGAAAGAGCTTGTCCTTCCCTCATTACCACCACTGAGGTGCCCTTGAGCAAGGCCCAAAAAAACGCGTGTGAATGTGTTCAGGGCATTCCTGCAAAAGAGAGGTTGCCTCTCAGTGAACCGTCCCTGAAAAAATAAAGGTTAAAAAAATATATCTATATATATATCTTGCCACATTTCCAAACAATCATTGTAAGCCATGAGCCTATGAACTGCAGTCTCTCTAGCAGTAGATGTCACCCTTACACACATAAATACTCACAGCTCGCCCTCACTCTCTTCCCCTGCGTCTCTCTCTCCGACAGGTATCGTCGCAGCTATGACTCTGAGTTCACTGCTCCTCTGGTGATGTACCACGTGTGGCCGGCCTTGGTGGAGGGAGATGTTGTGGTAGTAAAGGGCGAGGCTGTGACTCGAAGGGGTGCTACGGTACTGACTGTATAACGCTTCAAACATATCCTTCATTTAGTTTAGTGCTCCAGAGAATAATGTAAGAGCATGAAAGTACATATGGACAGGCTCATGGGTTTGCCGGGGATTTGTCTGTTTTTGCAGTGGAGTCGAAGCAGGAGCACCAGCCCGGTGCGATCCCGCTCTCTCAGCCCAAGTCGCAATCTTGTAAGTCTCTATAACATTTGACAGTGCAATCAAACACAAAAAGATAGGCATCATTTGGGGTTTTGTTCAGGTGGATTGCATCCTTTTGTTGGCTTAACATCGCTTAGTTACTCATACAATTTTACAAGATTACAAGAATACAAGATTAATTTTAAATTCAGATGTATCACTCTTTCCACTAAACAACAAGCATACCCACCCATGGCCTTAAGGGTATGTATATCAAAAAGCTTTGGATTTGTTTTCTTTTAATTTGACTCATTAGTAACTATAATCAGCATTATTATCTTTTTCTTAGGCATTTAACAGCAAAAGAAGCCTGTCTCCTCAACGTCTCAGAGCTAGCCACCTGTGAGCTCTGGCCTCTCTGTCAACGGGAAAATAATTCACACCTGTCCTTCATATGTACCATGTCAGTGAAATAAAGCTTGAGGGATTTTTATCTGTGTGCTTCCACCAAATAAAGCAAAACAACCCTTAGATACTGTACCAGCCAAAGGCTGCTCAGAGTTTACATGGTGGGAGGGCAGATTAATGGGACGTTGACAGTATCTAGCAGTCAGTACATTATAGAAAAAAACAGAAATAGTCTGGCAGCTAACTTAACAGTTGTCTTAGTTTACTATATTTACTCTTAGATACATAATACTAACAGTATTTTAGTGATCACCAGAAACTTAAAGTGCCCATATTATGCTCATTTTCAGGTTCAAAATTGTATTTAGAGGTTACATCAGAATAGGTTTACATGGTTTAATTTTCAAAAAACACCATATTTTTGTTGAACTGCACATTGCAGCAGCTCCTCTTTTCACCCTGTGTGTTGAGCTCTCTGTTTTAGCTACAGTGTGAGGCATCACACTTCTGTTCCATCTTTGTTGGGAGTTGCACATGCTCAGTTAGGACTACTAGCCAGTCAGAAGCAGAGCATGAGGGCGTGTCCTGACAGTACCTAGGTAAGGACTACTAGCCAGTCAGAAGCAGAGTATGAGGGCGTGTCCTGACAGTACCTAGGTAAGGACTACTAGCCAGTCAGAAGCAGAGCATGAGGGCGTGTCCTGACAGTACCTAGGTAAGGACTACTAGCCAGTCAGAATCAGAGCATGAGGGCGTGTCCTGACAGTACCTAGGTAAGGACTACTAGCCAGTCAGAATCAGAGCATGAGGGCGTGTCCTGACAGTACCTAGGTAAGGACTACTAGCCAGTCAGAATCAGAGCATGAGGGCGTGTCCTGTTACCTAGGTAAGGACTTTGTAAACCTATAACATGCACAAAAAAGTTATATAACCCAATAGGGGAAAGGGGAAAAAAGCATAATATGAGCACTTTAAAAGTACATTTTTCAGGGGAAATTGAGGCCTGCACACTCCCAGTCCACTTTAGGAAACATATTCAACAATTCTTTACTTGTTACTTGTAACCAAAGGTCTATGTAGCAGTGCTCCTTATGGTAGGACATGGTGCTAATGATCAGTGCTAACTTCCCCTCCTCCAGTACTTGGGTGACTGGTATTGGTCATTGTGATTTTTAGTGTCAGTGGTTGCTGTTTTTTTTATTTCTTAATTTTATTTTGTGTTGCAGTTGTTTTATATTCTGGACATTTCTTTAAGATAAAGTAAAACATAACATAACATGACATGTTTATGACATGAATAACTGAAAATGGTTTTACTTTTTAAGTTTAAAATATAGATTTTGAATAAAAATTTTTTTAGTGTGTACAAGATTAGGACCAGTAGCTTTTATTATTGTAGCTAGTTATTTTTTGCAGAAATGTCTGTATGCATATCATATGACAATTCTATTTATTTACAACTTACTGTAAATCACCACTTATGTAATCATATGCAATAGTACTGTACTTTAATTTTCTCTTTAATGGCTTGAATTTACTGCAATGATTTGTGTTGTGTGATGAATATATTTGAGGACTGTGCCTTTTATGATTACTTTTTCAAAAATAAATGGCAAACCATTAGTGTAAGGCAACTCCAAGTTGTTTTCTGTTAATTGAGACTTTTTTAAAATTATGATTTCTTCTTTGAAACACTGTTTAGAATGGCTGCTTCACTTATCAAAAAATGAAACCATAAAATATATCTGCCAAATGATAGTGTAAAGATATGTACTGTATCCAATGTTGGATTGGCATGGTAATGCATTTATGAATTGTACGCATACAGGAACACAATTATAACTGTATTTTAGGCTCTCAGAGGATTCCACTGTTGTTTTTTTCCACAGTAGGCTCAATAATTCCCCTAATTTAAATGTTCTGACATCAGAGTTTTACTACTACCCTGTTTTAACAATAGATGGTGCTACTACACCATCATGAAAGTGAGCCCAAGACTTAAAAACAGTCCAGTGGTTGGACAGCCAGCAAGTTCACTTTTTGAAGATTTAGTTTGTTTTTGAAACATTTGGCCTATCCTACATGGTATTACACAACATTGCTATATATAAAACATCAAAAATATAAAAAGACACGGCAACCTCTAGCTCACCCAGTAAGAGGGTGTTAGTATTGTAATGTATTTCATAGAAGTAATCCGATGTAGCCTCTGATCTGTTGTGTGAAATAACAGGAAATAACCAAATGATGTCTGAGAAAGACATCATTGTAGGCTGAGTCCTTTGCAGCGGCCCGGGGTTCGAGTCCAACCTGTGGCCCTTTGCTGCGTGTCATCCCCCATCTCTCTCCACCTTTCCTGTCTATCCACTGTCACTATCTAATAAAAGGTAAAAAAAAAAATATATAAGAAGACATAATCCGGCAGCACATACATGAAAAAAAATAGAAAAACATCAGATTCATTTTAGCTATTTCTTTACACTTTCAAATAACATATATTTATGTGCAAAACGTTAATTACATTCTACACCAAAAAGAAAAGCTTCAAACCTAAAGTTGATGTGAATAGCGATCTCAGTCATTGTGCATCAACCATGTGTGTGACTGCACCAGCACCAGTATGTGGACATTTGAATGAGTTCCTTAAGGGAATCCCAACAGTCGTGATGCCCTCATAGATTGTTTTAGTATTCTCAGCCATCTAATGAGGTCTCCAGGGTTTGCCCAGTGCTGCACCCGCCTGCTTCACCAGGCAAGCCAATTAAGCTGCCGGCTCTTTAAGCAATCTAAAATATATAATTAAGCATTTGCTCCGCAGAGCAGAAACTGACCTCTAGCAGCAGGCCTCCGTGACCTCGGAGTCCTTTAGGACAGTCTTTTAATGAGTTCACTCACTTACCACTTCTGGAATCTGTAAATAGTTTAATTATTTTACTATTGGGTAGAAAAGAAGTTCATTTGTTTCATGGATTAGATGGAAACTATGAAAAGCTTAGCTGAACACTATTTGGTTGTTCTGCTGGATTGTAGTTGCGGGATTGCCGTCCCACATCAGAAGATTCAGCATGGACTGTGATTGTATCAAGAACCAAGTATGGTAATATGGTTATCATATTATGCATTTACCCACAGGGAGGGGCAAAACTGTTTGTTATTATTTCAATGCCATGTTCTCCAGAGACATCCAAAATTAAAGTATATCCTCACAAAAATTCAAAACAATCCTTTGTCAACATTTGACTTAGCAATCCAGAGAGACTTGGAGTATCTATTTGAAAAAAGAGACGTGTGGAATATGCAGAAAAGCATGTCATGGAAACTCCCGTCATCACATTCCCACACAATGAGCTTCTTGTCTGATCTGCAGCGGTTCAGAGAGGTCCTGGCTCCTGGGACACAGGCCAGGTCCTGCTGCTACCGCGATAGAATCGGGAGGGAGCCTGTAGACCCGGTCTCAGCTCAGTTGTCCTTCTCTGAGCCTGGTGTGTGTGTGTGTGTGTGTGTGTGGTGGTGGTATTTACTCAGGTGTGTTGTGGTCAGCTGTGGTCATGGATAGAGTGACCGCAGACTGTGGATGGGTGGAGATGAGACATTGAAAATGGTTGTACTTCTACATCTGTGCATCATTTTAACTTTTTTAACAATTTTCAGAAGTGCAATTTTACTAATTCATGTGCAATCATTGTATAATACAGTTTGCTGTATCTGACTTATGTGCACTGCTTTTCTACAATACTTTTATACTACCAGTATTTATTTATGACTGCAGGAGACTGTATAAGGCTAAGTCTAATATAGTCTTATTTAATATCCAGTAACTTTGTTTTTATTTTACTGTAAGAACGGTACTTCGTCATTTGACACATGTGTATGCTACTTGTACTTATCTATCTCTGCTCTTGTCTTTGCTGTTGCAAACCGCAATTTCCCCACTGTGGGACAAATAAAGGTTTCCTTATCTTATCTTATCTTATCTTATCTTATCTTGGGCCATACTGCAATAAAGCACCATTCCTGCAGCGAGAGCATCACGATTTTTTTCAAGATTTGTATGCACAAATAAACATTTTCAATTGTAGTCTACCTAGCATGCACGTCGGAGGAACCCCACACAACCCTCTTCTAAATCCAGATTTTGCAGTCTTCTGGTAGCCAAATGGTGGAACCACCAGATTCTCTGTGACCAGAGAGACCAGCAAAGGTGCTCAAAGTGAAATCCTAATCCACGGCGCAAACTGGAGAGACAACAGTAGCTGGAGCTCACCCTAGACTCAAGACCCTAGACACAGACTCAAGAGCTGCAAATCCACCCAAAGTTGCCAGTTTGATGGCAGAAGCCTGACTCACAGCGCTGCTGGAGCGTGATATGTTTCCTCTGGACGTTCTTAATGTGCTCAATGCTGGCAAGAGTTGAGTTTCTGGAGCTTGAGCATGATGAGTACCAGCCCTGATCCCACAGCCAAGACCAGGGGGGGAATATTAATGGGGCTGTATATCACAGCACATGATGACATTGTTATGGATGACAGAGCTGCAGTGCATAAATCAAAGGCAATGTTAAAATAGAGAGGAGTGTGAATGAAAGCAAAGGGCAGAAAAACACAGATGGGGCAGGTGAGAATGAACTCGGTGACAAGAGCTCATCCTTCGCAAACAACGGTCACCCTAGGCTGTTGTTGTGGATCTTTCCTCTGATGGAGTCACATTTCAACAGTGAAGTCAATGAGCCACACCGCAGGTCAACAAGGCCTCTGTATCTCCAAGAAAGGCAACGCTGTCTGTGGCCCAGAGAGGCCGTTAAACACATCTGGAACGGAGCAGCAAGATGCAGGCTCTACACGGGAGGACATCACAATTTATGACAGCACACTCTTGACTGTGGCTTCATACATCAGTGCAATGTTGTGTGTGACTGGTTGTAAGTGCACCACACGGACAACCCGACCCCACCCTCTTTACTCCCATTCTCAGTGCTGGAACACCCAATGGGCAATTTCCCTGGCATTAACAAGCATATGAGGTCAGAGAGCTAGATACAGGCGTCGACCCAATGGGTTCTGGTGAGGAGCAAACAGGGGTGACCGCCCATCTTCTCAGTTCCAGTGAGATCAGACATCAAGTGACCAAAATCTTCTGTCCAGAGATATCACGGATTAATACTTCCTTCCCTTCTCTATGACGAGTATGATATCAAATAAAGAAAAACGACTGCAAATTTGGACTCTCTTTTTCCCAGTGCAGACATTTGTCCAGACAATTTCCTCTTCCTGCTCTGTCATCCGTTGGACAGCTGGGCTATCACAAGCAACGGTCCATTAAGACTATTTGTAAGCCAAATGATTTGATGTGCTCTCCTTAGAATAAGTCTGTTTCCTGCATATCGTGACATATGTGTTAATGAACCTGTGACATCAGCAGACATCGTGGGAAGATTGAAGACTGGGGTGCAGAAAACAGCAAACAGTAATATTAATCTAATGTGCAGTTCAGACCTGGCTTGGTAATCATGCTCCCTGCCTTTTCATGATCTTGATCTTTCAAGAGCTGTGACACAGAGCCCAGAGAATGTATAAGTGGTTCATGATTTAACACATAATTAAAGCCTCAGAGGCTGTCTTGACCTTTTTTTTTTTTTGCAGAGGTGGGGTGTGTGTGTGTGTGTGTGAAGGATTTGAAGTCTCTGCTTGGCAAAGAGACATCTATTTACATTTCAGATGGAAGGATCTCCCAGCTGCTAAGTGGAGATGTCAATCTGTGCTTCAATTACATGGTTTGCTTTGTCAGGAGGTGCACTGTGGGGACCCTAACCTGCTTGTCCTCAAAAGGGAGCCCCGCTTGCATGGATGCTAAGAAGGCTCCATGTAAAAACACATCTGGATGATTTGATTAATGTGAATAACAGCCACCCATTTACATTACAGAGCAGCACTGGCAGGGCAGAGTGCCGTGGATGCAGGTGTGAGTTTCAAAGGTTACTGCTCCACTGGGGCTTGTTACACTTAGCTCAGATTTGATACTCTCACGGAAACAGGCGATCAAACCTGGCGCCAATCTCGTGTGCGACCGGCCTCGGCACTGAACATCCCCCACCCTGAACAGGGGATGGAGAGAAGGAACATTAGGCGGGGAGAAAAGGAAAAGCAAAAGAAAGATTTGAGAGCTGGAATAACCGGCCTCACAGAGAACAACTATTAAATATGTGGAAACTTTCTTGTGGCTGTGGTTTGACCTCCGGGGCGCTGAGTCTTTGCAGCTTCTAACACTCACTGGACATACTACCATGTCTTTTGTCTATTTAACAACACATGTGTAGACATGGAATCAGTCATTGGGGAATTGTTTTTTGCTAACAGGCTTCCAAAGAATAGAAACATCTGACTTTTCAACCTCAGGATGGTCAGAAATGTGTCTCGTGATACATTTCCTATCAACAGTATAATGACATGTCACCACTAGATGGCAGTTTGACACTGTACTTTACTTCAGTGTATTACAGTTGTGGAAGAAGTACTCAGATCCTTTGCTCAAGTAATAGAAGTAGTCTATTACGAGTGAAAGTATTGCATTCAGCGTTTTACTTAAGTAAAAGCACACAAGTATTATCAGCAACATGTAGATAGATAGATAGATAGATAGATAGATAGATAGATAGATAGATAGATAGATAGATAGATAGATAGATAGATAGATAGATAGATACTGTACTAAAAAATGTAATGGAGTAGAAGGAGAGTCAAATGAACTTAAGTACAGTACTTGGGTAAATGGACTTTCCCCCACTGGTAATGCAATGCTTCCAGTAAGCACCACACTACATTAACATGAAGTTGTTAATTGTACTAGCGGGATAAACATTTTCTTCCAATGATATAAGCATGCCTGTCTGCCTGCCTGGGGGCCCCTGAACCAACCAAACCTAACACAGGCCCGTGTGGGGACGCTCGGTGTTTCTTATCCTTCTATATGTGTTGAGCAACAGTCGAACCCCGAGAGGAGGAAGATAGAGAAATATTTATTTCTAGAACAGAGTTGTAAAGAGAATTAGAGGAAATGGAGAGAATGACTTGCAGGCGGTCTGACCAAATGGTCTCGACCAAAACAAAGCTCACGCTCACTGTTCATCAGAAGTCTCTGACTGAGAGCCAAAGCTGATTGGGTGGTGCAGGAAAAGTAATGTTCTAAGGAAGATAATGTGGTTTGAAACGCTTCAAGGAAATCCACTCTCCCTGTTTGCAATGAAGAAAGTAGACGTGGTAAAAAGTATTAGTCAATTAAAGGTCAGTTCATTCCCATGTATTGCATTTTATGTCTCTGAATCTAAAAGGCAAGAGCTATAAAAGAGAAATAAGAGAATGTCTCAGGGTCCGGAAAAACACACTCTCTGTGCCAATATGTAGCCAACATTTGCTTTGCGTCTTAGTTTTCAGACAATGTGACAACACAGACTATTTGTGTCCTCATGTGAATATGTTGTCCATATGTATGTCTAAAGGAGAATTCTGGTTGATTCCAACATGTGGCTCTGTTGCTTGTAAATGTGGAGGTCTGTCAGTAGAGAGAAAAACTAAAGTGAGTTGGCCCATTGTGAGGTTTCTGAGGGGTTGTGGAAACAAAAAAGGGCTCATGGTGACAAGCTGGTTGTTTCTACTTGGCAGATGGAAGTCCAGACGGATTAACTGGAAGTTACTGAGCCCACATCTCTCTTTACAAAGGAATTTATATCAAGAACCTATTTTTAGAGCCAATAATTAATGAAAAACAGACGGCTTATTTTGGTCTTTTCCAATACAGCTGCAACCAAAATAGCCATGATTCAAGGACTTAGAGAGTGTTGCATGGTTTTATATGGTACAACATGATAACTTTGGAGTCTTTTGTATACACTCTTGAATTCTTTGGAACTGAAGTGCACACAAGGTTGGATACTGTAATCTCTGACAGAACCTGATCTAAAAAAAAACTGCTTCTTGTTCATATACTGTAACTGGACTGTTTTAATTTTAGAGCTAGCTATGGTCTTCATCAGGACGGTCCGGTTCCACTTTATCTGCACAGCCTCAAAAGCATTTACAATGAGACAGATGATGAGACAAAGAATTAAGATGATTGGACAAAAACCTAGAACACAAACAATAAGCCAACTGGACTAGAGATTGTATAAATCAAACTATACTATTATAATAACTAACAATTATTAGAAAACTATGAATCTGTAAAGGTGAGCCTATTGTATAAAAGAGTTTTCCATCTGGGATTGCAACGAAGGAACAGATTTAATAATATATATACTGTATGAGAAAATAGCTCTATGAATTTAATGAAACACTTTAGCTCCTGGTTCATAACAATTTACTGAAATAAGCCTATTTAATAACCAAAAAATAACTATTGGACTACAGGACTATTGCGTCTGTCAGTATCCTCTTCTTCAGAACACTTGTCGTCACTTCTTGGGAAAGCACAATAATAAAGAGGCGGCACTGATTTGAAAGTCTGCTGGTTACTTTGTTTTCCAGAAATGATCTTGTACTAAAATATTACTGATGGTCTCGTTGTTGTTGACAAAGGAGTTCCTGTTGAATCACGCCACTGTTACATTTCATATCTTTAGTTTCTGGGAAGAAGAAGTAGACAAAAATAAGTATCCCATAAAGTTCTGATAACCAGGAGACTGTCAGTGTTTCGCTACAAATTGTGTGTCTGTGTATGTGTGTGTGTGTGTGTGTGTGTGTGTTTATCCTTCTGAACAGCTCTCTGTGGGAGATAAAGTGTTTCTTGGAAGTGGCTGGTATCTTTCAGAATGAGAGGTAATGTAGGTAAGTAAGTATGATGTCTGCGACCACCTGTGGGTTTTCCCTCTGACTTCATTTCTAAGTCTTACAGCAAAGTACTGGGAAAGACAAACACCCGCAGTCACCCTCTTTGCCTCGTTGGGACTCAGATCGTACCAAACAATGTTTTGACCACCAGAAATTCACACTGGGAAATCCTTTGATCAACACAGTCCAGTTCCAAATATGATTTTAAGGGCATATGGTGTTGAATTTAGATTTCAGGAAGGAAAACTCTGTGATTGTAGGCAACAATTAGGGCGACATCTAAAAGGCTTCCATTAACAAGGTTGCAAGAGTCATATGATGTCATACACATGTGCACAACAATAGCATTACTGTGAATAAATACCATGAGAAAAGCAACCATGGACTGAGAACTTCCGGCAATGAGTTTGGAGATTTTGCTGCTTTACTGTACATATAATGTCACCGTATAGACTTTAAACATGTGTAGAACGGCTCCTTACTGTGAAGACAAAGCACAGAAGGTCATTTGATAGATCCCCATAAAGATACCTGCAAACAGCTGAGTCTACGCATGTATTCCTGCTGCTGACAGGTGTTAAACTAAAAAATCATTTTTAACTTTCCAAAAATGATGAAAACGGAAAATGCTCCTGTGGGTGGTATTAGAAGGTAGCACTAAATAAAACTATTTTGTATGGTTTGCAGGGATGAGTATTGAGGGGGCCCTGGGTGGCACCCGCCACCCCGCCAAAATATGATTGGCCTCCCCTGGTGCCCCCTCCCCCCAATCCACTGGTCAATCTGAAAAATTAGATTTCCATTGGATCAGAGTATTTAATCCTTGTATCATATATAAGTGCATTGCATATTGAAACTGATACCATTGCTTTTTTTAAAATCCGTACGGTATACCGTATTACCGCCCAACCCTATTGTTGTTCATTAATTTCTTTTTCATTAAGACACACTGAAATATGTAATGTTTGTCAGTTACTTATAAATTGCATCAGCTGGGTGGTTTGGGACTCCACACGTGAATGCTGTTTCCTCGGTGTACGCAGCCTGAGCGAGAGCTAGAGTAGAAAGCAAGGGAGAAGAGGAGGAGAAAGTGGAAGTATCAACACACAAACGGTGCCAGACTTATGGCAGCTGCCGTATTTGCTCTCCTGGGGGATTAGCTGAGGTTTCAGGGTGACTGAGAGGACAGAAAGCTGATAGCTGTAAAGATGGACATGTTGTCTAATATTCAGTGAAAACCAAAAACAAACAGGAGGTTTCTGTTAGATATGTTCTGGACAGACATGCTGTGGAGGTGCCAAGTACTCCTGATACTGTTTCTTTCTTTGAGAAACTAATGTTCTCCAGGGACCTTCCTCACTTTTAAAGAAGTTGGTATTAGGATGCTCTCATTCAGGATTCCCATGCAGCAAGAGGACTAAAGCAACGCCCCAACATACAAAACATGGATTTGTAGCAGGTTTTGAGTATAGCGAGTTCACTGGTATAATCAACAGAATAAAATATACTCTACAAAAATCAGAATGCAATGCATTCTAACATATGCTTGATATAAGTTTTTTGAGAAAAGCACAAGATTAACATTATCACAGATTTAGCTATTTTCTCGCACATAGTCTACGCACATATTCTTGCTGCTACCAGGTGTTTAACTAAAAATAACATTCCAAAAATGACCTGGATGATCGGCACTGTGAGCCCCATAAAGCAGGTGCACTAGAGACCTAGAAAAAACAGGGGGTGGGGGGGGAACAAACACTCCAGCAAGTTAGTTGAAAGTCATTTTATTGAACAGAAGAAATAACTCTAAATGAGTGTGTTGAACTGTGGTTCTTCATATTAAAGCATTGAAGCTTATCATTAATAAAGTGCACTTTCAGTTTACAACTAGATGGAGACTCTGGAATCCTCTCCTCCTTCCCTCACACCGATCCCAGCTCTCCTAGGTAGAACACTATCACAGTAAGATATATCAGACCAAGTGCAACGACTGAGCGTTCCAGTGAGGGCGAGTGCATAAGTGTTAATGGAAGATCAGCGCGTTTGGAGTCTTGTTTCTCGCACGCGGGTCTAAAATGTGTCGGACCATTCCTGCTACTTGTTTTCTATCCTGGCTCAGTTTAACCCAGAAAAATCCCCCCAACAATAATATGACAAATCAGATTGAATATGTAGTTGAATGATTGTAAAATAGCACAGTATTTCCTTAACAGGGTTTCATGTTATGGTCAGCGTTTGCCATGAGTGTCTTTACATTTTAAAGATCTTCACTTTAAAAAAATATTTTTCCTATTTCCAGAAGTGTTTCTCTACATAATATGTACAGCTGTATCTTTACAAAGAAAATAATGCTCTGTTAAAGACTGTTGCATGGTCGGTATTGACTCCAGTTTGGCACGTATTCCTCGTGACTTCACCCAGTAACAAACAAAATGGAAGAGACAGCAGAAACAAGTGCATTCAAAACCCAGAGTTTCACCATTTTCACCTTAAATTCTGCTTTTTCTGAAGAGACACAGACACAAAGCAAGCAAATTAATCCTATTCCTCCCTCTTATTTAGAGCGAGATGCATTTGAAATGGTATTTCTGCTGATGTGCAGCAAATAGGAATGGCATTCACATGAAAACAAGTAGTTTGATGTCACACTATTCCACAGGGCAGAAGCCAAAGAGAAAAACATCTACAGCACAAGGGACATCCTATGAATCAACACTGAGGCTTAAATGGGACTCCTATGGGAGTTAGGATTCCAATGTGCTACGTGTGACACGCACAATTTACAGCATCATCAGAGACAAACCAAAAGAAAACTACGGAGCTGTAGTTCAGCATGGGAATGAAAGAGAAAGAAAAGAGAATGCAAGGTAAGGTTATAAAAACAAAATGGAGTTAAGAACGCTGTGGCTAAGGTAACATCCTAGCAGGTAGTGTGCATTGCACGTGGTGAAGGGGGTGGGGGCCTTTACCTTGAATATTACAACCACACGGCACTGGGGAAAGAAATCAGCCTCTAAGAAACACATCTACTACTACTACTAACATTTAAATGTACTTTATATTAGCGTACCTTCACCTCTTATTGCACTATTTTCAGATTGGGCAGTTCAGGGTGGGGTCTCACTTGCAACATGTCTTATCTTATTTAACATGCAAACTGTTAACAATTAAAAATGTAACTGATAATATTCTTTGCAACTGTCCTTTTAAAGCTGGGGTAGGCAGTTTTCTGGAAATGGAAAAAAAATAAAGAAAAACACCAGAATTTGAAAGTGCAGCCCTCCTGCTTCAGCCTGGCTGTCCTAAGCCCCTCCCACCAGATGAGCACGGGCAAACGCACATGCTTCATACAGTAACCTGTGCCAGTTCTAGTCATTCACTTCAATCCTCCCCATGGTAATTGTGATTCCGATGCCGTTATATAGCAGCAATCCTATTTACTTTGCAAACTTGTGGGTCTGCGAAGCCCTTTGAGATGCCGGAAGGATAAACTATTAGCAATATTTTCTCACCATCTTCACCATTTACGTGTGTTTTATTGTGTTTTTCAGACTCTATTTTAGACTTTTTTTTACCATAATTGCTTATCTGCAAGTTCTTCCACCACTGAATCAGGCTTTCACCATCTGAAGGGACGTGCACGTGCACCTGCTTGTGTAGAACAGCCACTAGGAACACCCTCTCTCTAAAATGACCTGTGATTGGATCTTTCGTGCCAGGCTAGGTTTCTCTTAAGCCTAAAAACAAAACCAAAAGTGAATATTATTAAAAGACTCTTATAGAATCTTTGCCCAATGATGCAAAACAAACTGCCTACCCCACCTTTAGGTTGTGTATTACATACACCGTGTCCTTCACACAGAGCTCAGACAAGAGTCTTAACATACAAAGCTCTCAAAAGAGCCATATTACACATCAATCTTCATTATCTACCAGTCTGCACTACACATAACAGAAATAAATATGTTAAGTACAATAAATATGGGTTTTCTATCTGAATGAAAATGTATAAAGATTCAGCTGATTGGAATGGAGATCCATCTGACAGAAAACAGCAGGATTTCCTTTCGTGTGTAGTGTTGGAGCGCGTGGCTTGCTTGGATTAAGTGTTGATCATATGTGATTGTCTGACGTGAGTTAAAGCAGACAGCGGCTCACAGAGGGGTTCTCCATGGGACAAACCACCTCTGTACTGCCAACAGTTTCAGCAGAAGTTTAGGTCTTTTTGGGAGTAGGCCTGCACGTATATTGTTATAAAATCCCGATCTCGATTCACGATTTAATTTTTAAATAATTTGTTTTTTTACAAGCCGACTGCATCACAAATGCTACTACTTTCTTCTGAGTTTTAAACATTGGCCGTATAAAATAGGTTTTAAAGTGCTCCCGAGCGCTGCATTGCGCTTCCTTCTTCTCTTCATTGAGTCCTCTATATTCACAGGCTTTTGGCGATGCGCAATGTGATATAGGTGCCAAATAAAATCTGTGTGGTACTGCCAATTTGTTCTGTTTTTTCATGGTCCATGTGTGTAATAAACATTACACTTTGTGAAAACAAAAATTGTGGCAGAGAATCGTGATATCAATTCTAAGCTAAAACATCGTGATCGTGCAGGCCTACTTGTGAGTGCTCTCTAATTAGTGCTCAGATATTGCTTCTAAACCATTGAAAATGCATGAAATCTATCCATTAAAGAGTGTTGGACTCCAACTTGATTCTCTTCTCATGCATCTGCTAGGGACAGGAACACATCAACGGACTGAACAGTGATGGGGAAAATAGCCCTAATGAAAGGAACTAAACAGGGGTGACACATCATGGAAGAAGACCTTATATACATATAAATGATTTTAACAATTTCTGACAACAGTCTGTGTTGCACCAGACCCTTCAACCCCACCTCGTATCTGGTAGAGAATCACCTCTGCAGGCTCCTCCCACCAGTGTACACTGTGTGTGTGTGTGTGTGTGTGTCCATAGACACCTTTTTTGTCATGCTGTTGAGCTTTTTTTTTTTTTTTGCTTTCGTTTTTAAAGTGCAGTCCAGATGCAGGTGACTAAAAAGGCAAGAAGCAAGTTACACGGCGAGAGAAAGACGAAGCGCAGGTAAAGCCAGAGGTTGGGGATGGGACAGAGGATTGGCACGAGGTCGGACTTGGAGGATGGGAACAGGACGGGATGGAGGATGGGAACAGGACGGGATGGAGAATGGGAAAAAGATGGGATGGAGGATGGGAACGGGATGGGATGGAGATGGCAGGAGTCTGGGTCTGTTAGGCTGAAGGTATTAAAAAAAAAAAAAAAGGTCTTGTTCTATTTTAGTCTTCTGCTGTGTCCCTGATCCAGCTCCAGTCACTCCCTGGACTGGTAAAAGAGGATGTATCCTGACTCAGAGTTCTTGGAGATGTCTGAGGTAAGCCCGTAAAACTCCTCGATGGCCTGGGCGTCAATTTTCTGCACAACACAAGCAAGATGCTGCTTACTGAAGGTAAAGAACAACAGTGAATGCAAATGTACAGCAAAACAGTTGAGTCAAGTGACGCACCTCCACAATGTCGTCGTCAAACAGCAGCCAGAAGCCGTGACTCTTCACGATGGTGATGTAATGCCCTCGGTTTGGGCCGCTGATGAAACAGAGGCAAACGGTGAGTCTCTGTTGTAAATACGCTGCAATCCCAAAACTTCCACACTGTACTACATCTGTCTCAGCTTCCTGCAGGGGCCGCTGAAGTCATGTGTGCAACAGAAATGCAGAACACCAATATTCATCGTCATTATATTAGGATTTCAAAAATCCGTAAATGTTAAAAGATTCACGACATTTACATTTTTGAAATATCATTTATCATTATTTTGTAATACATACTGGCAGCACCTGATCGTCTTTAGATCTAAATAACAAATCCTGTTTGGGGGAATTTGCTTCACAATTTTCCCTAAAAGTGATTGTGATGTCACATTTATGTTAAAAGTTATTCTTCAACTTTTCAAGTAATTTTGAGACTCCGGCCAAGGTCTTCAACACTCGCGCTGCTGTTTCTTAAGGAATAGTTTTTGAGAGACATGCTTATTCGCTTTCTTGCCTAAAGTCTTCTCCCCGCAGTGAGAATATTTCAAATGAACATGCTAATATTTTTCATTGCTAAAGTGAACTGCTGTACGCGACGTGTCTCGTCCTCACACTTGGAGGACATTGGCTTCCAAACTAGTTGTGATTCCCTACAATCATCTCGTTCGGACACATCTTTAACTCATGTTTATGGTAAAAGACTTCCACCCTTCAGCAGATGAATGTGAAAACAGTTTTTTTTTAGTGTCAAACTCTGCATCTACTGTAAATCATCATCATTCTGCAGTGAAGCTCAAACATCCAACAATGAGTCAAACATGAGGACTTCACCGTACAGACACAAGAGTGGTATTGATCTTTTCACATAACTCTCGGCAAGAAAGGGCACGTTCCCAAAATGCAAAACTACTGTCTTAATATTATATAGAATAAAATGACGGGATCCAGCAAGAATCAATGAGCCCTATTTTACAGTTGGGGGACCACCAGCTAAAACCTGTTTCTAATGGAGCTCATCTAATGTGAAGTCAGATCAGTGAGTCTGCAGAAGCTTGAGGGAATGAAAAGTCAAACCCTGACACTACGATATATCTTTACATGCCTAGTTGGTTGTCAAGTGCAACCGCACTATGACTCGTATTAAGGTCTTTTATTTTGGACTGGTATTTGGCATGCCGTACCTGCCGCAGTGAACCACCACAGCTACTAGATCGTACATGCGATCCAGGTTGACTGCATCCCCGGACGTGTTGAACAGACGGAGTTCTAGGGGGAACACCACTCGATAGGACAGCTTGGTGTAGCGGTGCAGCTGCTCCATGTACTTAAACCTCTTCAGGTGTAGTGCCAGGATCATAGGAAGCTTCTTGACGCGCATCCTGCAGAGAAGCATACGTGCTCAGAAAAGTGTACGGTGACACATGACAGTGGTGTTGAGCCCAGTGCTTTACTGACCGTTTCTGTGCTTCCTGCTTGCTGCAGCATGCCTCACAGTAGTATTTGTATTCACTGCACAACGTCTCTGTGTTACTGAAGTCCCTGCAGGGGAGAGCACGCCACAGGACGGCTTGGTTATTCAATCTCATTCTCACCAAAGGGCATATAAATGTCGGCCTTCTGACTGGGACTGAACGTGTAATAAATCGAGTCTACCTGAGGCAGTGTGTTATTGACGTGTTCTGCTCCACATCCACAGAAAGATCCAGAAAATCTTCATCTTTGCTGCTTACCTGTGAGAGAGCGAGAGAGAGCGAGAAAGAGAGACCATAACGTAACTAAAGTGGGGGTTTTCCTTGACTCAGCCAGTGAGGATAGGCCTGCTGTGCTGTGACATAACGCCCTGCCTGCCCACACCTATACACACACACACAGACGTCTTTGAAATGCTGATTGTACTGAGTAGCCTTTGTCTCTGCGCACTGCAGTGGCGTGGTGTCGGCTGGGGTTGTTCTGGGCAACCCCTCCCACTCCTCGCCCTCAAAATTGTGAGGACAAAAGCCCCCGCCAACCTTGACGTACAGTGGGTGGCCGGAAGCCCACCGGGTGTGTTCAGCGCATTTTCTTTTGTCTTGTTACATCTCTACAAAAGGCTAATACCTTTCCCAGACTTATTCAGGACAGATCTGTTTTTCAGTAACAAACACTCAATAGGCAAATAAAGCTGAGCCACACGCACCGTTTCACAGTTGAGGCAGCGGGTCTCATTGGTCAGTGTGCCTTGGAAGATATCGTGAACCCATGTGGGCTCTGTCTTGTTCTCCGTCTCGGTCTCCGTGGTGATGGCGGTGCCATTGTTCTTGAGGCGGCCGTTCTGCTTCTCCTGCTTCTTCTCCTCTTGCAGGATGTCGGCCACCGTGTTCAGCAGGTAGTTGAGGAATTCGTGGGCATCCTGTTGCATGTAGTTGTCGAACAGATCTGTAGTAAGACGCAGAGATGAAGTAAGGGGAGATAATTCATAGAGGGGAAATGATTTGGATGTCCCAGGCAAGTGTTTTGGCCACTGATCTTGATTCCAGCCATTTCATAAGAATTAACTGAATCAAATATTTCTGTACATAGTAATTCTGCACACTTAGCCTAAGCAGGCCTATATTAAAATCTGTTAAAGCTGTATACTACTATTTAGAGCCCGATACCGATACAAATATTTGGTTATGTAATATGCAGATATATATATTTTTTTAAATCTAGAAACGAGTTACAAAACATAAAACAGAGTTCCCTAACATTAGTTATTTGTAGTTATTTATGAGTTCTCACTAAAATAATATAGTAATTTGTTTTAGTCTCACAACAGAACATCCAAATATATTAAAGTTTTGATTAATAAAATGTATAAATACAAACTTAAGATATAAAACTTAAATTTGTTTGAACAAAAGCACAATAACTTTATTTTTTTAATTTTCCATTATAAACGCTGATAGCGACAGATTGGGAAATGCCTAATATCGGCCAATAATATGGGCCCGCCGATCTATCGGTCGGGCTCTAGTACTGTCCATGAATGGATGTGATATGATGTCTAACAGCTGTATATGTAATGTAATGCTGCTGTAATAAGAAAATTTCCCGTTGTGGGATAAATAAAGTATAATCTAATCTATACTACTATCCCTGTATGGATGTGATATGATTTCTATCTTTGTTGTCGGTCTGGCTCAGGTTAAACTCTTTGTTAAAAAGGATAAACACAAACAATGAACGCCACAGAACTTTCTTTAATTATCCAGTTTGACAGGCAGTTATAACAGAAAAAGAAAATAAATAATCTACTTTAACGTTGATTTTCTTCAGAGGTTTTTTACGTGGTATCGATCGGTGCATAAACTCCAGTACTTCCCAATACAGACACCAGCGTTTTAGGCAGTATCGGAGGCGATACTGACATTGGTATATCTCAACTTAAAAGCTGGTTGTCTAGCAACTACTCCCAGCAAAGTAACAGTCCGGCACCTTAAGACATATTTTGCTGATTTACAACCTCCAGCGCTGTGTCATGGGCAGTGTGTTTAGATGACCCCAGCACACAAAGCCCAGGGTAGCGGAGGTCTGTTCAAATCCACCAGATGATGCGAAACGCGTCTGAGATCCGGCGGATGAAGGCAGACCTCCGCTGCCCAGAACTCCGTGGCGTGCACTGGCGCAAAGGACGGAAAACTTGCCCACACAAAGATGACTCAGAGCTAGTTAAAAATCGCCCAATTATCGTCCTTTGTTTCCTGTATTCCTATTTTTTTGGCAGATTTTGTTATCTTCAGACAGAACTAGGCTAGCTCCCCCCTGGTTCTAGACTTTGGCCTAAGCTAAGCTAACTGGCTGCTTCAATGATTTGCTCATTTCTGTCTTGAGAGACACCTACAGTACTGCACATCATGTAAATAAAATCAGAAGGCTACATTGATTATACCAACATCCATACACACTTCTGTTTTGACAGATATGTATGTGAAAGTTAAAAAATCTGACAAGTGAGGAGTGGAGGATTGGAGGGTGGGGGTGGGGGGTGGGAATCTGACCAAAGCTGGATCCCAACAGAGATTGCATTGTTCATTCACATAAAGAGCTTCCTCAATATGGACAGCAGAGAACAGTCGGTCTCTGTCAGTTCCACTCTGTGAATGACCTTCGCTCCAACATGCACCTGCCCTTCACCTCCAGTATTCAGACTACATTAAGGCCAGCACTGCAACTCACACACACACACAATACAAAACCACACATCTCCACTCTCCGACTGTTTAGGAACATGTCTGTGGAAGAAACAAGAATACTAACTAGAAAGGCTACTTTGGAAAGCATGTAAACTTCTTGGGACTTGGGCTGCAACGATTCTTTTAAAATAACCATAAACAAGTCTATAAAATGTCAGAAAATGGTGAAAAATGGCAGTGTTTTCCAAGATGACATCCTCAAATATCTGGTTTGTCAAGAAAAAAACAGAACAGAAAAAAAAAAATTTACATTTTAGAAACTGGAATCAGAGAATTTTTTACTTCTTTTTTGAAAAAAATGCCTGATTAACTGATTATCAAAATAGTTGGCAATTAATTTAATAGTTGACAACTAATCAGTTCTAAATGATTTATCTCCACAGCTCTAGCGGGAACCTTTGGATCCCAGAATGCTGTGTGGACCCTCCTCCGCTGCGCTGTGGAGGAAGGTCTGGCAAGGCGAGACTATGTCCACATAGACTTCTGCTAGCGTACTGTGTGAAGAGTTTTGATAATGTGACTTGAGTTTGGATCAATGCATGTTAGCAATCACACATGTCTTCCACTGAACCAGGACTGGGCTCTCACCATTCTCTTTCCGTAGGCGGGAGATGAACTTCTTGGGCGGGATGACGCCCACTTTCTTCTTCTGTGTGGCAATGGAGTGGAAGAGGTCAGCCAGGCATGTGAGCAGGTTCTCCTTCTTCTTCTGCTGGGCTTTGTAAGCCAGCACATTCTCCCGGAAAGGCCGGCAGAAGTAGAGAGCCTGGAGCACCGAGTTACAGTAGCATGTGTTTCCAAACTGAGGAAGGGAGGGGCAGGGGCAAAGATGAGAACAGAAAAGGGGGTTTCAGTCCATTTATTATGAGATTGATTGTTAAATGAGCTGGTGGAAAAATACAGATTAAGCCTGCATGAATCACCATATTAAATTCGCGATCTCTATTCACCCTGTTCACAATTTAATTTTTAAATAACTTAAAAAAATTTTTTTTTTTTAAATCTATGTTTGGTACTGCCAATTTGTTTTGTTATGGTCAAAAAAAAAAAAAAACGTTACAGAGAATTGTATATTTTCCCCGAATCGTGCAGGCCTAATACAGATGTGATCAATTGTTTTTATCCATCTGGCAGAGACAGCATCTGGGGTGTTGAGAAACATGGGTGTTTATGTGATATAATATATTAAGGAAACAAAACATCTCTATATTGGCCGACAGGCTCACAAACAACAGTCTTACCTTCAGTGCTAACTATTCAGCAGAGGATATGACTCACCTGAGTCCCATGGCAGTTTGTTTTGAAAAATGACACCAGGGTTTCTTTGGCAGTGCCCTTTGTTAATGTATGAGAGCATTTAGTGATACTCACTAGGGGTGTGCAAAAAAATCGATTTGTATTCAAATAGAATTCCAGAAATCGATTCCTACTTTTAAAAAAATAATAATTTATTGGATGTCTACTGCAACCAAATGATAGAAACTGTATTGATCCAAGGGGAGATTCAAGGCCCCAGTAGCTTACAGACTTCACACACACACACACACACACACACACACACACACACATAACAGGATGTTAAAATAACAAACAAGTCCACATGAATAATATGGATATGAACATACATACATACGAAAAGCACCTACAGTTTTTTTTTTTATCGGAATATTGACATTTTCTGAATCGTACACCCCTAATACTCACATTGACCAATCCAAAGTAGTGTTCATTGATTGGAAATTGCTCCGGGCCGATGTCTTTCTCCAGAGCAGAGGCATTGGTGCCCTAAAAAAACAGAGACAAAATATGAGACATGACGAGGTTGTTTTTTTTTTGTCATCATTAACATCATCTTATACAACAATGACCACATAGTTATTATGGAGAGCCTCACTTGCTTAGTCTAGTCTATAGCCAAATTAATATGGAAATGTTGTGTAGTCAAGGACTGAGTTTAAAGCTGTAGATAAGAGATAAAGCAAAATGAGAGGCCTCTCTTTCGTGCAGTATAATTGCCAAAATAATCCTTTCCGCCAAATGTCAATGCATCAATTTCCAGGAGAATGCCGTAGCTCGTCTTGAAGTCTTTTCTTGACAGAAAAAAAACCTTACACCCCTCCTATCCAAGGTGAAAAAGGATATGGTCTAAATAGACGGTCTAAAGTCAGGAGTATTTTGCACCTGATTGCAGAGACAGACCACTTATCTCTTGTCAGAGCCTTTTCACCTGTCAGAGCTCAAAGCTTTTCCAAATGAACCACAGCTTTGTTGAGCGAACAGAAGACAATTTAGTTCGGGGAAGGCTTTGACTTTCAATGACTGTCATTTCTCTCCCGTCAAAAGCAGACAGTGAATGCCTCTTTGTCCAATTGACCGCTTCCCGTCTGAGCTCAAGTCCAAATACAGTACTGTACACTACTTACAAACTGATTCTTCCCATGTGGGAAGTCTTAGAATGCAAACAGTGACCTTTATTATACACTAACTTGAGAGAAAATAGTGGGCAAATTCCTGAAAGCCCATAAATATTGACACACAACACCGAGTGAGAGAAAATTGAAATAGCCATGCAACTGCTACGGACACCTGACGCCACATTTTGACTTTGGAGCTCCTCATTATAAATAGCACATGGTGGCATCATTTATTTAAAAGAATAAAAGACTTATCCTTGATTGTCTCAAAGAAAACAATGCAGGCTTTGAGTACAGAACTGCAGAGCAGAAGAAGCACAACACCCACAGCCTTTGTATTATAAATAATTATAGTTGGAAACCTTTTGTATAAAGTTTCTCATTATGTGCTTTTAATTGTCTGAAAGTCCTTATCAACATATTGCCAGTAATACATGTTGCAGTTTATGTATGGAGCTAGATTTGGGTAAGGTTTTGAGAGAAACCCATTTCTTTTCCGAGAACTTCTTTTTCACACTGATAGCAAAAAATGTATATTTGAGAGTTTAAAAAGTATTTTGAGAGTTTTTTTTTTTTTTTTCCTCAGAAATAATTTTAAAAATTTCAAATTTGTGATTAAGCTTTTTTTAGTCTCAAATATTATTTTGTGCTATTGGTGTGAAAACTTTTTCTCTCAAACATTTTTTTCTTCTCTCAGATCATTTATTTTCTCGCATGTAAAAAAAATAAAGAAACAAATCTAGCTCCATATTTATGAGCCGGCAGGCACATTTCAACCAAAAACTAACTAAATGGGTTACTGATGGTTTTGTTTTACACATCGGAAGAGTTCTTCTTCTTGAAAAGCAGTTAATTGCATTAAACGTCAGTTTAATTATTTGTCTAATGTCATTTTTTATACATTTGCCACATTGTGATACATCAACATTGATAGCAAAGCTAGAGTTGAAACGATTCATTCATACAGTATGTTGATCTTAAAAAGGAGAATAATCGTCTCACTAGGTTGGTTGGGTGAAGATGACACCTAAAGGCGCTGACACACAACCCAACATTATCGGCCATCGCCGTCGGACAGTCTGGGGAGGACGGTGACTCGAGTCTGTCCCGTGTGCTCGGTGCCGTCGTCAGTTGGAGGGGCCGTCGGTGTTCATTTTGGCCGATTTGACTTGTTGAATCGGACTCAATGACCAATCTGATTGGTAGACTGCTAGCCCTTGACTAGCGAATCAGTGCATGAGAAAACCGGAGCTGACAACCCCTGTATCTTATTAATCGCCATTGTATTTCCTTCCGTTCAGCGAGTTATGACAACAACAATTCCCCTTGACTACTATCAACACTCTCTGATGAAAACAATGAGTGACGACAGCCTGCCGAGTGTTTACGGGGTCTAGAGAGATGTTCCGTCATTTCCGGTTTTCATTTTTTGGGCGTCAATACAGATTAGCGCCGCTTGTTATGGAGACGTATTACGTCTCGCGCATGCGCAGAAGTCGGTGTCGCTTCAATGTGGTCCAAGGCACTTTTTTGACCGACTCGGGGCGAGGGGGGCTGATCCGATCTGA
This sequence comes from Percina caprodes, assembly GCA_013375575.1. Taxonomy (NCBI): domain Eukaryota; kingdom Metazoa; phylum Chordata; class Actinopteri; order Perciformes; family Percidae; genus Percina; species Percina caprodes. The sequence continues at coordinate 1,604,853 of JABXJD010000008.1, forward strand.
GCCTTTTCTGCTGACGGTCGGCCGTCGGGTTGGTGTGTCAGAGCCCTTAGGCTGCGGGAAACTAATGAGCATTTTCCAGGACAAAATGCCAAACATTTACCGGTTCCAGCTTCTCAAATCTCAAGATTTGATGTTTTTCTTTGTCATATATGATAGTAACGTGAATTTTACATAACATTGGGTTATTATACCTGGCATTGTTTACCATTTCCTGACATTTTATAAACAAGGGGGGAATTTACAATTTACACTCTGTTTTGTTAGTAATCACTACACACAGGCCTGAAATACACACACATGCTCAGGACTAATTCATGCACAAATGGAGAGACGTCAGAGTGAGTGGGCTGCCAGTGCTGGACCAGCGCCCTGAGTGGTGGAGGGGGGGGGGTGTACGGTGCCTTGCTCAAGAGCACCTAGCAGTGCCCAGGAGGTGAAGCAGCATCTCTCCAGCCCCCTATCCACACTCCGTACTTTGGTCCGTACGGGGAGACTTGAACCTACAACCCTCCGGTTCCCACCCCAACTCCCTATGGACTGAGCTCCTGCCACCCCAAATAATGAAAATAATAGTAAAATATTCTAACTGATGTTGTGATTTCAACCATAATCACTCAGCCCCCCTGCAAACCGAAGGAACGGTTAGTAAACCCTATCACCTAATGTCTACCCAAGCTGAGTCCATTCCATCTGGACTCGTCTTTAGCAGCGCCGTTACACTTGTTAAGGAGGTCGGTCTTTACCAATGTGTCTGTAAAACTAATACAAATACATAATAATAAATATTTAAAGAGAAGTTTGAGTCTAGAAGTGTATTGCAGACCGGTGTCACTAAAAGGGAAGGCTCCCTGCGGTAGGGCGACATCATGCAGTCCCAACAAGCTGTCAAAAGCCGCGCGCAAGGCTTCACTCACCTGCCAATCACGTGTCGTGTCGCCGCACGATGTCACGCGACAAGGAAGAAGCAGTGTATAAAGGTCTACGACATATTAATATGAAGGTTTAGCCTGTCTGACCACCGAGTGACCACCGCTCCATTCACTGTCCATCCATCCCCTGCAGTGTCCCCCTCACACACACACACACACACACACACACACACACACACACACACACACACACACACACAGAGATAGCAACACATATAACCCGCAAGATACTCACCATATTACAAATGGAGGCGATGTTTCTGACAGTCATTTAGTTCACAGTGTCCTCCTCGCCGCCATCTTTATAAAAGAAACATGATTTCGGAGCAAGGCGACGCTGAGAAATGAAGTTAATTCGCAGCCGCGGCTGGAGGCCAGACTGCAAACCTCAAGCGTCAGAAAGCAGGCAGAGAGACGCGGAGCACCATGCAGCCAGCACGGAGCTGAGAGTCCCACTGCACTCAGCGTCGACACGGCTTCATTCTTACGCACATCCCAAAACCACTACAGCGGGGAAGCGTCAACGCACGAGCGGCTAGCGGACAGACCAAGTTGCAGGCAGCAGGTTGTTAGCAACGACCAGGAAACAAGCGTGCTGTGTGAGGAAGCGACGTAGCCCCGCCCACATGAGACAAACTCAAGAGCTGATTGGTTCAGATTGAATGAGTTTGATTGACAGGGTTATGGAGCCATATAGAAACCTGGATGATCAACTTTAGGTGAACTGCAACCAATCAACAGCAAGTATTTGACGCAATGCTGTGAGGCAGTTGTAGTTCAGATTTGGCATGAAGTTAAATAAAAAAATCTTTAACTGTCTGTGGTTTGAAGAGATTTTGTGGGCTCTATGTACGTATGTTGTAATGAAAGACTCCCTAACGATGCGCTGTAAAGTTATAAAGTCATCCTTTTATATTTATTCATTCATTTATACTATACAATTGATTGTTTTAAAGATAAACTGATTAATTTAGTACAAGGAATTTCCACAGTGTGGGATCAATACAGTCTTATTTTATTTATAAAATGTCAGAAAATACGTAAAAATACTACCTCGGGTTAGTGTGGTCTAGAAATTGGCTGTTTTTGATTTGAGAATATAGAAGTTGTATTTTGCTGTATAAAGCTTAAATAATGCATTGGCTATTAAAGTTGTCCACAGTTATTTCTCTATAAATTGTCAGCAGTAATGCCCTACCAAAACAATTATTAGTCAATCAAATGATTTGTCCATAAGAAAACAATTAGTTAATTCAGTTAAAGGGCACTTGCATACAGATAAAAAAGATTGATTCAAATGAATGCATCAGAGGCTTTCGACTTTTAGTCTGGATCCTACACTTCCCATAATGCAACTCAAACCCTCCCTGTCTGATATACACTCACGTCTTTTACTATAAACTCTTTGTAATTCGGTTTGTTGTAGCTAAACATCATCAGGGTGACATCATCAGGTAGCTCAATCCAAAGCTGATTACTTATTTTCTACTTACTCCAAAAATTAAAAATAAATCTGTAGATTTGCGCTTTTATCATTAGAGACAATCCTTCAACACACTCAACATAATGTTGGGCATTTATTGCCATTCTTGACATGTTGTAGACTAGAGAACTAATCGTTTCATTTGCTGGCCATAAGGAAAAGCTAAGTGTCCCGTCCGTGGAGTTCTGCAGGGGTCCCGGGGCCCTCAGGGCTCTCTCATTCATCACCCGCTTTGTTCGTGCTTTCACAACAACCTCTTGGCAATTATCTACTGCATTTGCATGTGAACAATAAGAAAGGAAAACAACAAATCATTATAATTAACACACTTCAAAAGGAATGGGAAAGGAGAGAGGAATAAAAGTATTCGCAGAAAAACAAGTGACAGAATAACAGGGTTGCCAGTTTGAGCCGTGGAGGATGGGAGGGCTCCATTGTTGATCAGTTTGATGTGTGCGACGGGTTTGTTGAGAAAAACTTGACATGCTTGTGATTGGCAGGGAAACAATTCCATATAGCTTGTTGTCTCCTAATACAAACGTTTCAGGCTTACTTTCTTTGATTTTGATTTGATTTGATTGATTTAATTGTGTCAAGAATGCCTTTCACATGAAAAGACATCGAATAAAAACACAATAAAGTCCAGGACTTATTTCCATTGTGGTCCTTTCCTTTTATTTCATTCCAGTTTGTATTAAAGGGATTTTGGGGTCAAGGTGGATACAGCTGGTCTTTTCCTGACTCATACTGCTTTTATTGTCATTACGTGCTTACTGATGGATATATTGATACGGATAATGTGCTTACTGTAAAATCTAACATTTCGAACATTAAGTCTCATCCAGCAACCAAAACAGGCATGAAAACAACTCCAGCTCCACATCTGGGGATCTAGTTCCCAGCCTTGTTGACAAGATAACATCTGTTTTATCTTTATTTCAGGCTGTGCAGGTCAGCCTATGTGTTGACACAGGGCTTCAGATGAACAGAGAAGGTGGTTTATTTGGAGATATAATCTCTGTCATCCAGTATGTGGCGGTCTCTACATGTTTGGAAGAAGCTGACAGGACTTTTGTAGCCACAGCGTGTTTTTCGTCAGCCAACAGGTGAACCTCAGAGGACCTTCTTTGCCTGCTGGCGGAGATCAGAAGTAAGGGGGAATGTGTGGATTTCCACACACACACACACACACACACCCACACACACTACTGACTTTAGAAAATGTGGATGGCTGCACTAATGAATTATGCATCAGTCCCGTATCTCCAGTGTAAAACTGGATTCACTGCAACCTGGTGACATTTGCAACAGGTTCGGAACAGTCTACTTTTTTGAAAGTAGTTAGAAAATCTAATCTTTTGCCCCCAGGCTGAGCTACAGACCAACTGGATGAATCTGAACCAAGATTCATCACAAAACTTAAATATCTGTAGTTGGATAAGTCAATAGTTCTTCATAGTGTGGTGTGTTCACGGCTTTACAAAGACAAAACTATGAACACTGAAAGTTATTGAAACACTGCTAGTGCGGATCAGGATTTATAGGCTGGTGTATTTTTGTTACATCATAAAAAGATTTTTTTTTAAAAAGCCTTATCTTTAAAATACAAAGAAAGAACCAGATTTATGTCAATTTGAAGCAAACAAATGTTAAAATAAAGCTGTGTGTGGGATTGTGTTGTGATGGCTGCAAATAGAAAATAAATCCCAGCTCAGATCTTTGTTAAAACACATTTGACATGTTTGGTTATTCACTTTAGACCGTTTGACATTTCATTATCAGGCTGTTTTACATTATTTGAAGTGAAAAATCAGTGCAGTGCATGTTTCAACTTATTTCTACTTACTTTTTGTATTCCCTTTAAATGTTAAGATGCTGACAGTTATACTGATGATCTGACACTGTTGCCAGAAATTCAGTTGATGTGAGCGTGACCCCACGTTATTATTTTATCTGCAGGTTGCGACTGTCTGTGAAGTTACTGGTTGCTTTTATAAAAAAATACGCAAGTCCGTGTCTGTTTGCTGTCAGACAATTCAAAGGGAGAGGCAGGTTCTGGAGTGCGTGTGACTTTTGAATTGCATGGCTTTTGTGAATAGCAGGAAGAAGCATTTGTCTAACTTACTATATATAGTGAGGTCTCTTGGCACAAAAGTCATAGTTGGACCTTGAGCTGAAATTATTGGCAACATCTTATTGTATAAATATAACAGCACTGTGGGATAAAATGAATTCAATTAAAAACTCTGTGACGGGGCACATGTAGCAAGGCGCTACCTATTTCATCTCTAAAAGACTGAATCTGAAGGTTGCCTGTATGCTTGTTAAGCGTGCCACACACACACACACACACACACACACACACACACACACAGAGTACATAATTCCACATGTGTTCATTCATAGTTGTGATGCCTTCAGTGAGTCATGACAATAAAGAAAACACATTGAAGGAGGTGTGTTCAAACCTTTGGCCTGTACTGTATATATTTTATAAATACATATATCCTACACTACGGAGATTTATATGCTATAGCTATATTCCTCAATACATCATTCTGTTTAAAACCGTGCCATTTACTTCAAAAACATTAATTAATAATCATCACCACATTTGTCTTTTATTACCTACGTGTCTATGTATTGAGTTTGAAAGGTAGCCGAGGGTAACATATGATCTTTGTCTTGCCGGCATGTGCTCTCTTTGTTGTATAGAGGAAAGTTTGCCGCGTTCCTTAGGTTTAAATCATGTTATGACTTCCGGGGTAACAGAAAGTGCCCCGGGATTTTGTGTAATTATTTTATTAGTAGTCAATGTATGTAGTGGTTTTGTGAAATGTTAGTGTTAAAGCAGAGGGAGCAGGACGTACGTCTGTTGGATGCGCTCAGAGTAGTGACTTGATTTAAGGTCAATAAGTGAACAGTTGTATATTTAAATTATGTGACTCCCAAGTCAATTAACTTTATTTTCTTGAAAGTGTAAATTGTAAATGCACTGATCTTATATGGAGCTTTTCTAGTCTTAACGACTACTCAAAGCGCTTTCACACAGGAACCATTCACCATTCACACACATTCATACACTTTTGTCCCATAATTGTTTAATTTTTGTGTCACTATTGCCTCTGCGGCCTTACTTGGTAAATAAATAAAAATCCCATCTTTACAACTTCATCTCTGGCTCGTTCTGAGTGTTTTGACCTGCGCGACTACTCACCCACAACACTGTCCAACCAGGCCTCATGTTAGAGTTACTATTCTGGTTGAGCAATATTCCTCACCCTGCACTCATGGGGCTCCCCGAACACTAAAACCTTATAAAATAAACATGGTCTGTGTTATTTCTGAGGAGCTAAGGAGAAAAACAATCTTGGCCAAAACTGAGAGAACAGGAAAGCGAACAGGAAATGAGTGAATTATTAGTTGCACACACCAGCTTTGTCACGCTTATTGGCTGAACACTCCTCTGCTTCTGTAAACAGAGGAACAAGGCATGTTGGGTACTGGCACTCGGTGCTCTGTTGATGAGAAACAGGCTCACCGCTATATTGACATATTGGCATGCTGGGCAGGAACACAGAATTAATATGAGGAAAGGTACAGTACATTTGGGATGCACTCAAATGTTCTAAGTGACACAAGTGAACACACTAATACCCATGTTCGTGATTGATTATTCTATTTTTTTGTTTTTACAGAGAAGTCGGTTCATTGCTTAGTGTGTAAAAAGGTCATAAGCTACAAAGCCTATCATTAATATTTTTAAAACCCCCTTGGTTACAACATACATCATGATTCATTTAATGAAACCTATTCTCAAAGTAAAAACAGATCCCTACATATGATATATTATACTTATTTATTATACTGTAAAATACTTGCATGAATAAGTATCCCCCCAAGTAAGTATTTCGTCGATGCAAAGGTGCATCGACGAAATACTTATGAAATAAAATTTAAAAAAGCATTCATAACCTTGAGTAGTGACTGTTTCATATGAATGTGAATGTTATATTTTAGGCCTTCATCAGCTGGACATTGGAATTTTTCCACATTCTTCTCTATAAACCTGCTCCAGCTGTACGGGGATTATGCAACCTGACGCAGCCTTAGAAACCCCTTTGATTCAAAGTTGTATGACAGAAACAAGATGGAAACTTCCAAAAAGCAATATTTTCATATGCACTGTGGTAAATAATAATGCAAAATGTTATTTTAGAAGTTGTTGTTCGTTCAACCAACAGTCAAAATCAGTTTACAGTGATATAAAAGAGAGAAACAGAGAAAATCCTCCCATTTGAGAAAGTGGAACCAGTTAATGTTTGACTTTTTTCCTCTAAAAATGACTTAATTGACTATCAGAATTGTATTTTTGTAGTACGTGTGCGTGGATGTCATATGTCACATGTCTGTGTGCCTGTGTATATGTACGTTGTGTATAAGTTATTGGACACCTTACTTTCCTTCAGGATAAATAAAGTGTCTATCTATCTATCTATCTATCTATCTATCTATCTATCTATCTATCTATCTATCTATCTATCTATCTATCTATCTATCTATCTATCAGGCTAAAGCATAATGTATATATACTATTTTTTCCCCTTACGTCCAGTACTAGCTGTATGTACATGTTTGCTTGTCTCTGTTAGCTTGCTGTCCTTGTTTTAGCTGTATGTATTCTGTATGTGTATTTTGTATGTTCCCAGTCTAATTCCTTGTGTCCAAATTTGGCAAGTAAAGCTGATTGTGATTCCATAAAGTTCAAAAAACAAAAAATCCCATTTCACAGTTACAGTCCTTAAAACATCCACACACATCGAGAAATGTTCATTCTGCACGATCATGCATAGTCCGCCCCAACTATCCCAAAAATACACCTGTCCTGCTCCACAACCACTTTCAGTCAGAGAGACAGCGACGGGGGCACAATGACTGAGATTGTTCTCAATACACAAAGCCGGGAGCAGAAGAGTTCACTGTGACCATCTAATACAGGCAGCCCTGTATCTGTATAAGTGCTTGTATAATAAATGTGTGCATTTGGTGAGTGCAGGACACGCAGTCATGTGTCTTATAAAACTGCTGTATGGCACCAAATGGATTGGGGTCACATATGATGTTTATGCATCATTCACTGAACAATGTATCTAAACCATCAGGTTTATGAGGAAGTCAGTGTCAGTGGATAATAGTGTCAGTCAGGCTATATAAAGTACCGGCCCATTTTTTTATGATCATACTTAATTCACTCAAGGACAGTAACTGTCAGGACACAGTAACTTAATTTAGAACTCAGAGAATCTAATAAAGCATGAGAAAACCAGAGCTTGTGCTACAGACCTATTAGCACAGGCCTAAAATGGATAGTATATCAAAAATTTGCACGTGCACATATGCTCATATACCATGTACCCTGCATATTTTCTTCATCTTTATAGCAGCTCCAGATTCCTGGGCTGCCCTTCTCCTTCTCTGGTGGCTCACTAGCATCTTATCCTAATCACGGTTAATAACAATAGATCTCTTTGTATAACTAGATGTCTACAGTGAGCTGGGATGGCTGCAGAAAGCACTGGACCTTGACCCACTTTCCAGTCCTGTGAACCGCATTAATTCACTCTGCCAGGTGTGTGGAGACAGACGGTAGCTGCTGAGTGAACGCAGAGAACACAGCTCAGGCTAAAGCTAAACAGGGTATAGTCATACTCATTACTCATTGAAACTCAACAGCAAAGGTAATCACAAATCGAAAATGAGGCATTTCATCCATCCAATTGATTTTATGAGCATCTTCAATTTGCGCATTGCATTGCGTTCTTTTCTACCAGGTGTTGAGCTCCTCTCTGACGCAGCGGCATTTTTTTCTAGTCTGCTAAGTGAAAATATTCTTTTGAAAAGACTCACCAGGCTCACCTTGAATTTCTTTTGTGAGTCAAACCAGCGGAATCTGCCACAGAAGAGAGGACTAGCTGCACTAAAAATATTCATGCAGGCCCCATCTTTTAATGCACATAAAGTGCATGTTCACCTTGAATTGAAGTTCATCAGTTTTCAGTAGTTGTTTTTTTAGTCAGTGTGCAGCTATACTTCTGAGGACATTTCCCAGGTTCCCAAAAGCATAGCTGCAAAGTGAGCTCTCCTCGCTTACATGTTGCTCTCCAAGGTAAAATCATTCTTTGGGATGTCGGCGATGCGTCATTATGGATCCAAGTGCAGTTCTGTAGTTAAGGTTAGGCCTTGACCTCGAGCAGTTGAGGTAAGGAGTCTATCTCGACAACGATTCATTTAAGGTATTGCTCCGGTGCCACTGGAAGATGTAAATGAAAATGGACTGATCTTCTGTAGCGCTTTTCCATAGTGCGGGAACCATTCACCATTCACACACATTCATACACTGTGGCCAAGGCTGCCGTACAAGTAACCACCTGCTCTCGCACCTTATGACCTCATAAGGGGCAAGATTCCAGATCGGCCCATCTGAGCTTTCATTTTCTCCAAGGCAGATGAGGATACCCAGGGCTCAGTTTACACTTATCAACATTTCTAGCCACTAGGGGGCCATAGGCAGGCTGGGGGAACTCATATTAATGTTAAAAAAACTCATAAAGTGAAATTTTCATGCCATGGGACCTTTAATAAAAGTGTGTTGCACATCTTGGTTCAAACTGGTCACAGGCTTGCACTGTTACCCTGAGCTACAGAAGTTAGCATGCATTAGCTTGGAGGGTTTTACTATATTATGTGAACGTTGTTGTCACCCTGAACATCCAGCCAAACCCCATTCAAAAATGTGGCATTTCAATACCCACTGGGGATCAATAAACAGTATAAATTATAAAAAATTATAAATTACTCCCTTTTTCAGGATGTCTGACGCACATATTTTTCTTTTTTCATTGTACAATTTTCACATCCAGTACAGTCTGTACCCTTCAGGGACACTGACACATTTGTCATAATTGTCCCTAACAGCTGGCCCCATCTGTGTTTTTTTCTTCTCACTCTGTGGTAAGCTAATGGCCCAGCGACACCACAACTCCTCCTTTCAGCAGACATAATGTGCTTCTGAAAAGACATTGGCAGAGTGTGTACTTGACCAGCATCCAAGCATCGCCTGGGGAGGCATGAACCATCAGGGTCACCTGCAGTCAGTTCCAGCAAAGAGGCAATGGGATGATCACATCAAGGAGAACAACATGCAACGCACTTAACCAATGAGGCTTAAACACACAACATAAATGTGTAGGACTTTACCAATGTCCACAAAATCACGTCTTCAGTTACGTCTTTCAACTTAGAAACATGCTGTATAGGAGGAGTTAACAAAACATTTGACTGCCATCACACTTTGCACTTCCGCTAACGCACAACACCCAGCATCTGTTTTCTTACACGCTCTGTGCCTTTTAAGCGCCCTCCCAATGGAAAGACGCTGCAGAGGAAGTGGCCTTGAGAGTCTTGGAGATTCGCCTCAGTCTGCCTCTGAATCAGGCATACACAACTTCTTTGTGTGTCTGTGAGGGAGCTGCATAATTTGCCAAAACATGGGTGTCTTTGTGGGTGTGTATCTGCATGTGAATATAAATGTGTGGGTCATTCAATCATGATTGAATCATATTCTCACAATAAACGTGTTGGAGGATCTCTTTCCTGAGTCTGTCTGCATGTGCAGGGTCAAAGCGCTTGGAGGACAGTTGTAGTAGTTTGATAGGAAGGAAAGTAACACATGAACCACTATAACGTGAGCACAGAAATAAAACAACACATGAAAAAGTACAGGTCAGTTCCGGTCAATAACTGGCAGACTTGGCAGAATAGCATCAGTGATTGGGTGTGAATCTCAGGAACAAGGTGAAGACACCTTTTCTCATCAGTGAGAGCACATCAGGGCACTCACCCGATAAAAAGGAAACAAGAACGCATCAAAGGATTAATAAGGAGCTCTATGCCTTATGAAGGATCACCTCAGGCTTTATCTCATTTTTGTATGCTAATACTAGAAAGAGCAAGCAGATATTAACATTTCACAGCAGGGCTGCTTACTGGTGAAAAGGTTCTTTTGTTGGTTTTCTCAGCTTACCTTCCTGATGTGCCATGTTTCACCTTATTTAACCTAACCCAAAGGAACCCATATTGTTAAAAGTGAGATTTCCATGTCTTTTTTTTACTATAAAGCTGGTATATAAATACTGTAAACGTATCAAAATGCTCAATCCACAGAGAAATGCACACACCCCGTTTTCAGAAACTGTGCCTTTAAAAGAGCCGTCTGGACTTTACAGTTGTGATGTCACCACTAACATATACATATCGTCACCTTGCTAAAATAAGTCATTTTTTGACAAAAATATGTCAAGCGTGTGACTCAGGCTGTGTTTTATGAAAAACCTGAAAAAATAACTTAGGCCGTTAGTTTAGGAAGATGACGATACATAGGTCGAACGTGCCGCTACCGTGCTGTTACAGTCATTCCTCGGCTGCAATGATGATACAGCGACACGACAGCTCAGATGCAATAAGTGACTTTGAGTCTGTGAAAAGCTCTATATAAATTACATTTATTATAATTATAATTATATTATTATTATTAGATGCATAACACCCGAAAACGCAAACCAATCAGAACAGAGTGGGCTTTTTTTTTTAGAAGGGAAGCTTAAAGAGACAGGCGCTAAAACTATATGTCTATATTCAGACAGGAGAAGAAATAATGTGGTTTTTTTTAACATGAAAGCATGTAAACATGTTCTAGTTGAAACTCAAAATACAATTATGAACCTGAAAATGACACAATCAAATCGCAGGACCTTAAACCAGAGACGGTTAACAACTGAGACACCCCAACTCAGAGTAGTTTCCTGTATCTGTGTCTCGTGGGCTCAGCCAGAAGACCAGCAGCAGGTCCTGAGTGGATTCATTCCAGTTGGAGAAGAGAACTGATCTACTGAAGTGATGTTGTGATTCTTTCGCCCCATAGTCACCAAAGTATATACTGGACCCATTCTTCACAAGCCACATATCTCCAGAACATTCTGACACTAAAATAAAAATTTTCAGACAAAAATTATTTTTTATATGAAATATAATATATATATTATTATTATATATAATATATTTGGTCTTAGGACCAAATTCTCGCGAGATCTGGCAACACAGAGAAGCTAACGTCAACTAGAGTAATCTCTGCGATGCTAAATATGACTTTTAGCTGTGTAAATAGCTAACGTTAAGAAAAGACCATATTAATAAAGGATTTAAATAGAACTTTTCAGCCATCCAGTCTACATTCACTACACGTTCAAACGAAGCCACGCCCCTTTAGGAGACAGGAAGTACCTGCAGTTTCATACCATTGGCGCTGCTTGAAATGCATCTTTAGAGGTTCTATATGCAAAACCACCTCTGTGTGGTTGTATTTAAATGTCCATCTCTCATCTGTCTGTCGATAGTGTGTTGAGGGAAAGTCCTTTAGGTCACTGACTAAAACACACCGTTAACATCCTATTGTTTTCTATTGGTTTAGCTGTGACTCTATCCCATCAGATTTGTGTTCACAGGTGCCTAATCCACCTGCATTCAGGTTCCCTCGTCCCATGAGAGGTAGTGACAGGACGGAGCCCGTCTGTCAGCTTGCACACCAAACTTTATTCAGTCATCAAAACACTGGACTGACAGGAAAGCTCCCTAAGTTATGACAAAAGATAGATGGGTAAACCCTTGGTGATTTTAGACCGTTTTTAGATCCCTAAAAATGTAAAAAAAAAGAATTAATAATAAATGAATTCTAGTGCTTTTAAAGTTTGAGAACATCTGTTAGTGACAGAGGACAAACAATTACAGGTTTAATCTGTAACCACGTCAAGTAACCACGTAACCACGACCTGTAACCACGGTTAACAGAAACATAATGTTGACCAATCAGAGGTGGTTGTGCCAGACTCCCGCCTTTCGCTGAGTCTCTGTCTAATCTGTCGGGGGGGAGAGCAGGCGTGTGGCTGTGAAGTTTAACGTTGGGTATCCCCAGAGAAGAAGATAGTCATTTCATGGCGAAGATTAGAACCCAAATTGAAACGTAAGCAACTAAAATTGCTGAATGTGAGAACATTGTGTCAAATTATTACTGGGACTTATAAAGTGTCAGGATTAGATCCATCATAGTGTCTTAAAACATTAGCTGACGTTGTTGTTCAGTAGCTCAGAGATTATCACTAACATTAACACTTTTGCAAGGCACTGTATCCGTGTTACATTCTCATTAGGGGCTGAGCCCCCATAAAGGTCTGATCCTAGAATCGCCCCTGGGGAAAAGTGGGAAAAAAACAGGCAATTAAGGTTATCAATGTAAGATACTGATGATGATAGCTGTCTGACAAAGATCTGACTGCAAATATTTGTGAGCTCATTTTCCATGTGCTCATACGGTCTTTTCTTTTTTTACTTTGACATATTCTACACATGAATTGGACTGCACGTGCACAGCTCCATATGTACCCTGATTCATCACTGGGCTATTGTGACGAGCTGAATGAGTCACACAGTGTCATACTGAGGACCGTGAGGACATCTCAGAGCCGGCATCATATGTGAATCATACATTTTATTTCCCCCGTTGATGTACACCAAGACCTGGCCCATTTCTCCACAGTACACACAGCGCTACATGCAGAAACTTTTCATACTCTTGGTAATATTGCAAGTATGTGAAGCAGTGGTTGATTTTGACTACTCAGTAATCACATCCACAGATCAGAGCTCCAGCCCTGAGCCAGAATCAGCCCCCAAGGAAGCTGTCTGTCTATATTAAACCACCACAGAGGCCCTACTCTGAACCTTGCTCTGCCTCCAGCATGAGATCCTGCTCCGTTCAGTCTGGGCAGTAAAGCAGACTAGACGGGCAAACAGGGCCCGGGGGGACAGTCTAAATAACCGACAGAGGGCCAGAACCATAAATCTCAACCACTGAACCCTGAGTCCCAACATGACGTGTCCAGAGCAGAGTCCCCCCCCCTCCCCCGTCTGTATGCCTCTGTAGTACTTAATGATTTTGATGTCATCAACCAGGCTCCCAAGGTTTTATTTACCTAGAAATTACATAAGAAATAAATGTGTGTGTTTGTTGCCATAGGTGCCTGCACAATAATGATTTGTTAAAAAATGAGGCAGAGGCAGAAGCAGAAAATGAAAAAAAAACAACAACAATTGGTCACAGATCATTCTACCCAATCACTAATAATACGTCCTTGTGTTCGTCCTGTCCAGTCCCGTCTTGTCAGTTCTGTTGTCGTGCCGTCTCACTTCCCTCCGTTGTCTGTCCGTCACCTTGTCGCGTTTTATGTCTTATGTGTTACACTCCATACATGGTGCTTTAATCCCCCGAGTCCTTATGTAGATCCAGGGTCTCACTAAAACAGGGTGCATGGTTACGGTAGGACAACAGTAAAAGTACTGAATGTAATTCTAAATCTGAATGTAACATACTGTCTATATTTAAATATATTGCTTTATTAAAAATAAAGTTGAAAAAGGAAGAAGAAAAAAAAACAATTCATCAATTATTTCAACTTGACATTTTATTAGAAATAGATAATGTTCTGTTCTCTGGCTCAAAACTGCGTTCCCTGCACTCCTTATTTTGGTGTCTAATGGGTGTACCGCAGGGGTCAACCTTGGGCTCATTACGGTTTCACCTACCAATGTGTTCTAATGACACCATTGTTTACTGTATACACATGGAAGAGGTGCAGGGGATGTAACAAAATGAATACCATGTTATGGAGAAGGCAGCTGTCTGGGTTCATTACTTCTGCCTTTCCTTTACCTGTTGCAATGTTTTTTTCCTCCATCAGTCTAAAAAAAAATCCTTTGCAGATGGTTTTTTTAATGTTTTAATGATGTCTCAGGTCGTGTGTTTAACACGTTTAGTTGTTTATTATCAAAATCGGTGTTGCCCGTTCCCAAACTCGTCCGTTTTCATGAATATTGACCACCACCATCAATTCCGAGTATTCCTATTGGCTTGAAATTTTACATTTCCATTAGCATGAACTGGGGTAGACGCTCCATATTCATGCGCCATCTTAAAAAGCGTTAGCCAGTAAGGGACATACAGGACGTACTGCTCCGTCTTTCACGTCTTCGTCTGCTGCTAACATGTATTGTCGCTTCCCGGAAGGAAACATGGAGGACCACACGGATTCAAAATCCAAATTTCAGGAACAGGAGGCTTTGTCTTCTTCGCCCAGAAAAAGAAAAAGGAGATTGAAAAGAGCAAGAGGCCGACCAACTGCGTGGTGTGAGAGAGTTGATTGCAATATATGTCTATGTATCTCATTGCTAGATGGGAGAAAATAAGATAAGATAAGATAAGAAAACCTTTTGTCCAACCATTTGTCCCACAGTGGGGAAATTGTGGTTTGCAACAACAAAGACAAGAGCAGAGATAGATAAGTGTACAAGTAGCATACACATGTGTCACACAAAGAAGTACAGTTCTTACAGTAAAATAAAAACCAAGTTCCTGGATATTGAATAAGACTAAAATAGACTTAGCCTTACACAGTCTCCTGCAGTCATAAATAAATACTGGTAGTATAAAAGTATTGTAGAAGGGCAATGCACATAAGTCAGATACAGCAAACTGTATTATAAAATTATTGCACAAATGAAAATTATGCACAGATGTAATAATAGCAAATGGGATATATTGCACAATCAACAGTGTTCATTGTACAGTCTGATGGCCGCTGGAAGGAAAGATCTACGTTAGCTCTCCTTCACACAGCGGGGGTGGAGCAGCCTGTCCCTGAAGCTGCTGACAGGGTGGAGTGCAAATCCTCAACATTGTAAAGTAAAACAGAAGAAAACTATCTCTCTTTACCAAAATACCTTGACATTTTTGGACACAAAACCATTACCATCTCATTGTAGAAACTAAATATAATTTGTTTTGCAAAATACCAACAATAGTTAAGATTCCTTTCCGTTCAAATTACTTTAATAAGATGCACACATGCAACTTATCTGGAAAAAAACCTCTGAAAAGTTTTTTCCATCAAAATAGTAACAAAACGACCTCCCTCTTCTCACAGCTAAACTTCCCCTTACATGGTTAAATACAAACCACACATGCACAGGTTAAGTGCAAATTTAATTTTTCACTCACAGGTTTAACACGTGAGAAGGAAAAAAAAAAACAACAACCTTCGCAATCAGTGTAAAGCGGATAATCCTGGAGTTTAAAGTCTTACCTATAATACATATCTCTGGTCACATGCACGCCAGACGAAAACACCCCTATCCTCTGTTATTAACACCTAGTCCTGTTTGTCTGTCTGTGTCTTCTACATGCACACAGCCATACCTGTTGGCACACATAAACTGTTCCGGGACTGACTCGTGCACATCAATCCTCAGAAATGTGAGTGGAAACCAATTATCCGATGCTACGCCAGAGATCAGAAGAGAGAATCAAGACTGAAACATTTTCCATTGTGTTTCTTAAGAAGTTGGCAATGACTTCAATGTTACTTCAGTGTTAAAACTTAAGGTTGGCATTCCCTGAGTGGGAGGAGGAGGTAGTGTCAGGGGACTATTGTCATTCAGAGCCAGTGCCATAGCACACACAACCCCCTAAAACCACCATTGCCATCCCCCTACTGCTGTTGACATTCAACAATATGCAAATGCACAAACATTTCACATTTCAATAAGAAAAAAACAACCTCTCTTACTTTGTGGGGCTCAGGAGCTGCTTGTGCCGGCAGGCCAATACAATTTCCATTGGTCATTGGAAATGCAAATGCACTTGTAGATATAAACAAACAAGTGAAGAGATCCATGAAAAGATGTGTGAATAGATATGAGTTACCGTTGTTGTCGTGCATCTGCAGTCAAGACCTAACAACTGGCCATTGCATTCCATTATGAATAAGTTATGCATGAAAATATTTAATTTTGATTGAACATTTTAAAACCCTGCCTGCCCTTCGGTACAGTCCAAATTTAAAGAATTACATATGTTTTTTTGAGCATTCACACACTTTTAAAGTAAGAACTAGATAACTTAGGACTTAGTGAATAATTGGCTCTTAATAATCACATTTGCTGACAATGATTAAAGGCAATGAGCATGATAAGCATCTATCATGGTACTGATAAACATACAACCATGGTGTGCCCCAAGGGCAACTCCAAACTGCCCCAGTTTCTCTGATATCCTAAATAAGCCTCCCTTTGAGGAATCAGGCCCAGGGGCAAATAATGGTCAAATGCCTCTTCTCAGCTCCACTGTAAAAAGGTGAGGCCACATTGGGAAATCAGTCCTCACTTCTGTGTTAATAAGGACATCCTTCTGAGAACACCTCCTCCTGATTTCACCTGCCCCCTCGTCCCCTCCGCCAACCCCCAATTATCTCAACATTCCTCTGTTTGCAGTGAATACCCCAAATTCTCCCTGACAATTGTCCACACCCCAGCTAAAGGATTACCCCCATTTTGCCTTCCCTAACCATCTATTGTCACCTCTGCGTGAGTGACACTCTGATCCCCGAGTCAGGCCTTGTTCTGATCTGTTGTGGCTATAATTGTCCGCCTTGGCTCAAAGGTATTTTAATTAACCTCCAGCCCTCCCTCAGGAAAAGTGAAGGAAACACTGGGCACAAACAGAAAGTGGAGAGGAGTAACTGCACTGCAACATGAAATATATATATTTTTTCTTGGATTTTAGAACCATTGTTGCTGCACTCCGTCATCATCACTTTAAAGACACTGCTGCTTTGACTTCTGGTGTGCATCACTCGCTATTTCTGAGAGAATCCTGGCACGTCATTAGGATAACAGGCTAAAAAACACCTCCACATAGCACAGCATCCTCCCACTATTATCTGTCGCAATTAGCCTTCTCACCTTGTTGCTAGAGGAGGGAACAGCCGTGATGCCTTTTATCTTTCTGCATCACAAATATACTGCAATAGTAAAACCCCACTCACATGATTTATTTAACAAGGCAGGAACTTGAGCTTAATTTGCACTCTGAAACTCTTTGAGATGTAATCAAATGCAAGTATGTACAGTATTTGCACACTACTAGAAAGAAAAAAAAGGTTTGCCCTTCCCATAATGCTGCTGGGGCGTAGTTCACTGTGATGTGGTTAGAGGCATGGTTCTGTGTGTGCATGTGTACACACCTCCAACCATGTCTGCTCACGAAACTTGGGCACTAATTTCATATTTCAGCAGGGACGCCTGTCATCAGCACTCTTATCAAAAATACATACCAGACCATAATCACAGAAGGATTGGATGCCAAAATACCTCAGAGCACATGAGCACAAATGAAAGATGGGAGAAGGAGAGAGGGTGGGGGGATGAGACAGAAAACAGGGATGACACACAAAAGGGATGTTGCACTGCTTTGCCATGTGAAATATGAACAAATGTTTTATTATGTTGCAGTACTCCTCTAAAAATAGATAGCCTGCCTATTTCCCGGCTACGTTGCCTTTCGTAGATAACTGGCTGAAATGTGTCAGTTGTGCACGTGGAGGGCCGTTGGCTTTTACATCCACGGCATGAGTTCTTGTAAAGTATGTGTGAGTGTGTGTTTGTGTGTGTGTGTGTATGTGTGTCTGTGGGGGGTATATTTGTACAACAGTAGCTGTCTTTAACCCCCTGTGTGGACAATTCCCAAGTGAAGGGACATGTCTGAACAGGCTACCAGCTGCAACACAACACTGTGAGATTGAACTGGATCCATCTGCATACTGTAATCCCACACACAACAACATGCACGAGGAAAAAAAAACAGCTGGTTGTATTTTGAAGATGTAACTAATGCTCAAATAATGTATAAATATAAAAAATAATGATAGCAACCTATTTGTAGTTCACTAACGGGGGAAACCGGTCACTTTTATGTTTCACTAGAAAATAATAATTAATTGTTGTGACATTCAAGTTTTGTTTGTGATTTACATTTATTTTAATTTGACATTCAAAACATACAACTGGCAACATGAATACCCCCTTTCGTCATCGACTTTTAATTTTTTTTTTTAATTTTTGTATTTTTATTATTTCTACCTATTACAATAAAATTCTCACAGCCCTTGTTATTAAGCAAAAACAAAAATGTTGTCCCCCTTTCCACCGACAGGCTGTTTCGCCATGACACCCAGCCAGAGGTCCCACCTGTTGCAGAGCATTTCTCCCCCGTGTAGGAGGCGGCGCACGAGGGAAGGAGGGAGAAAACCAGCGACCAATCAGATGCGACCGCCGCTCGAGCGCTATAAAAACCCGCGAGCGCTTCTCAACAGCAGCATTCACTCAGTTTGCTCCTTCGTCGGCGAGCCAGTGCTGATTCATTCATCTTCTAACGGGATTGATACAGGATTAACTTCCCCCCCGTTTTACCCGAAGTCTTTGTCCGCGACCGTTGAACGAATTAGGACAAAAAAAAGTTTTGTCTCCATTTTGTTTGCACTGAATTGACAAACGGAAGAAAAAAAAAAATGCGTCTCATCCAGAACATGACGACCATTGCGGAGTATCCAGCACCCGAATGCTCGGTCCCAAACCGGGTCATTAAAATGGCTGTGATAGGAGGCAGCGGAGTTGGAAAAACAGGTAAGAAAATGAATGAAACTACTCACCGTTGACTCGCGGAGTGATTCATGTTGTCGTGTGTTCCGTCCTACAGCTCATTGTCTAACTTTTGTATTTTCGCTTTGCTCTATTTCAGCGCTCGTGGTGAGATTCCTAACGAGGCGCTTCATCGGAGACTACGAAAGAAATGCTGGTGAGTAACTACGCATTATTGTTTGTGAGGATAGAAAAAGGCTCAATTGGCTGTTTTTATTAATATGGTGACATTTCTGGTGCTAAAGTTGGTTTTGTTTTCTGTGTGCAGGTAATCTGTATTCCAGAGAAGTGCAGGTGGATGGAGAGCAAGTGACCATCCAGGTTCAAGACACTCCTGGTGTGGAGGTAAGATCCTATTCTTAAATTGTTTTTAAGCTTTCCTCTTCTAAGACATTAGATTATTTTCCTTGGGCTGACAGTAGGTAACTGAGCCGATAGGGTTCAACATATGAAAATCTGAGGATAATCCAATTCAAAAAAATATAATTCAATTCACTGTCTGGCTGTTAAAATCATCTAAGCCTCTCTTGACTGGGCACCAGTCCAAATTCAGAGTGTTTTTCTCCTGAAGTAGAGCCCATCAGTCTGGCTGTCTAATCTCCTATTTAGGCTAATGGATGTCTGAGGCCAGAGTAAATGATACCCAGATCCAGACTCCTCAGCACACCTCTGTTCTGCAGGAGTAACCCTATAGCTCTTGTCTGCCTCAGTCAGCATTCCCGTCATTACTAAAGAACCGTTTCATAATGTCAGGGAAGGCTGGATGAAAATGCTTACAATGTTGCTTCAAGTAAGAATTCAGAGTTTTAATTGGTCTCCCTGTTTTTCTTCCCTTCCCAGATGACTGATAATGGCATCAATTTACCAGATCATGTGACCTGCTCCATCCAGTGGGCTGATGCAGTGGTGCTGGTGTACTCTGTGACCGACCGCCGCAGCTTCGATTTGATCAATCAGTTGCATCAGCTGGTTGTTCGTACCGGAGGCGCCAACATGCCTCCAGTAATCTTACTGGCCAACAAGGCGGACCTGCTGCACCTGAGGCGGGTGGACTCCCAGCAGGGCCCTATGCTGGCGGGCACCCTGGGATGTTCTTTCTACGAAGTATCTGCCAGTGAGGACTACAGCGAGGTGCACAAGGCTTTCCACAGGCTGTGCTGCCAGCTGGCCAAGCAGCCGCCTCCTGCCCCCAACTCTGCCGGCGCTACGACAGAGAAGAGGCGCTCACCCCTCATCCCCAGGCCAAAATCTCCCAATATGCAAGACCTGAAGAGGCGCTTCAAGCAAGCACTGTCGGCCAAAGTCAGGACGGTCACCTCTGTGTGAAGAGAACTATGTTGAAAGTGGTCCAGAGTGGCTACAGTAAGAAAGCTTTTAAAGGTGGAGGAGAGGTTTTGCTTCTCCACTGAAGTCCTGTATCAGCCTGGCTGAAAGAGGCAGATGTGACATGAACAGTGGTTGGTTATAAGTGAGAGGGGGTGAGTCTTTACAGAGGGAATGACCTGAGTGGCAGGTGTCTGTCCTGTCAGATGCCATGTGTGAGGTGGGGCAGTGATGAGGTTAATCATCTGTTCAGGACTAGAAACGACACCTGAGGAGACAGAAGCAGCTGTGTGAGGCTGACCGAACCACACACTGCTCTCCTGCAAACAACAGTGCTGAAGGACTGCTTATTTTTAGCTGTTCTTTATTCAGACTGCCACTAAATGCTAGCGTTATTCTACCAGACACTTGAGCCATGGCTCTGTGCAGCCGTGTGTGTGTACACTCTAGTCTCTTGTATGTCACTAACAGCAGTATATTTTTGCATCATCAAAACCATCATTGTGTATGACAAATGTTGGTGGTTGTAGCTGTGCAGCAGACACAGTATGTAGCGTGTGACAGTTATCACTGATGCACTTTATAAAAAGAAAAAGGTATGATCCAAAGGTTATGGTATATTTATTTGTTCCAATTTCATCACATTTTGTTCACAATAAAATTATGATGATTTTGAATATGTCTCTGGTTTTTCATTTATCAGTCTGCATATGTGCATTTGACAGCAGAAACGGGCTCATATTGTACGCAGTCAGTAGGCTACGTTTCAAAACTTTAACTTCTGGTGCCCTACATCTGTGAAAGGGATGACTCTCTCAAAAGTCTGAGCAATGAATAAACATTCATAAAAGTGCTTTGACATCAGCATTTATGAATACCATTAAAGACAATACAAGCCTGACTGATTGCTTCTTAGGCTTTGATCTCTCAGATCTTTTCCTAACCCCCCCAGAAAACTAAGTTAGAAAAATCTGTTGAAATAGCCTTAGCTGACACTGGAAGAGTTCATGTTAGTTTTTATTGGACTCTTCTGAGAATTGCAAGCTCCCAAAAGAGAAAAATATATTAAGCACTTTTCTAATAAAACTGTTCTTGGATCTGTTTATTTACAATCCTGAACCTAGTGTATCCTCAATATCCCGTTTCAATCTGTCAGAAGTCTCAAAACAAATCTGTATTGGTCTCTCTGCTTGACAAAGTGTGGGAGACACTTGTTCACTGTCGATTAGGTGTGTGGGTGGCAGAAATGACTGCACTCCAGCCGATGGTGATTCATGTTGGGGAGAGGGTGGGGGAAGGCTCTACTGTAGGTGTGAGAAAATGATGGGCCTTAGCCAACAGGGTGAAACAACCTGTTAATTATTCTGCTCTTGTCACCATATGATGAGGTGAGGTGTGAATGGGCATTCTCTCTCCCAGAACAACAAGGCTTCCTTGAGATTCACACAATACAGCCTGCTTTTAACACAACCCGGCCAAAACAGAGCTTGGGCTTGCTAAGCCCGATGGATGCAAATCAAAGGGCAGCATCCGTGTGTGAAAAGTCACTGGTTTAATTGTTTCATATTAACATTTTGACAAAAAAGTGGCTTTGGGCAGATTTCTGTTTGGCAGCAGGACACACACACACACACACACCAATGTATTGTTTGTATCCCGTCTCCAAGAAAACTCAAAAGCATATATCTTTCATATAATTAATTTACAGTTTCCTTTGTAATTAAATCTGACAAAACACACACAAACTGGAGAGGAATGTTGCTTCCTTTGGTTCCCTTGACTTCTGCTCGCAGCTTTTGACAGTGATTCTCATATTAACTGAAGCTTGCCCCACACCTGACGAGGTGTTTGCGGCACACGTGTCCTTCCACTTGGCGTGTGCACGGGTGCGATTCCATGAAGACGGCCCTTCAGATGCCGATATCAGGCAACAGTCTTTGGGTGGTGAAGAGCAGCTCTGGAATATCAGTGGGCCTCAGTAACCTGGTGGACAAAACCAGCACCTGGAGCAGAGCACAACACACTCATTAATTAGCGTTAAAACAAGTCACTGTGACTTACTCGACACTTGGAAATGAAGCAGACATGAATATCAGGGTGACGTGGAAATCTGCAATTAAAAAAGGTGCCTAAATCAGGTGCCTGGTTTATTTTCTTAATTTGATTGAATTACTTCCAGCAAGGAATGTATGCAGTGTTTTTAGGTGGCGTGATATCTCAAATATGTCATTTTGGAGGTAGGTAATACTCCAACCTAAATCTATCTTATCAACTTTACTTTTTATCACCAGGACAATCCAGTCGGTTTCAATACAGCTGTCCCCTGGGTCCTGCTGCAACGTAAAAGTGACTTGGATGCGTATTCAGACATGGAATCCACATGTAGCGTTGTCATCACACTTACGTATTAAGGTGCATGTCTGAACAGGGCTTTAGAAAACATTTTATAACCACTGAGAATTCAAGCTGTGCGGTCTTTCTCTATGTAAAGAAACAAACAGTTACAGACGTTTTACAATCACCTGTCAAGTCTACAGGGGTGACGTCACTCTATTTTGAATAAAAACAGGTGAAAAGTCCCGCGATGGTCCGAGAAATGAGTGATTGATTTTGGTGTAGATCCGGGAATACATTCATTTTTGCGATCTTCTCAAACACATCTATCGTTATGTATATTTTGATGCAAAAACCTTTAAGGGATACAGTATTTTGCCGATTTTACACGAGCTCTGTGTCATCTTTGTGTTTTCGATGTTTGGCTTCCTACTGTGGTGCCCGGGCACAGAGCCCCGAGCAGTGGAGGTCTGCTGAGATCTGGGTGGAACTTGCGTTACGTGCCACCCGGCGGGTCTCTGCAGACCCTCCGCTGTTTTCTTTTCGCCCAGCATATTTCCTTGGCAACAAGATCTTGGTTGCAGCTGTCGCCGTGATCCTACTGCTCTACACTCTGCTACACCCTGCTACGTCCAGCTATGCCTTGCTACATTATGTAACGCCCTGCTATGACATGAACTACTACTACTACCATTTCTAGTCACTGTTCCATTATTTATTGTGACTGTTATTGCCATTGTTCATCACACACCCAACCGGCCCCGTCAGACTCCGCCCACCACGAGCCTGGGTCAGTCCCAGGTTTCTCCCTAAAAGGAGTTTTTCCTCGCCCCTGTGCATGGTCACACGATCGCACCTTGCGTGCTCTTTTGGGAATTACTATAATTGTTGGGACTTTATAAATGTGTGGTCTAGACCTACTCTATCTGTAAAGTTTCTCGAGATAACTCTTGTTATGATTTGATACTACAAATAAAATTGAATTGAATTGCTCTGATAAGCTGGAAGCTCCATGCGCTGTTGTTCATTGAAACCCACTGCCCAAAGGGCCGTGACACAGAGCTGGATTTAATTACGCAACATTTCTCTTTTAATCTCTTTACTAGGACTGGGACCATATGATTTTGTCCCGATTAGAATCGTTCACGAGTATGGACCTTTTGACCTGTCATAGTAGGAAAATCACAGCTGAAACTGATAACCATAAAGATTGGCTCAATTCCATCAAGTGTCCCAGGAAGCTATTTCAGTGAGCCATCATTAATGGTTGTGAATACACCTGTGCTTTTCCTACTATGACATGTGTCAACAAGAAAAAGGTCTAATGCAATTTTCTTTTCCTTCTTTAACAAAAAACAAAAGTTGAATAATACACTTCAAGAGACAATATACCATGAGACCTTTCTAAAAACTAATTGTTATCAATTACATGTGAGTCAGTCAGTCTGACATTTCTTCCATTTGTAAAGAAGTACATGAAATTCCTGCTTTCGCTCCGTTTTGCTGGAAACTGATGTGACGTAGTCGCCATTGGCCATACTGTATAAACACAAAATATTTAGGTGAAAAAAAACACAATACGTTCAATTTTCGATTTCTTTCCCCAATCCTACTCTTTACTTAACCCTTGTATGGTATTCGGGTCAAATTGACCATTTCAAAAAAAATGAAAAATTGTACAAATATACATTTTTTCTACCTGAAAATCAACATCCTTACCTTATTTTCTGTGACATGTATTCCTGACTCAATTTAGAACATTATTCTGGATATGACCACCACATATGTTTTTTCCATAGTGGATTTTTTAACATGAATTATAACCTTAGGGTTACCTAGGGTCCTGAAAGTGAAGACAACACAAGGGTTAAGCGGAAGTTTCCCCTCTTTGAGTGCTTTCTAGTTAGAACCCCATAAGAACCCCAGTCCTCTTGCAGGATGTTGTATAACAGAGACGCTTTGTCTTGCAGCAATGTTGCTTTAACTCTGGGTCAGCACCTAAAATTGGCAACGAGCCTGTTTGTAGTGGCAGAGTAAGCACGTTTCAGAGGAATTTAGTCCAAGTGCAGGAGCGAAACTCTGCGGTTTGTTTTCAATGGAACTGTTCCTCATCGTCTGGTCTGCCATCAGTGTACACACATTTACATGTATGTTTTGCATGTATGTGCTCAGGTTATAGTGTGTGTGTGTGTGTGTGCTGAGGTCAGAATGTGTGTGGGCCAGGCCAGCCAGTTATTGTATAAGCTCGTCTTTATTCAGTTTTCCTGATTACAGATGGAAGGCTTTGATCCCCGCCAGGCCTTTCATTACCTCTGACCTCCTTCTCAAAGCCTTTTATTAAGACAAACCCACATCACCCCAGCCTGATCGCCCTCTTCTCCTTTCTCCTCTCGCATAAAGGAAACGCATACATCTGCATGTTTTACATACAGTGTGGCGTGCATACGCAGATGGCACTTAAACCACCCTAAAACATAGGCAAACAGCCAGAACATCTCATGGACACAATGACATTGGTAAAACGTGCACAGATGGGATGGCACTCAAAAACTCTGCACCTGATGTGATCCTCCAGTGTATGTAGGTCAGTGTTACAGTGTGTTCACTTGGTCAAGCATTCTTTGCCAGGTGCCCAATACTTTTATTTTTAATCTTTTGCATGTTTATGTGCTGCTGCGCGTCCCTGTGTGTGTAACAAGCATAGCGTGTGTCCCATAGTGTGTGTCCCTGTGTGTGTAACAAGCATAGCGTGTGTCCCATAGTGTGTCCCTGTGTGTGTAACAAGCATAGCGTGTGTCCCATAGTGTGTGTCCCTGTGTGTGTAACAAGCATAGCGTGTGTCCCAGTGTGTGTAACAAGCATAGCGTGTGTCCCAGTGTGTGTAACAAGCATAGCGTGTGTCCCATAGTGTGTGTCCCACTGTGTGTAATAAGCACAGCGTGTTTCCCATAGTGTGTGTTTCTGTGTGTGTAATAAGTATAGTGTGTCCTTGTGTGTGTGCGTAACAAGCATAGTGTGTGTCCCTGTGTGTGTGCGTAACAAGCATAGTGTGTGTCCCTGTGTGTGTAACAAGCATAGTGTGTGTCCCAGTGTGTGTAACAAGCATAGCGTGTGTCCCAGTGTGTGTAACAAGCATAGCGTGTGTCCCATAGTGTGTGTCCCACTGTGTGTAATAAGCACAGCGTGTTTCCCATAGTGTGTGTTTCTGTGTGTGTAATAAGTATAGTGTGTCCTTGTGTGTGTGCGTAACAAGCATAGTGTGTGTCCCTGTGTGTGTGCGTAACAAGCATAGTGTGTGTCCCTGTGTGTGTAACAAGCATAGTGTGTGTCCCAGTGTGTGTAACAAGCATAGCGTGTGTCCCATAGTGTGTGTCCCTGTGTGTGTGCGTAACAAGCATAGTGTGTGTCCCTGTGTGTGTAACAAGCATAGTGTGTGTCCCAGTGTGTGTAACAAGCATAGCGTGTGTCCCATAGTGTGTGTCCCAGTGTGTGTAATAAGCACAGCGTGTTTCCCATAGTGTGTGTTTCTGTGTGTGTAATAAGTATAGTGTGTCCTTGTGTGTGTGCGTAACAAGCATAGTGTGTGTCCCTGTGTGTGTGCGTAACAAGCATAGTGTGTGTCCCTGTGTGTGTATCAAGTATAGTGTGTGTCCCAGTGTGTGTAACAAGCATAGTGTGTGTCCCATAGTGTGTGTCCCTGTGTGTGTAACAAGCATAGTGTGTGTCCCTGTGTGTATGCGTAACAAGCTTAGGCGCATTTTAATAATGCACTGTTAAAATAACAATGAAATGCTGCGTTATTGACCGTAGACCAGGTTTTTGTTGGTCAATGGTGCGATCACTTCCCGCTGCCTCAAGATAGCGATACGCCCAGAATGCCCCTGAACACACCTCCGTGTAAGACCAGCACGCTCATTGGGCGCACAGATGGGCGCAGGTGCATTTGCTATTTTAACAGCGTGGACGCTGGACCGGAAATTGACTGCGTTGTCTTAAACTAAGATTCACCGGGGGCCCCAAGTTAGGGCCCCAAAAGTACAACTAAGCTGTCCACCGATTCAGTAAAAGTGTTATTAGTGTCTTTCTATTACGGACATTTGAAAGACTTCACCAGCCCTGCTTAAGTGACACTTTGAGAGATGAGAGATGTTTTTGTTCTACGCCACAGGAAACAAAGCTACATATCCCAGAAAAAACTCAAACTCGTAAAGTAACTGGCATTATGCAGAGAGCTACATATTGGTCACCTGGCAGTACTCACCTGAGTCCCGGGTTTGTGCGTGGTAACGATCTCTTTGATGAGCCGAAGCTCAGAGGGCGTGACTCCACCAACCAGGAAGAGGACGAGCAGAGGGTTGTTGCTGGGATGTGGACGACTCACCTGGAGTAAAGAGACGGGACATTGTCATTGGTTGTAATTTTTATTTTAGCCATCGGAGGTGTTGATTCCGCTTCCTACTGTAAAACATACTGGACAACCCTTCTACTCTCTGTGTCTGGACGCTGAGTCACTGTTCAGCTGGACACGTGTGATATTGTGGTGATACCGATGAGAGTGGACTCTACAAAACAAAAGCTCAATGGATTAATGTCTTCTCACCCTAGCGTTATGATGGCTGACACGTGTACACACACACTCTCACTCAACATATGCAGCCACAAACAAATTTCACACATCATCTGAGTCAGGACACTTTCACAGACCTAACTATGTGCTCACACATCACAAAACGGCATGAGCTGTGGCTTAAACATGAATTTTAACAGCAGGGTGAAGTCTGGTGATTCTGCTGACCCTGATTGGCTGTTGGGGGGGAATAATGGCTTTGTGCTATTGGTTGCCGAGGGGCAGCTAGGACACATCTTCAGCCTGTGAATGCTAACCGAGCAATCAGAGCTAGAGGGGGCGGACCTGAGGAGAGAGTGGCTGTACACGTGAAGCATCAGCAGGCTGGGCTAAAGCATGTCGAGGTTGATTCAACATGTGTTAAGTGAAGAAAAAAAATGGGAGAACAATGTGGCTGCATTTTGGTTTGATCCACATACACACTGCAGCTAAGTGTCTGAACCATGTGTACTGCCATGGGACGCACAGGGAGGGAGGGACTTAGGGAAGTGTGAAAGGATGAAATGTGAAATGTTTAAGTGAGGAGAAGAGATCTTTATTCTAATGTTTGTCCTGATTAGGACTGCAGCTATTCAACGGATCTGTTGATCATTGATTAGTTATTTGAGCTAAAAAATGCTGTCGATAAAATACATCCACAGGCTTTCTTAGAGACGCACTAAGCAACTGCAGCTCACTACATTTTGTTTTGAATGTAAATTCTTTAAAAAAAGAAGAAGAAAAAAAAAAAATCAAGCTGCTGGCTATGAGCTGCTTTTGCCTTCAGTAAGACATCCACTGTACCAGCGGGTCCTAACTGGTCTAGCCTCAGGGTTCAGATTTGATCTCAGGTCATGCTTAAATAGATCTTAAAACACAGTCAGATGACTTCCCAGACCCAGGATTTCTTTTGTGATTAACAATTTTTATTTTTGAAACAACATACAAGTCTCGCGCTCGCCATCCACTCAAAACGTGACGTCATCACTCTTTGGCCGGCTCGCAAGGCCAAACGGCGTTTGTGTGGTGTGCCTGTTGTTGTGTTTCTGGTCTAGCTAGATCCGGTGGGTGTTGTAGTTTTTGTAACGTTACTAGTTGTTAAAACAGCATGTGAAAAAAACGACAAAGTTGGCTAGAACAAAAAGAACGTTAATCTCGCGATAGCCTTAAAGCGGTTAATGACGCGTTTAACTGACAGCACTAGTAATAATACTATAATAAGGGGGAGGAGGTGAATAATAAACCTGAAGAGTCTCTAAGATGTTTCCTTTGTGTCTTTTATTTCACCATAAAGTCTCTGAATACATCTTTTTTTGTAGACAGTGGCATTTTTTGTAGTTTTTAAAAATGTTTTGTGTTGTTTTTTTCAACGATTGTCGTTTTTTTTCGAGGTATAACAACGCGATAATATCTGAAGTGACTCCACGAGATTTCTTATGAATGTATTCATATGATATCGGACGTAAAACGTACGCACAACAACTCGTATCGGGGGATGTAACGATGCGTTCGATCCGATTATCACAAAAACACAGACGTACGGAACACACACACACACACACACACACACATACATACACACACACACTCTAAGATGACAGTTTAAGCTCACTGGGTCATAATCCAGACTGCAGGGTCCAGTGTGTTTAATGATACAAACTGTGGAGTACACAGAAGGTTCTGTGGTTAAAAATAGAAGTTCTATTGGGTTTTTATGGGTTTTTATAGCATAAAGGGTGTGCCCCAAGTTCAGGTTTATAGGCTTAGCCTGTCTGAGTTGCTGGTTCAGGGGCCAACTTCTTTAACGTGTGTAAAACATAGACTGTATGGTGTAAAACCAGGCCACGGTTACACAACCAGTCTAAATCCTCCCCCATGGGTAATCATCAGTTTAAGCAGGCCCACATGTGGGATAATCAGACCGCGGATACTGATCCGCTCTGCGGTGGATATACATTACCCACAAGCCCAAAACGACATCAAACGGCCTGTTAATAATAATATTAATAAAACCTAGACTGGGTAAACCCCGCCCACTCTGCCGGCAATTTGATGTCGCCCTGCAGCTCGGTCTGGAAACCTGCACATTTAATTCTCCTGCTTCAGTTCACAATTTTGCGGGAACCAATCACAAACTGGCTCATCTATCTGCCGCGTTATTGGTTTAACACGAAGACGACCAAACAGGTTCTTGTTTACATTCAACATGGCGGCCACCGAACGCCACCGAAGAGCAGCACCCCGTTGATGCCGCTGTTGCTGCTACGTCACCCGGATCGTTGGTCTGATTGGTTGAAGGACTATCCATTTGAGCTATGCCCGTTGGTCACGCCTCTTGTGGAGTAGAAATACAGAGCAGACTCCCCAGACCAACGCTCAATCTCACATCTATTGAGCTAGCTTAGCCAGACTATATAAAACCTAGAAATTCAGGAGAAACAAAACTGTAGACGAATGAATGAATAACTACATGAATGATTGAAATTGTATAAATCCTGCAAACAGTTTCCCATTCTCTGCCAATCCAACTGCTTTTTTTTTTTTTTTTTAAAGGAGAAATTTAGATTAAAATGGATGACTAAGAAAGGACGGTGTTTCTGTTACAGACTACTGTCTGGCTGACACTAGTTGTTGCTCTGGCAGTGAAGCTTGTGCTCCTCTCTGGACCTCGCTAGACCTCTCTGGACCTCTCTAGCCCTCTCTGGACCTCTCTAGACCTCTCTAGACCTCTCTGGACCTCTCTGGACCTCTCTGGACCTCTCTGGACCTCTCTGGACCTCTCTAGACCTCTCTGGACCTCTCTAGACCTCTCTGGACCTCTCTGGACCTCTCTGGATCTCTCTAGACCTCTCTGGACCTCTCTAGACCTCTCTGGACCTCTCTGGACCTCTCTAGACCTCTCTGGACCTCTCTGAGCCGGTGTCATCTCAGGATTCCATTGGGACCTGGTGTAATGATTAAATACATTAAATCTGTTTAATCACAATGTATATTTGTACAGTGCTTATACTTTTCGAAAAATCTAAATTAATAAATAGAACTAAAAATAATACTGTATGTAAAACAAAACAAAGTAATTAAATAGAAAATCCAACTGAATTGACTTGCATGATAAACTGAGTCTTACGTTTACACGTACATGGTTATTTTGAAAAACGGAGATATTTCACTTTGTTTACACGCAAACGGAGAATTTGCCTCTGAAAACGAGTCTTTCCAAAACCTAAAGTTAATAAGTGTATAACGTAGTGTTAAAAATGTCAAAAAAAAGTGACAAACATTGAAAAAAAAGCGTCAAAAGTGTTGAAAAAAGAGAAAAAGTTACAAAAAAAAACAAAGCGTCAATAAAAGTGTTGATTTTCAATTTAAATCTGAGCACGCGCGACTAAAATCTGCACTCGACTCACATCGGGGAGTGACAGCATGTAAACTGAGACAACCAGAGGTTTTAGGCAGCCAAGGAAGTGAGGAGGAAGAGAGAGAGGAAGTGAGGAAGAGAAGAGAGAGGAAGTGATTCTAACTGGCTAACGTGGGCTGGAGCTTCTCGTCACACTGCCACCTACAGGTCTGGCGTGCTCCTGACGGCATTGACGGCATATCTACACGGGTATGTGTAAATGAACACTTTTCTGGAAACTGACAGCTGTGAACGACGTTATTGTTGAATAGGAGGAGGTTGAAATGTCCGTTTATGAAAATATACATCAAATAAATCAATTAGCAAAAATTAGCATGCTTAGACGCTAAAGTAAGATTGTGTAACATCTGGAAAAAAATAAAATAAAAAATGTCCTTGCTCCATATTTCATACTGTTTATTTAATCCAATCTTCACAACACATCACCCCAAATGCATTGGTGCATTTGTTTTTAACGATATAATTGGCTTACAAAGTTCTGAAAGGATGGCCTATTGATTAACACCACCAAATTTGGGGAACGTGCAGATATGGACCCTGAACATGTGTGTAAAACGTCATGTCAAAACACTGGAATTCTATAACCATGACACAAGGCTTCATACCGTCCGCCGGCAGCTGCTCGAGATATTCCAACAGGTCACCAACCGTGCCACCGTAGAGCCATTTGTAAAGCACCGTCCATTTAAGCTGGTAACTCATAAACCATGAGGGCACAGAAAGGCTAATTATATTTTCTCTGGATTTCTCAGGTCAAGAGAAGCCTCTTTAATACACGTTACCAACTAGGCACCACCACCACTAGGCATGTTATAAAGAACATTCATGGTGGGGGTGTTAAGCCCACGCAGTGAAGCAAACTGCTTTCTAAATGTGAAATGAAAAGAAGCAGCTGGTGACTCCATGTGGAGACACGTGGCTGTTTGCCCTAAGAAAGTGTGACCCTTGTGCAAAACGGTCCTTATGTTGTGCTTTTACTATAGCTCCTGACTGAAGTAATTGTAATACTAGAACAGTTCTGCAAATGTGTGTGCAGTGATGATTATAACACAGACTGACTGGTTGATCTGTTGGCCATGTCAAACATCTCTGTGTCTAAGGGTAGAAATTGTAGTTCAGAAGAATTAAAAGTGGTGGTTAAATGCATAGACTGTATATAAAATAAAATAACATAATAAGTCACATAGTTGATGGTTTAATTGGACTACGAGGGTAAACGCTGTATATATGCAGACATGAGAGAAGCTTTCTCAGCAAATTGTCAAATCAGGTCAAGTTCAATTAATGGAAGAAGGCAATTTGTTGTCAACAACAAGTTGGCAAAGGAATAATGAAGAGGATGTGAAAGAGTTGACCCCATTACATACAAATGTGTGTGTGTATGTGTGTGTATTTTCGTGTGTGTGTGTGTGAGTTATGAGCAAGGTATGACCTTCATGAACATGCTGAAACCGGTCTTGAGCAGGTCCGTGAGGCCTCCAGACATGTGCTCGATGTCGGGGCATTCAAGTCTTTCAGGGTGGAAGACTTCCTCCAGGATCTGACGCAGGAAAGGACGATAGGTCGCCTGCAAAACACCAAACAACACGTTTAAACATGGCAGTTAGGTAACACCCCAAAAATACCCCAAGTGATGACAATGTTTTAAAAATATAGTCATCAAGTGTGATTTTCAACAGCAAACAATCTGTGTATGATTTAATGTGATTGAAGAGGAGTTGGCCCTTCCATTAGCCTCTGCATGTTTGTGTGGCTGGCCGTGGGTGTGAGCAACAGACGAGTTATAAACAGCTGTGGTTGACCATACAGGCGGCGAACTTGTGAGTCACTTCAGAAAGAGGAGCTTAAACACTGCTGCAATGAGAGGGACCCGATCCTGCACTGTCAGATGTGGCTTAAAACGGCACGTTGGTCTGCAAATTCTAAAAATTCTTTTCAGAAAACACCTTTTTCTCAGTGGTACCAACAAAACTATCCGAAACCACCATTATGTTACAGTCATGATACTGTCAGCTGTTCTTTGTGTTCTACTAACTGCTAGACTGGATCAACGAAAGTACATTTCCGCATGGCTCACATGCCCGATGTCCCTCACTTTCCCGATCTGTGTGTTACCGTTCATAAACTCAGTTCACTTCGGAGGAAATAAAAACTAAATTTGAGCTTGCAAGGTACACACTGAAAAAGGGTGCAGCAGGCCCCTGCAGGGCGTTACAGGGCACAGCAGGACGTAGCAGGGCACCGCAAAGCGTAGCAGGATGTATAAAATCTTGAAAGACAGCGTTTATCTCAGCTAAATTGAGATGGTTCATGATCATGCTAAACATTATAGCTGCCAGACATGTCAGCATGGTCATTGTGAGCATGTTAGCATGTAGTACACCCTCACAGAGCTGCTAGCACGGCTGTAGTCTTGCGTTCCTAGCAATAGAGGAGGGTAAGAAAGTAAGGGTAAGTAAGCTAAAGGTTAGCCATACTTTAGCTTACTTTAGATTAAGCTGAGAGTGTACGAGCTGATGAAAAACAGTCATAGTTTTCCTATGAACATAAACATATTGACACCATCATATGACATGATCTACCTCTCCAAAAACAGTCAACAACACCTGGCTCTCTTTTCCATAGTTATGAGCTGCCTAGTGTTCACGTGCAACACTTCAATACATTTCCCAGTCGTTTTGACAGTGAAAAGCAATTAGAGGTCTGAATAAAACCGTAATGTCCTTGAAGGAGCTGAACTGCAGAACCTCAACTAAAGCCTCACAAATAGCTTTTGATATTCTTAAAAGGTGAAAAATAAAAAAGTGACAATAACTCAGCTTTTTCTGCCCAGCTACCCAGAACAGAAGCTACCATTTATAGGCCTCAAAGCTAGCATGGGAGAGAAGTTTGCTGTATCAGAGAACAAGAAAGACCCAGATAAGCCTTGGCAGAGCTTTATTTGAGTACTCTGGATAGCAGAAGTCTTAAAATAGAGCATCTGAATACATTATTTTCCAGTCCTGGAGCACTAGATTACTTTCCTTATTTTACATGAGGCCAGAGTTAGTGACACATCAAGGCTACATGCCAAAATATGGGCGAGGTATGGGACACGACCTTTCCCTTTGGATGTTATTGGAACATCTGGACACTCAGCAAAGACTCCATCGACCAAACTGTTGATTTAAGAACTACACACACACACACACACACACACACACACACACACACACACACACACACACACACACACACACACACACACACACACACACACACACACACACACACATACTCTCACCTCAATATAGAGTATCAGTATGCATCATTCTCAACTCCCACTCATCCTGTCCCAGAGGAGCAGCCAAATTAGTTCTGGGGAAATCCTGCTGTCCAACGTTTACTTCTACCAACATGACTTTAATGCATGGGTCAGCCTGCACAAATTAAGCTGTGAGTAAACACATTAATGATTCACCTCCGATTAAATAACAGACTCACGCAAGCACATACACAACCAAGAGCCTCGCAGCCACAAACAACCCCTCCGGCCCACAGTCACGCACACCAAACGGCCCATTTTCATACGCTATCCTAAAAAGCAATCCCATTTCACCACCACTAGCACCCACACGATGAAAAAAATATTATAATTAGTCATATGATAATGCCAGTGCTTATATATTCATCTAAACACACACACAAATGTACATACACCCACACCCACACACACCCACACCCACGTGAGTATCAGTTTTCCCACAAATGTTTTTTTGCATAGAGGTGGATGAACAAATTAATGTGACAACATCAAAAACACTCAGAGCAAAGAACAGAACGGACTGGAATGTGTTTGTTGTCAAAATCATAATACAAAGTTGTACTACGCATCTCATTTAAGAAACAGTACAGCATGTTCCCCCCCAAAAGCTCAGCAATTAAAATGGCCCGACTCGCTTGTTTATTCCATACAAAGACCGAGGCCGATACAAAAGGTGTAAAAATGGCAATATGTAGTTTCACTGGAAGTTATTGGCTGGACTATTTCTTATCAGGGCACAATGACTTCCTGGAGTCTCTGCTGGTTGGCTGGCAACCTCACCGTGACAACAAGGCTCAAGGGAAGTCACTGGCCGCTTGAAAAAAAAAGGATTTTTAAGGCCGATACTGGTATTTGGTTATTTAAAAATTCGATATGCTGATATATCGGCCGATAAATACCTGTATATAAAAAAAAAAAATATCCAGAAACGCTTTACAAAACAAACAGATTTCCCTAACATTAGTTATTTGTAGTGATTTATGAGTTTTTATTAAAATAATATAAAAATTTGTTTTATTGTCAGAACAGAACATCAAAATATATTAAAGTTCTGATAAATAAAATGTATAAAAATACAAATTTAAGATATGAAACTCAAAGTCCTTTGAACAAAAACACATTAACAAACAAAAATCAGTGTTCACCAACAGGGACGTTGTAGAGCGTCCTCTGGTGGACAGACTATGCAACGCCATCACTAACAGGGGCGTTGTAGAGCGTCCTCTGGTGGACAGACTATGCTACACCATCACTAACAGGGACGTTGTAGAGCGTCCTCTGGTGGACAGACTATGCAACGCCATCACTAACAGGGACGTTGTAGAGCGTCCTCTGGTGGACAGACTATGCAACGCCATCACTAACAGTTCGTCCTCTGGTGGACAGACTATGCAACGCCATCACTAACATTGTATCCTCTGGTGGACAGACTATGCAACGCCATCACTAACATTGTAGAGACAGACTATGCAACGCCATCACTAACAGTTGTAGGGCGTCCTCTAGTGGAACTATGCAACGCCATCACTAACAGGGACGTTGTAACACAGACTATGCAACGCCAACACTAACAGTTGTAGAGCGTCCTCTGGTGGACAGACTATGCTACACCATCACTAACAGGACGTTGTAGAGCGTCCTCTGGTGGACAGACTATGCAACGCCATCACTAACAGGGACGTTGTAGAGCGTCCTCTGGTGGACAGACTATGCAACGCCATCACTATCGTCCTCTGGTGGACAGACTATGCAACGCCATCACTAACAGGGACGTTGTAGAGCGTCCTCTGGTGGACAGACTGCCATCACTAACAGGACGTTGTAGAGCGTCCTCTGGTGGACAGACTATGCAACGCCATCACTAACAGGGACGTTGTAGACAGACTATGCAACGCCATCACTAACTTGTAGTCTGGTGGACAGACTATGCAACGCCATCACTAACAGGGACGTTGTTGGTGGACAGACTATGCAACGCCAACACTAACAGGGACGTTGTAGAGCACAGACTATGCTACACCATCACTAACAGGCGTCGTCCTCTGGTGGACAGACTATGCAACACTAACAGGGACGTTGAGAGCGTCTCTGGTGGACAGACTATTCACTTAGACAGACTGTCACTAACATTTATCACAGACTATGCAACGCCATCACTAACAGTTGTATTCTGGTGGACAGACTATAACGCCATCACTAACAGGGACGTTGTATCCTCTGGACAGACTATGCAATGTCCTCTGGTGGACAGACTATGCAACGCCATCACTAACAGGGACGTTCCTCTGGTGGACAGACTATTAACAGGGACGTTGTTCTGGTGGACAGACTATGCAACGCCATCACTAACAGGGACGTTGTAGAGCGTCCTCTGGTGGACAGACTATGCAACGTCAACACGGTCAACACGGCTCTGCACATAACATGGTTGACAGTCCGTTTTCATTTTCTAAATGTTCATTTATCAGAATCATGTATTTGTCATTATAAATGATTCGGATGAATGTTTAAAAAAATAAAAATAAAAGGAGATTTTTTTATAATATCGGCCTGCTAATATATCGGTCGGGCACTAGTTGAATTAGTCCTTTAAAGGATTGAAAAAAAAAAGTCTTGTTTGTGGACCATTAAATGTTTTTTAGTTCACTTCAAAGTGCCTATATTATGAAAAAATCTGGGATTTGGGAGGTTATTTAGTGTCTCTGCTGCTTCCACACACATACAAACTTGGTAAAAGGTTTCTGAATGTCCTCTGCCTTCAGTCTCCGGGTGAGCTGGTCAAAATCGGCAGGGCCGTCTTTGAAACATTTGAATATTCCCACCCAACACCCCCTCCCATCCGAGCATACGTACGGTACAGTGTCTATGTCTCCACCCACCAGCTACAGCAGTAACTTCTCGGATATCCGCCATGTTGTTATTGATTCGGTAGCACCGGTTTAAGAGACGCCGTGTCAAAGCACCACTGAAAACGTTCTGTTGCTGGCTGTAAAGACGAGCATAAAACATTCTGTGTTTTTTTTTTAACATGTTCAATAAATTCACTAAAAAAATAAGAGCCACACTGGAGAACTTCATTATAAATTTGAATAGATACAGCGGTATCTAGTCAAATTTATAATGAAGTAGATTACATCGGTAAATGAATTTTTTTTTTTTTCAATCCCAACCCTTAAGTTTTGCTTCACACAGTACTCACGTACAACTGAGTCGGTATTGGCTAAAAGGTTGAAGCCATTAGAGAGAATGTTTATTATAGATATAATCAATTTTTGCACCTCACAGCTTCCTCTAACGTGCCTATGCACTTTCCCTTTGGTAGGTAGTCATGAGTGCGTATGCTCCCACATGTACACACAATTTCTCAGTGTAGACCAGGATTTCTAGTTACTACAGCTTATGATTGGTTATGGAACTCTCCCCTTGTCTCATTAGCAGGCAAGCAATCAAGCCCGTCCCCCCTCCGCTCAGGTCAATAGATAGCTTAAGATGCCAGCTGTTATAGGCTCCGTCACACAGCCTTCATTTATGTGTTTTTTCACCCCCCAGGAAATTCTACAGTGTTCATTTGCTCCCAGCATGACATGTCATCAGCAAATGTGCAATTTTTATGCAGCTCCACAACGGGTTTACATGTGGCGGTAAAGTGTACGAGTGCTGCTGTCTGCCAGTCTGATTAATTATGACTGGGATAAACAAAGCATGATTGGAGCCATCGGAGAAGCTGTGATGTTTTCATCAATTTCACCGAATCCACTTTATCTGGTAAATGTAATGCTGCATTTAAATAAACAGTGGGAAGGTAAATGTGAAATGATCGACCCACCGCTGATATGTCATTTTCAGGCTTTGTGAAAAAGAAAATCAGCGTACAGTAAAGACCCACGTCAAAACCTTTTCACCTAAGTCTTAACTCCCTGGGGGAAATCGTTCATGAGAGGAAGACATCTTGACCCCCAGGTATTGGTTTTATTGGTGGAGAGGATAAGTGCTGAGAGAGGCTGATGGATTTCTGATGTTTTGAGGTAGCTGGCAGATCTCACGCTGTTCTCCTTCCATATGAAATCCAGCAGGGGCAGGGACAGACAGTTCTGTCCCAACAGAAACGCAATGCTGTTCGCACACACGCACATGCACACAGTCAAATGAGTTTGACAAAGATGACATGGTATGATCCACTGAGATGGACTAATGAGATTCAGCACTACAACCTTCTGACGATTAGAGAGAAATACCACTCAGATTTGGCTTTTTCTTCTGAGGCTGAACAAGAAAAGTAATTTCAATGTAGATAGACTGCATTTAGTATGTTCTCATAGCTGTATGGGAATAGTTTGATATTTTGGGAGACACACTTATTCTCTTTCCTGCTGAGAGTTAGACGAGAAGATTGATACCACCCTCATGTCTGCATGCTAGATATGAAGCTACTGCCAGCAGCCAATTAGCTTTCAGTTGCCTGGCAACCAGCAGAGACACTAGTAAGTTACTGATCCCAATCCTTGAGCTAAGCTAGGTTAGCCAGCTGCTAGCGGTGTAGTTTCATATTTAGCGTGCAAACAGAAACATGTTGTCCAAAGATGTTGTACTTTATCTTTAAGCATGGTTTGTATATTAGGGAGACCAAACGTCCTCTTTTACCCGGACATGTCCACTTTTTACATACTGTCTGGGGCATCGGGCTGGGGGGTTATAAATTCATGAAAATATCCGGTTTTCACTGTTTTTCATGGGACCATTAAAAGCGTGTACTTTAATTGACTGGTGCTTTGCACACAATACTACAGTACTTTGTTGCGTGATGTAATTCCCGAGAGGCTGCCTTGTGGGCGGCTCTGCGACGATCAGACAGGAGCAGGGAGCAGATCAGACAGGGAGCACATACAGGGAGCAGATCAGACAGTGGAACAAATACAGGGAGCAGATCAGACAGGGAGCAAATACAGGGAGCAGATCAGACAGGGAGCAAATACAGGGAGCAGATCAGACAGGGAGCATATACAGGGAGCAGATCAGACAGGGAGCACATACAGGGAGCAGATCAGACAGGGAGCACATACAGGGAGGAGATCAGACAGGGACCACATACAGGGAGCAGATCAAACAGGGACCACATACAGGGAGCAGACCAGACAGAGAGCAGATCAGACAGCGGAGCAAACAGCACATACAGGGAGCAGATCGGACAGCGGAACACATACAGGGAGCAGATCAGACAGGGAGCAGCGTTGCACACAAAATGCCGAAGCGTAAGTGCAGCTTTACAGTTGAACTGCAAAAAAAACGTTCCACGTACCGTCCCGGTCGGGACAAGTGGGAGGCGGAGTGCACCGTGTGCAAAGCTAGCACATATGTTTCAGTGTCTAATAACAGTGCTGGAGATCTCAAAGCTCACATGGACACCAAAAAACCTTCTCTTATTACATAGAAAAGGTTTTAAGAGATATTTAGTTGAAGCTGGATTTTGAAGCTGACACAGAATAGGTCATATGTAGAAATTGTTTTCATATTTATTTATTTAAAAAAGAGCTATTATTTTGAAACAGGTTGTAACATATTTAATTTCATTATTGAAGTTATTTTTATACCATTGAGGCTTAATATAGCATGTTCTGTAACTTCTAAGAAGCCTGTCTGAATTTGTTTTTCAAGGCCGGGCCGAGTATCCTCTTTTTTGGAAATCAAAATATGTTCGCCTTTTGTATATTGCTGAAAACACATGGCTTAAACATGTAAAATAGCATGAAAATGGATAAAATTGTTTTACAGCTTAAAACATTTCAAACATGTTATGTCACAAACCAGATGAACACTAGACCTTCAGCTCCTCCAATGAAAACAAGGCTTTGCCCCCCCAAGGCTTTATGATTGGAGAAATGGCTTATATAAGATTTGGGACAATAACAGCCTCCATCCAGATCATTTTAAGGAGGTTCCAGAAACAACAAAAGACAAAAAAAAGAGAAGGACAAAGAACTCTCTGCTGGTAAAGCTTTTGTTCAAGCTTATCTCTACTTTGTTTATGTCCATGTGTTTTGCAAATGTTTAAGACCTCTAAAGAAAGAAAGTGTCAAGTGTCCTGAACTTTCATCGACTAATCTTCATGCTCCTGACATTCTTTACAATATTTTTTGAAAAAGCTAACCAATCAGGGTGAAGGACAGCAATGGTGAAGCTGAACTGTTGACTGTCATGAAGAAAAGACAAGAGCATTGCATGTGGACATAGACTCCAGATACACACATACGCCCTTCTTAGTTACATAAGCTCCAAGAAAAGAGTCGATTTATTTAAGAGGCTCTTACACTGAACTCCCTCTCTCCGTTGAATGCCCTTGTGACGCAAACTGGAGGCAGACAAAAGCAATAAGGTCAGGGATGCTCTGCTAAGTCTGTGCCTGTGTTACAGCAAGAGGGCAAAAAAGAAGGTAAATAAAACACAAGGGAAACCAGTTGTGTGTAAGAAACAATGATAACTAATTACTCTGCCTTTCTTAGGAGTGCTGGGGAATATAGATATGTTGTTGGAGCTGCTGGGTTACCTGGTCCTCAGATCTCTGCAGGGTAAATCCAGACAGCTAGCTAGACTATCTATCCAATCTGAGGACTATGGTTACCTGGTCCTCAGATCTCTGCAGGGTAAATCCAGACAGCTAGCTGGAGGACTATGGTTACCTGGTCCTCAGATCTCTGACAGCTAGCTAGACTATCTGTCCAATCTGAGGACTATGGTTACCTGGTCCTCAGATCTCTGCAGGGTAAATCCAGACAGCTAGCTAGACTATCTGTCCAATCTGAGGACTATGGTTACCTGGTCCTCAGATCTCTGCAGGGTAAATCCAGACAGCTAGCTAGACTATCTGTCCAATCTGAGGACTATGGTTACCTGGTCCTCAGATCTCTGCAGGGTAAACCCAGACAGCTAGCTAGACTATCTGTCCAATCTGAGTTTCCTGTTGACAAGTAAAACTACTTTTGAACGTACACATGTTCCACCAAAACAAGATCCTTCCAGAGGCTATTTTGCAGAGCCACCGTGGCTCCGTCCAGTGCTGAGCACCGCCCATGACGATTGGGATTGGTTTAAAGAAATGCCAATAAACCAGAGCAGGTTTTCTCCCATCCTGGAATGCAGCGTGGACTAGCCAGACCCTCCTCTGTGGCACTGTGGAGGAAGGTCTGGCAATGCAAGACTATGTAGTTAATAAATGTCAGACTGACTGACTGACATGTGATGTGCATTATTTTCAACAATTAGTTTTTAGAAATGTCTCATGATATACTGTCTCTAGAAATGTATTTTTCATTCAACTTTTGTTTTTGTTAAAGAACAATCGCAATACTAAATACTATCGAATCGCAATACTTGTAGAATCGCAATACAAATCGAATCGGTACACACGTATTGTGAAAGAATCAAATCAGGACAAAAGCATATGGTCCCAGCTCTAGTGGTTTTTGTGTGTGTTCTGATGTTGACAGTCCGTGTTTGTGTGTCTAAGACCTGGTGAATTCCATCGCTGGGGGTGTAGACCGAGCGCAGGTGCTTGAGGTGGTCTCTGGTGTGGCTCAGACCTCGGAGCGTCTTGAACATCTCCTCCACCTTGGAATGGGCTCGCTCTGTGGTCAGCTCCTCTGGGTTCGCACAACCTGACAACACAAACACACCTACTTACTAAATGGAAAAAAACGGAATCATATAATGTCAAGAGTGTGACAACAGAGGGAAATGGTTTGCCTTTGTAAGAATGCATCACTTTCAGTGTTCTTTTTTGTTGTTTTTGTACTTCTTTTTCTCTTGTTTGTGCACTGCATCGGCTATTTATACTTTATATTTTTATATTCTTATATTTTATATTTTAATATTTCGTGTCAACACTATAAAGGGGTTTTGCTTCAGTCTCATTGCACAGGTACTACACTTGTGTAAAATGACAATAAAAGCATTCTATTCTAGTGTGACAGGTTGTACACCAGATTCACATAAAATCAGAAGAAAGCCAAACATGCAGAAAAACAATTGCATCTGTAAAAAAAAATAAAAAAAAAAAAGGCCTGTAACATTTTGCTTTTTGCGGGTCATTTTCTCAGCTGGGTGTGCGCTGGAACCAATTATCAAGGTAAACGCATGGCAGCGAGAGGACAAGAGCTGCTTTATTCCAGCAGAAAACACTGCCGTCTAATCAAAAGCTAAATGTTCCCTCCTTTCTAAAGAAGTGCGTAGGGAAGCAAGGGCCTGCTGCGAAATAATAATGACATAGCATGAGATAAAAGGAGAAAAACAGAGAGGGAAGTAAACAGAGGACAGAGTGAGAGAGGACAGAGAGACTGGGAAAGAAGATAGATGATAGTAGCCAAGCAGGGTGTTTACAGCGCTGTTGGCAAAGTAGGTCTGCACTCTGGCACCCGGGCTTCCCTCTGGCGCTGCTCAGGAATGTAGCTGTCTTCTGTTAACAGGACAGTCAGCTGTGGTATAAAGAAATAGAAACCTGAATAAACCCAAACTAAGCTAAGCAAACTCTGAAAGGCTCAAAACAAAGGACAAGGATGATAACTCACTCCACCATCAGAGGTGCAAATCAGCATAGTCACATCAGATGGTGCTTTTTACAAAGCAATGTTGCATATGTGGATTTTAAAATAATCATTTTCAGCCTATGACAATCTGTTCACTGACTGGAACTTTAAGCACTTCCTCCCAGTCAGATGCTTTGAACTTGGTGCTGGGATGAGAAGGTTAAAACTACAGAAGCAACTCAATGTGTCCTCCTCCCAGTCTCTGTTGGTCCACTTTAAGGTATAAAAATGCTTCTATACACTGGCCTATATGCTGACTCATTTGTAAGGGACCATGCACCATTTGCCTGACAAGCCAGAACCACATCAAGATGTTGGGTCTGGGAACTCCCCACTGGCAGGGCTCAATCCGAGGAGCGGGATAAATGGTTGTCTTTCAAATCCCCTCTGCAGGCAATAGGCTAGCGCTACAACCAACCAGAGCAGCGAAGAAGGTGACGTCGTCAGAGCTTTGTTTTCAATGTAACATATAGAAGGGAATTCACGGGGAATCGTCGCAACTCCGCCGTCCTTATGTTAAGCCCGCCCACCAATCTATACACGATGTGATTGGC
The DNA here is from genome assembly GCA_013375575.1 of Percina caprodes. NCBI lineage: Eukaryota > Metazoa > Chordata > Actinopteri > Perciformes > Percidae > Percina > Percina caprodes. The sequence continues at coordinate 1,648,021 of JABXJD010000008.1, forward strand.
CTGACCGGAGAGTTGCTTGACGACCATGGCTGAAAATTACATTTGCTGCCGCTAGGGTGTGTCTACATTTCTAAGCTAATGCACCATAGTAAACACAATTGGAACTTATTGATGACCTGCAACATAATTAGCCGAGAGCAAGACATAAAACAATAAAACATGATATAGGTGAAGCACAACGTCTCACAGTGGCAGTAGCTTAGTCTGTAGGGAGTTGGGTTGGGAACTGGAGGGTCGCTGGTTCAAGTTCCCGTACAGCACAGCTATGGGCTCTTGAGCAAGGCACTGTACCCCCCATCCCCCCAATCGCTCAGGGCGCTGGTCCAGCACTGGCAGCCCACTCAATCTGACATCTTTCCATTTGTGCTGGAATAGGTCCTGAACATGTGTGTGTGTGTGTGTGTGTAGTGATTACTAACAAACCACTATAAATTGTAATTTCCCCACTGGGGATCAATAAAACAGTATACATTATTAGTATTACATCATACAGCCCTACTTTGAAATGAAAGCACAGACAGACAGTTAAAAGACATATGGAAAAACTCTCACTTAATTCACTGCCTGTACATCAATTAAAATATAACTCTTACAAGGATGAAATCGGACCTGCATGAATACATTGCTTCATTTGATTTGGCACATTGTATGTGTTGAATATGTCAATGTCAGGACATTTAGATAACGTCAACTGAACAGCTTGACTTTGTCAGGCTTTAATCTCCTTAGATTTGTTCTCAGTTAGTCCCTTTCCCGTCCCATGTAGACTATGACAGACTTAGCACGGAGAAATCTTTGTTTTTGAGTTTCTGTCTTGGGGAATGTAAAGTGTCTGGCCCGGCGGTTGGCTCTGCCCTGGCTGTGAGGTAAACTCTTAGGAATAACAGCAGGGCTATTTGACGGAGCTGAGCGTGAAGACTCACTCAGATGTGGGTCTTATCTTTCCAGACACCCGCAGAGGAGATCCTACAAAACAAACTACAACTGATGTTTTTCTCAGAGCATTTGTACTGCTGTAAATATAGTGACATGATAAGGCAGTAATCACGTGTTGACAGCTACTGCTTAGATTGGGGGTATATTATATGTGTTTGTGGCAGGAGTTCACTGGCTAGATACATTAGAAGGGTTAGTTGGGAGGAGGTGTGTAAATCTGTGCTTACGGGTCTGCTATTTTGGAGCTGGTTGACTTGTTGCCAAAGCATACAGTGCAGGCCCAGGACCAGTTCTGGGGCTGGTGCAGGCTGAGGCAACCTGTGGTTTAGATGTTGATCGTGGCACAGCAGATCCTGTTTAAGAGCAGCACCAGGTGCTGGCGACCATCCAGCATGGCTGTCAGGCTGAACACCTGTGGCTGAATTCATCTCACGCGACACCGCCACCCACCATAACGGCACCGCACCACACACTGTCTGATAGCTCTCACGCACACATGCAAGCTTGATTCTGGTTTGTTCAAATCCAGTAAGCAGAATAAATGCTTATTTGGGTCTGGCCAAGGTTTCTTCCTAAAAGGGAGTTTTTCCTCACCACTGTCGCACTATGCGTTCTCTTGGAGGAATTACTAGAATGGTTGGGACTTTATAAATTATAGAAGTGTCTCGAGATAACTCTTGTTATGATTTGATACTTAAAATAAAATTTAATTTAATTATTTAACAGCCACCTGTCAACCATAATTTGACTTTATATAATTATACAATTTTTTTAATTTTTTTATCCTGCACTGTAAGTTTTATTCTTGTGTTTTATCTGTTTTTAACTGTTTTTGTGTAAAGCACTTTGAATTGCCCTGTTGCTGAAATGTGCTACACAAATGAAGCTGCCTTGCCTTTTGTGAAAGTGATGGGAAATGGTAAGTACATGTCAAACAACTTAAATGCCACCTACACAGCCCACCTAGTTTAATAGTCAACAACATGTTTACAAAATGAGAATGTAATATCCAAGACTGACTCTGCACTGCACGGTTAAAGAGAGAGAGAGATTAAGGAAAGAGAATGTAGTTTGCTCTTGACACAAGACCAAATAAAAGCCAAGGCAGGAAATGGGTTGATTGAGGGGTTTCCTAATTAGATCTAACTGAGCCGGAGGTGAGCAATAGTTACTAAGAGGGCTGTGAGTGTAACCTGTGACGCTCAAATGCTACCAACCAGAGGTATTAAAGAGGAATGTGTCACTAATGAATGGAGCTGGCTGGGGAGTCATCCAACTCAACAAAAAGAGAGAAGTGATGCATTCAAAGATGAGGCTGAATGTTGTCATTTAAAACCTGCGACAGTATAAGCCGATGTTCACTGCTGAAGTGATGTTGCAGTCAGGTTGACATATGGTGTCAAAGAAGGTTCAGTATGTTTCTGCCATACCTTTTGAGAATGCAGAAAGTGTTGAAATGGAGCAGCACAAAGCTGACTTATTATAAAATCTTGCCTGATCTACGGAAAGCTTTGTTCACTTGAGAAAAATTCTAATCTTATGAGGTAAAAGAAACACAGGAAAAATAACTTGTAAGAAGTCTTTCTGCCTTTTGAAGAATAAGGCTGGCGTCATACTATAGTATGTTATTTTTAACAAACTCCATAAGCAACATAAAAGACATATGTTACTCTGTTACTGTGGTAATTTATGTAAGTCATTAAAAAGGATAGATATATACTTTCATTTAAAAAAAAGAAGAAAAAAAGGCTAAATAGTTTCCTAAACAGCAGTGCCAAATGTTACTCAAACAGGAGTGAGTGGTGTATTTGGTGGGAACTATTTTCAATCTGGGATTAATAAACTTTTGGTAGATACTGGAGGGTGGATCCCAAAAAGGTTGCACGGTTTTTGCGGCCGCTAAGCTGCACAGATAAGACGAAAAGAAACATAATTCCCAAAGGACCAGCAAAAGTAGAAATGCACCCCTTACTGCACTGCCAAGCACATAGCTTCTCTGTGCTATTGGTATGTATGTATGTATGTATGTATGTATGTATGTATGTATGTATGTCTAGGTAATATGCTAACATTAACAAAAACCACATGCAGTTACCAGTTACAGTTGGTGTTAATGAAGCACATTCTTTGTCCTCCCTTTCAAATTGTGCCATCTTCTTTTACACTCCGAAGGTGTGCTTTTGAGACATAGACTATACAAAATAAACAGTCTCAGTGACGTCATCCTTAAGTTTCTAAAGAGCCGAAATGTAGCTCAAAGCGGACGGCTCCCGGTGGCTTCGGCCTTCGCCATCTTGGCAGACGCTCATCCAGTTGTCATGAAGGCTAAACTTCACTTTAGAGACCATAAGAAGTTTATTGCAACAGGCTGTAAACATGTTTTATCCTGCTGTAAAGTTTGGCATTTTAACATGGGAGTATACAGGGATTAACCCCTAACCCTTTTGGAGCCAGCTGCACGTGGCCACTAGGCATTGGCCGGTCACTGGTTTCAAGGTATACCGCAGTTTGAAAAAGTCACAGTTTCAAAACCACTAAAAGTTTCTGTGTGCACTTTAGAAATCCCTCTCCTGGGCGACCTCTAGCTCACCCAGTAAGTATGGAGACTGAGTCCTCTGCAGCGGCCCGGGTTCGAGTCCAACCTACGGCCCTTTTGCTGCGTCCCCCATCTCTCTCCCACCTTTCCTGTCTATCCACTGGCACTATCAAATAAAGCGAAAAATAACCCCAATAATAACTGCATAATAATAATAGTTGCAATACCGTAATGCCGTGAAACCGGGATGATTTTGCTGAAGGTTATCATATTGTCAGAATCTAATACCGGCCATTCCTAGTGGCCACTCAATGAAGTGCACTTTTTGACACGTTGCCTTCATTTTTTAGTACCGGAGGTTGCACTGACAGTCTGGGAAACTAAATCCCTTGCCTGGAGTTTTGAGCAATGCCTCTGCACGTCGTCGTGAGTCAGGACCTGTAGCTCGCGGTTTGGAAATCTCTGGCATTGTCCTGCACACTGTGTTCTTGGCACAGGGGAAACATTTATACTTTGCCACATGGATAATTGCAATCAAATGCAAAAGGAAAAGGGCAAATTGCACTCAGCTGCAAAGTTTTATGGGCGTGTTGGCTCTGCAATATCTTTTGTGAATCAGACCTTGAGACGAGGGAGATAGCGGCTGCAAGTGATGCACAATTCATGCTGCTATCAGCGTCTGTAATCTATGATTTGGGAATTTGCCTGTGAGTATTTAGAGCAGTGGGACAGTGTATGTGGCATTGACTCAAAATACACTGCAATGCTAATTCTTGCACGTCACCCAGTGCAATAATGTGGCATATTCAAGTAACTTTAATAGTTTGAAGCTCTACATTCTATATTCTATTCTATAAAAATATAATGTGTAACTTTGGCTAAATTCATTAATTATGTTCGTCTTTTGGGAGATTTGTCTATATTAAAAGAAAATAAGACAATGTTGCTACTCTTATCTTTTAATGCCAAAACTAAAACTGAGCTCTAATAAAAAAAAAAAAAAAGAAAAAAAAAAAAATCACTTCACCAGCGTATAATATTACACACTAATTGAAAAAACAGAGGCTGGATACACAATGTGTGTAAATAATCAAGCGGCAAGAAAAAATGAAATGTGGAAGTAGGAAGGCATTTGAGTCCATTACCTCCGCCACACAGTTTACAGGAAATGTGGCTTCTGCTAAAGAACACAGGGAACATTAAATTAGAAAGTCTGTTTCCTCAACAACCCTCAAAGCACTGAAACAACTCACCATCTTAGCCTGACAGCACAATCAAAACTAATCGCTATGTACTTATCCGTGGAATGTAGACAATGAGTCTACTTATAAATATCCCCGCTTATTTTGATACATGATCAAAAATTCTATTCTGGTCTGAGAGTATGTGATTTTTAGAGAGCGGGCGAGAGAGAGAGAGAGAGAGAGAGAGAGAGAGAGAGAGAGAGAGAGAGAGAGAGAGAGTACATATTTTGTAGAGTTTGTAGAAGAATGTGGAAGGGTGGGAAGCAAAATATCTTTGCATTCTGAATGAAAGGGGAGAGACAGAGGTGCTGGGTTTTTCAGAGCTATGTGTTCGTCATGTCCCTCTTCTCTTACATGATGCTAGCTGTCACCATGGCAACTATGTCACCTCTAGGTCAGCAGAAAGTGACGTCCCCGTGGTGCTGTTATGAGACTGGCCTAAATCTGTACTGAGGAAACATGCGCATATAAGGTTAGAAGACGTGCATTTACATCTGATTTTAACTACAGCAGAAAAACATATTTCATTTAGAAGTTTAACCCTCCTGTTGTCCATAAATGTCCATATTTAAAAAAGAAAAATTACCAAATTACCAAGAAAATATCATGGATGGTTCCAGGTTTGCAAGTACAATTAAAAGAAATCTACACACTAAATATTGTACACACTTAAACACAGTATACTGTATTTGTTTGCACTTCTCATTGCTGATATGTGATGAGTTGGAATAAAGAATTGTCCCATTAGATCATTGAAAGGAACCTAATGCCACAAGAGACCTGGAAACATGACAACCTTATGCAACTAGCAATGTCAAAGTCTGACTGATCAAGTAAGGTCCACAGTCGTCTGAATCCCGGTGTTAAACCTTAATCCTTTCCTGAGAGAAAACACAAGACCTGTTAATCTGGGCTGCTTTATAGACTCTTTAGGAAGTGCTGAACAATGCTCCTCATGCTGATTTACACACACATGCCACGCACGCACGCATGCACGCACGCAGACAGACAAACAGACAGACGCACACAGACAGACGTGCACACACACACACACACACAAACACAATTTTATTTATCGCAATTAATATCATCGCAATATTCAACAACGTTATCGCAGATCACATATTTTCCTCATATTGTGCAGCCCTAACATGCGCCCACACACACACACACACACACACACACACACACACACACACACACACACACACACACACACACACACACACACACACACACACACACACACACACACACACCTGCTGCAGGGGCCTGAGTGTTCCCAGTTGATGTGATTAATTACAAGCTGAGGAGGGTGTTATCTTTTAGCCGCGCCACTCATGAAGAAAACTTTTCATGGTTGGAGCAAACCACAGGCAGCCCAACCGTGGAGAACAGAGGGGTCTGCATGTAAACACTGTCTCCTTAGTGCTTCCATGTCAGCTGGGTGGTTGGGTTAGTGGACGGGCATGTGGGCTGCACAGTCGCTTGGCAACACAGCCCTCAGATATTAGGCTGTCTGGTTAGTAGTGAGCAGATCAAACAACAGGCGTGTAGGACTCACCCACCAAGGGGGGAAACACCTTGTCACTGCCAAAGGGAGTGCCTGCCTGCGTGTGTGGGTGTGATCAATGACAAAGAAGAATGAGAGTACACGTGTGTATTGCTAAACGTGAGCGTGTGTGTCTGTGTGTTAAAAGAGATGAAGGTACGTAAGAGCAGCTTAAATCACAGGGCAACGTATCTGCTCAATTAGGGAGTAGCAGCCGCTAATTTCCCATCTGGCTTAAGGTCTTTTAAAGCAGGTGGTTGACACACACACACGATCATCAAAAAGTTGTTGGACATTGCCACTGAGATCTTAATTATCTTTATTTCGGATACAATGCTTTTACATACTTTCTAAAAGTCACAATACAGCACTTCATAATAAAGTGATCACATGCTATGGAGTCACATGTTTCTCTTTTTCCATTTTTAAATACCTAGATTCTCCCAGACTACGTCTGATTTATGAAAACAGTATTAGCAGCGGCAATGAAAATGTTCACGTTTGATGCTAACCCAGGGCTCACTCTTTGATTTTGTTCCTCGTGATTTGTGTTTCACCTCGCTGTCGTCTGCTATTAGCTGGACTATCAGACTCTCTGAATTTCACTTTGATCCTATGTAATTACAGTGCTGTATGTTTGCAAGTGTGTGTTAGCGTGTGTGTGTGTAACAAAGGTGGTGTGTATCATAATTCCGGTGGTTACAGTGTTTCAAGCGGGGTTTCGAGGTAAATCAGGGAAATCTGGCAAGGCGCAAAGAATGCCACCAACTCTAGACAAAGACAAAATTACAACACTGCACGCAATGCAACATGAGTCAACTCCTTCACATGGGAAGGAGGGGACTCTTCTCCCCTCTGTGTGTGTGTGTGTATATATTAGTGTGAGTTATAGTGGGATGTTAAACAAACCCTATTCCACATCAGTTGTACTGTGGCTGTCTGGCTGACTGGATATACAGTGTTTGCTCTCATGTCTCATACATTTCCGCCTGGTTACATAACTGCATCCCAGAGGAACACCAGGTGCTTATTCGCATGTCTCCTGCAGCCGATTGATTGCATACACACATCAAGTAACGCATACAAATGTTGCACTCACACTACGCGTGTGTGCATATTAAAAAAATGTTATGGCCTGAACGCTGTCAACGCTGGAGAAGCTTTTGTCTAGTTATGGGAGGAAAAGCACGTCTCTTCCCAGAATCCCTCTGTGTGTGATGGTGCCATTAATGAAAAACAAAGCTTTGAGCTACAGACATGCTGTGTGGCTTTACTTGAGCTAAATACTAACCACATCCATCATGCTACAGTGACACACATTAACAATGCTAACATGCTGATGCTATGCAGCTGTAATCTTTACCATTATCACATTCTTACTTCAGTGTGTTAGCATGCTAACACTAGCTAATTAGTACTAAACACAATGCACAGCTGAAGGGAATGTCAATAGTTTTGCAGGTGTTCAGGCAAATAAGTTTTGACCTGATGATGCATATTTTGTACATATGCAGGTCTATGATATGTATGGTGTATATACTATTAATATGACTTGAATTCAGCATAGTATTTTAGAAGCAGAGTGACGGTGCAGCCCTAAAACGTTCAGTGGCTCAAAGATTATCGGCTAATGAAATTACTGATTGGGGGGGGGGGTTTAACACTTTTGTTGCAAGGCACTGTATCCGTGTCACAATGTCATTATAAAGGTCTGATCCTAGAATCGCCCATGGCTCAAACTAATTAAATTTGAAGTCATATCATCATTACAATGTAAGGCGGTACTTTAAATACCATTACCTTGTATTGGTTTAAATGCAACTAAAAAGTAATCTAAGTATCTAATGTAAGTAATCTACTGTTAGGAATAAAAACCTGACACTGCTGAGCAGTGCTTTACACTCACTAATGCTCATCAAAGTGTGTAGAACACACGTTTTGTAATGAAGGAGCTAAAACACACCGGGGATGTCATGCAAAGCTCTGAAAAGTGTATGTGCTCTTGTGTTCTCAGGGGGTCTGAGTTCATATAGTGTCACGAGGTCTTTATCGGGCCAGTCTGCAGGATTTAGGTTTCTGTTGGTTGACATGGCAACCCAATACTTTCACATATACGGAAAAGACTGTGTGCACAGAATACACACAGCATGGCTCATACAATCTCAGGATCCCTCTCTTTGTGTCTGTGGGCATTCAAATGTGTTAGTATGTGCGGTACCTGTGCAAATACACGTGTGTGTGTGTTTGTGTGTGTGTGTGTGTGTACAGTGGTGCTCAAAAGTTTACATACACATGCTTAAGTTGACTAAAAAGAGGAATAAAAAAATCATGTGTTGGAAATTTATTTTAATACCTAAATTAAAAAATGAGGTAAAATCCAACCTTTAAGGACACCAATTTTCTTTGTGAATGAATAACGTATTGTAAATAAATAAATGTTCTTATTTAAAATACAGGGGTCATAAGTATACATACCCCTATGTTAAATTCCCATAGAGGCAGGCAGATTTTTATTATTAAAGGCCAGTTATTTCCTGGATTCAGGATATTATGCATCCTGATAAAGTTCCCTTGGCCTTTAGAATTAAAATAGCCCCACATCATCACATACTCTTCACCATGCTTAGAGATAGGCATGGGATACTTTCTATAAAATCATCTCTCAATGCAAATCAAACCAGGTATTAGTCTAACTGAAATAAAACCATGCCTATCTCTAAGCATGGTGAAGAGTATGTGATGATGTGGGGCTATTTTAATTCTAAAGGCCAAGGGAACTTTATCAGGATGCATAATATCCTGAATCCAGGAAATAACTGGCCTTTAATAATAAAAATCTGCCTGCCTCTATGGGAATTTAACATAGGGGTATGTATACTTATGACCCCTGTATTTTAAATAAGAACATTTATTTATTTACAATACGTTATTCATTCACAAAGAAAATTGGTGTCCTTAAAGGTTGGATTTTACCTCATTTTTTAATTTAGGTATTAAAATAAATTTCCAAAACATGATTTTTTTATTCCTCTTTTTAGTCAACTTAAGCATGTGTATGTAAACTTTTGAGCACCACTGTATGTGTGTCTCTTGCAGTTTTTCCACTGGCTTTTCCTGCTATGTGAAATAGGAGAGCTTTAAATAACAGCGAGCATTCAGGAAGACTTGCTGACATTGTAGGAGCAAAAGGTATTTTAATATGAAATTGGCTGGCTATAAAAACATTATGCAATAAAAAGAAACTAGCACCTCTTTACACAGACACTCTTACATGCTTTTTAGAAAAATATAAATGTGACCTTGTCTGCAAGAATATTTTTCATGAATCCTACACCTCCATCTCCTTTTAATACTTTCTTGAGGACTTTATTGTATAATAACTATAAAAGCAACGGTTCCTTGACCCATAACATTAAAGTAACAAAGTCACAGTGCTGTAAGCATGGCACGGGAAACTGCTACAAAAAAACTTTCCTCAGTATAGAACTTTAAAGTACTTTTCAAACACTAAAGTTCATTCTTTTATTTATACATGTCGTAAATCCAAAAAAACATTCAAATAACCTCGCATTTGGAAAAAACACCTCTTTCCAGCCGGTCAGGCACTGAACCCAGCTGAACCTGCAGAGTGTTGTTACCCAATCGTACCTGCATGTGTGTGGAAGAATGTCATTAGCACTGTGATGACTGAGTGTGTGTATCTGCCAAGCCAGGACAGAGAGAGTGCTTTTCTTTTTTAATTTGGTCAAATATGCGGTGCTGGGTGCACACTCATTTTTTTTTGGCAGTGTGCACACACTCCAACACAAACTTTGAATGTATGTCTATGTGTCTCCTAACTGGTAAAGGGACACTTTTCATCACTCCTCAATTCATGATCATTCCTGAGGTGGGGCGTCATCAGACATCAGGCCATTCCACACAGAAAGGGCTCACAGTGAGATAATCATGCAGAGTTGACCAGCTCCCTCTGTAGCTCAAAGAAAGGTGGTGGGCCCTTCAGTGCTTCTGGCAAAACTGGAAGTAGAGCCACACTATGAGCCAAAGTAAGGTTATTCTGCCCCCTACAGGACAAGAGGGACAGTGCAGACAGTGGACCGTCTGCACCATCCTTAGGACGTACTACATGGCAGCTTGTTTTGCAGTCAGAGTTCAGCTGAAAGAATAAGTGTGTAGTACAGCTGCAGGACTTTTGGAGGATTTAGGACACAGTCTGTCACAGTGGTGGAATGTACAGTAACTGAGTACATTTACTCAAGTTCTGTACTTAAGTACACATTCTTTTCATGCCACTTTCTACTTCTACTCCACCACATTTCAGAGAGAAATATTCTACTTTTTACTCCACTACATTCATATGCTAGTTACTTTATATGTTAAGATTTTTGCCCATAAAACACATGTAGTTTCTAAAATATGTTTTATTATAAATTAAACTAGCCAACAATATATAGACCCATATAAGTCCAGCTGAAATGATTAGCTGTTTAAACACTTAGGTCATTGACAGAACTGTGAGGAGGTTTCTGCATTACTTTTAAAACTTTAAGTACATTTTCCTGGTGATACTTTTTTTTCTTCCTAAAGTAACATTTTTAATGCAGGACTTGTACTTGTAACAGAGGATTTTTTACAGTGTGGTTAGTGAATACTTCTTCCACCACTAGGCTCTGAAAGGCAAACCATTATTAGGGTACAGGGAGCCTACTAAATGTTTTTCTATTGGTGATCAAAGGCAACCGTGTGTGTGTGTGTGTGCATGCGTGCGTGAGAGAGAGAGAAAACGGAAAGGTGTGTCAGCTGTTTTTTGGTTGACCATACAGATTTTATGTTTTTTAATGTTATCTGTTGAAGTGTGAACAGACAATAAAGTTTTATCCTTTCTTATCTTCACTTAACGGACTATATACCATGCAGCTCAGGTTGTACAGCTATTAGTCCTAATGTTAGTGGTCCAGTGCACAGCTCAACATGTCGCTCTGGCCTTGACCAAGAACACAATTTTCAAGTGTGGAATTACAAAACTATTATCTGTAATGTGTATATTTCATTAATATGTCCACATGTGCGTTAAAGGACACTATAATGCAAAAACTAGCAGAACAAAAACAACTGTCACAGGTCAGAGACGCTCGGTTAATGCTACTGAAAGTTGTACCTGCTTGACAAAGCCAATAAAGTCAGTTGTAAAAAGACATGCACAGCACCCGAGCAGAAACATTCATAACACAAAGACTGCATTTTCATACAACACAATCAGCAGCCATAAGCTGCAATGGCACCGACCTTTAAATGATCAGTCTCTGTTGGCAAAAGCTACGGCACAATTTCAACTTTTCTGCCATTGTACGATGGGACCGAATGCTAGTTTGAGAGAAAAAGAGCAGAATTTATTTGTGTGATCGATATAAATCTGGGCTTCTCAAAGCCAGGACCAAAGGACAAGTTAATCCAGAGCCAGGGCTAATTTTCTAATTCAATTTTTTTTTCTATTGATCAATAAATTATGAGGGACGTTGAATATACACCAAAAAACAATCTCCGTAAAAAAATTCCAAAAAACGTTGAAAAAAGTTGAGACAAATTGACAAAAACGTAAAAAAAGAATCCTGAAAAATTGAATTAAAATTGGATGCGGAGCTTTGAGAGATATGTTTGATATAAATCATTTCACCGCACATTTATGAAAATAGTAGAAAAAAGTTTTTTATAACTCCAAATGTACAACTGTTACTAAACAGGTTTGTCATGTGAATATACATCTATTCTTTATCCTAGGGAACACACACACACACATTATGTAATCATAGCCACCTGTGATTCTGTACGAGCCTGTGAATAATGTGAATGAGGGTTTTTCTTTCTGACGTCATCTTGAGGCCTGAATATGTACATTTATTACAAACAATAATCGCCGTGTATATAATATCAAAACGACATGATGGTAACTGGTTTAACATCTCAACAATTTTTGAACCAATGCGACTTCAATGGCCCAAATGTCTCGGAGGGTCAAAAAGTCTAAAAACAAAAAAAAGGAGGTCAAAAACCTGTTTAAAATGAGTAAACAAGGACTTCCTCCCTGAGGGTAAGATCTGCACCTGGACTTCTCGTTACTGCTGCGCTCCGAGGACGGCTCAGCACCAAAGAACACATGTGGCCCGGAGGAAACAAGCTCATAATGCACGCACACACACACACACACTCACAGTTCTGGGACAATGTATTGGCCAATAGGGGTTAAATAAACCACCTCCTAAGTTTTCATGAGTAACCGTAGTGACATTGCCTTCTGTTGAAGTATCATAAGTGTTGAAAAATCTTGGCCAGGTTGGGTCAGTGGTAGAATGGGCGCACGTGTACTGAGAGGATTATGCCTCGACGCAGAAGTCCAGGGTTCGAATCAGACCTGTGATGATTACCTGCATGTCCCCCCCCCCCCTTCCTACCTAACTGTCCTGCCAAAAATTAAAGGTAAGAATGCCGCCCCCAAAAAAAGGGTTGAAAAATCCACAAACTCTCACTCTCACTCACTCACAGTTGTATGACGTTTCCCTGCTGCTCACAGAGCAGTCTCACAGTGCTGCTGGAATCAGTGTAACGTCCGCTCCATCCGTCCACAGGGAGGGACCAGGATTTATTTATGACTCACTGACACTCTGAGCCTCTTCAATTTCACAGCTCAAACAGCTTGTTTGCTTCCCCTCTGCTCCGACTCTGTCACATTCATCTCCCACTATCAGCGGCGATACAAACGACTGGCCTTTTTCTTTTTTTCTGTGCCAGTATGCCTTTCGTTTCACATCCTATATTGCACTTTTATGTGCAAGACAGATGCGCGTGTCAGGTTAGAATAACCCGTGTTATCATCATTATAAAGACAAATGTTTGGCCTCTAACATGCGAAAAGAAGCAAATGGGATAGCGCTCTCTCTTTATGTGTTTCTCTTATGTTTCTTTCCATTCCGTCTCCCTAAGGTCTTCACCTGGGGGGCCTTCAAGGCTCTGCCAAACACCATGGGGAGCAAGCCATTAATCAAAGGAGGAGAGGGTGGCAGGGGTGTCCTCTCCCTCCATGTTTTTTCCAATCCTCTCCCTCCCTTTCCAGCATTTTAAATCACTCACAGTCTGAGGAATCATCACCCTCAAAGCCCCTCCCCCTGTGCTCCACAAGAGTAATGGATGGCTGAGACACACATACAAATAGGGCTGCACAATTAATCTCAATGTTATTGAACTTGCAATGTGGACTAGTGCAATATCCAAATCGCAGGAAGGGGGCGTGACATTTGTTAAAGGCAAAATATGTGTCAAACCATTCTGAATAAAGTATTGTGGTGCTGCAGAAACCTCCCAGCCCCACAGACTAAAGAAAAAACATGTTTTCAATGAAAATGAGAATATTGATTCACAAACGATCCTTCCCTCTAATATCGTGAATCGTATCGCAATATCAGTCAAAAATAACCACAATCAGATATTGTCCTCCTATCGTGCAGCCCTTTATACAAACACACATATAAACAGAAATGCAAGTTAATAAAAAAATAAAAACATCTTGCAAAACAGTTTAAAGAGATGTTTAAATAGTGATCACCTGCTTATGAAGACAGAGAGTCACTGTTGGAGGAGAGGTCCAAAGGGGGCCAGCTCTTATTTTGACAGTGCCCCCCCCCCCATCCTGTAGAAAATGGCCTGTGTTCTATTTGTTTTCCTGAAGAGAAACATCTGAACATCTGTGGTGTTCCTCGGAGCAACATGCTGGGCTAGAGTTACAAGCTGCACCGGTGCACAAGAATGCATTAAACACATGTGCACAGTCGGACACATAAACATGCACACACAAGCATCAGGAGGGAGACAAACAAACAAATGTAAGGATGTTCAACTGAGAATGATGTACTCTATCTCTGCTGCAGCATATATCTATTTTATTCTTAATAGGCAATGCAAAATCGACACGTTTTATTACCAGACGAACACTTCAAAGGCAGCCTGAGGAATGTCGCCTAATGCCGGGACTGTTGGGGCACAGCACTGGGAATGTGTATGGAAGTGTGTGTGGCAGATATAAGCTTGTGTATAAGTGTATAAAAAATAGCTGGATGGACAACTTCATTGTTTTCTGGCTGTATCTGGAGTTTGTGTTGTCTTAGTATGTATTGAACCAAGAAATCCAAGGCTCATAAAAGCAAATATTGTGTAAGCACTAACATATTTCACTTGGCAAAGAACATCTGGCCTTTGTCAAAGACCTCCTTTTTCTAATTAAAAAAAAGAAGGCATCATGCCCTTTTTTGCTATGAGAAGTGATAAGAGTATGGGGAACAGCAATGGCGACGGCGTTTTAAGAACTTCAGCGCAGCCGTGGAGGTAAGAGAGATACTTTGATTGCAGAGAGGAGATCTGGGCTTATCTGCGCTCTATTCATTTTCACACACTCTCGGCTGATGCAGATCTGGACACGGTCACTAGGGCGCACTGTTACACTGCTCACTGAACCCTAACAAAAACACACCTACACCGGCCCCCACTCTTAAACGCACTGCTGCCACGACTGAGCTGTTTTCTCTCGTTCTCCTGAGACCGATTTTTTTGGTGTGTTTTTGACTGTGTCCAACCTCTCCATCTCAGATAATACTGCAAGGTTGTGGCCCAGATGTGAGGCACCAACTCGAAACCTGCTAAAAAAAAAACCACAGTCACTTTCCCTTCTCCTCTGATCCACATGTGTTTTTCAAAGAACCACAAAAAAAAACAGAAGTTAAACATTGTGTGGAGCTAAGTACTAATATATGTCAGGTTTTCAGTTTAAAAAAGAAACACAGCCCACATTTACATGTGCATGTACGTATAATTAACTGCAATCTTAGTTGGAATAGAGAAAAACAACACAAAGCTGAGGCAACAAACATATCATTTCAATGTGTCCCTTTGTTGGTGTGCATTGCAGTGCTCATGCCCCAAAATGTGTACAATGATGCCTTTAACTTCCTGATGCTCCTCTGTTATGATACCAGGCTTTTGCATGTTCACTTTCAAGCCCACTACTCAGGGGGACAATTTATGGTGGCCCATTTCTTAGGTGTGTGTGACATGTAGAATTGTCAAAGTACAGCATTCTTCAAACCACATCTGGGAGGGGCTGTGTGTTAAATAGAAATTGCAACCTGTAAACTGGCAATGATGGTTGAAAAATAAGAGGCCTGAGCTGCCTTGCAATAGCATATGTAGCACTAATACACTATCATACTGGACACAGGTTGACATTTGAGGGAGACACTGAGGCAGAACAGCTGGACCCAACCCTGTGACATAAAGACAAGGTAAAGGAATTCTTAGACAGCATAATATGTAGGATCAAAGCCAAATGCCACGCTGTTATACAGATATTAGAAGATGAATACCATTTTCAAACATGATAATGGTATTCATCTTCTCATCTCAGGTAAGTGTCCTCTAGGTAATCACACCAGTACTATCAAGAGACACAATTAAAACCGCGCTGCAAAATCTACTAATCCAACATGTGGTTGTTAAAGCTGTTAAAGATACAGGTATGTTACAGAAAGTACACTTTGTGTTTAATAGAGAACGCGAGCAGCCATCCACAGGAGAGCAGACTGGTACCATGGGGGGAATTTATTAGCTTCTATACACTGTATAGGCTCTGTCTGACATGTTTGCCAAAATTGAGTTAGTTAGGTAAATATACTCTATAAGTAAATGGACTGTTCTTATATAGTGCTTTTCTAGTCTCAACGACTACTCAAAGTGCTTTTACATTGCACAGGGACCATTCACACACATTTATACACTGTGGCCGAGGAAGAAAATGTCACAATTTCTACAAATTACAACCCTTCCCCATTCAGCTCACTGGATTCTGAACACTTAGAGCATCAGTATCCTAAAACTTGTAAATATAAACACTTAAACTGGTACACAGTATACTAATTGACCCATTGTGGCCAATTGACAAGCTATGACCCAAAATATTTTATTCCACAACATACTCCTTGCTGCACAATATAAATAATACAAATATTCCATGCTACACTACAGCTATGTAGGCTCCAAAGTCATCCAAAGCCCTACAAGTGTGCGTCAGATCAATGGGGTTGTAAGTGCTTATAAGCCTGGTGGCAAATATTCAATCCCACACACTAGGAAGCGTGATGATGTGATAATGTGCATGGCAGCCCTGAGTGTAGCCTGGCTGCTCCAAGCCCTCACCACCATGCTACCCAAGAGCTGGAGAAGAGGCACGGCTACGGGCCAACCACACTGCTGGGGTTAGCGCTAATGAACTATGGAGCATGGGTGCAGTAATTCATCTCCTCTGCCAAGGCTGCATGATTTTCCAATGAAAATGAACCAGACGCAACTGAGAAACATCCATACAACAAACGATCTTGGATGTAACTCCTTGTGGTTTGTGGTTATTCACATACAGTAACATAGCACATAGACAATCAGTCAATTATAATATTTTAGCACAAAGATGCTAAATTATATGATTTGAGGGTACAAATTAGACAAATTCGTGGATAAAATGAGAATTTCTTGGCACATATGTTGTTTTTTCAAGCAGGAATTATAACCTCAAGTGGCTGTAGTAATTATGACAGGAGCAAAGCAGAAAGTGATGTGACAAAAAAATAAGAGCACCAAGTTCTGCATAAGAACTGGAGATCAGTCGCTGTGTTCAGTACATGTTGAGCCGTGGCGGGTGCGCATGCATGTTCCTCTGTAGGCTGGCTGCACCTACAGAGTAACACAGTGTGTGACTGCTGTTCCGTTATATTGCACTGAAGTAAGACGACTTCCAATCATTTTTAAGTACTACTTACCAAGACAAGTTTTTATATGATATGGAGGATCAGCTAAGGAAAGAGGCTACCCACAAGCCATCTCTCTGATGAACAGCTGACTACTGACCCACAGTGTCAGGTTAAATTCTGGTCAATAACCCAGTAACACTGCCTCCAATCAGCACCTGTTTACTGGTTCCACTATTATTCCACTTATTTAGTATTATTCATCATTCCCATATCTCACTTATTATTTATTATTAACTTATCATTCCCATTCTCATCTCACTTATTATTTGTTATTTATTCATCATTCTCATTCCCTATTTCAGAACTGTTCATAATGTTCATACTGTTCATATTATAATATAATAACATAATACTATTTATCCCAGTACCCTTTGCACTCTGTTCCACATTTAAATAATTTTTGTTGGACTCTTTATTGCACTCATGCCTCTATATTGTTCTGTTTCTGTTTAGAGTATGTATATATTAGTGTGTATATATTGTTTGTTTGTTTTGAATGTGTAAGCACATTGTGAGCAACTATGCTCAAAAGGAAAATTCCTCGTATGTGTCTTCATACCTGGTCAATAAAGCTGATTCTGATTCTGATTCTACAGATCAGTGCCAGCTCTGTTAGCAGATCTGTAGTTCTAATAAGACATATCTGTAGGGACACAGGAGCGGGACAAGTTCCCTAGTGTTGCTTTAAAAATGATTGTCAGGAGAGGAGGGCAGAAAGAAAGAAAGCCAGAAGGCAACTCATATTCACAGCATTATTTCAGAACAGGAGGACTCTTCAAGGGTCATTGGTAAGACGGCAGAAAACCATGTCCTTTAACTATCAGATACCTAAAGCATATGGGCCTTGAAAATCCTACATTTCTTTTTGAATGCTGCAGTTCTTCCCAGCCATTTTGTGCCCTTGTCCCATTTCAAAAATCTCCATTTGAGGGTGCAGGAGAGGGTTTTCTGTAAATGTACACCTCCTGAATGAATAAGCACTTCCTGTTGCAGTCAGCGTTGGGGTTCACACAGGGGGGGTTAGACTCTGAATGTCTCGTTCTCTCCGTTTTCTTTCCCAAAACTAAGAAAAGAAAAAACGACGACTCAAACAGCCAGGAGCAGGATTTTCAGTTCACTTGCAGACTCTTAACATGAAGCTAAAATCTCACATACTTATCAAATTATAGTAAGGCTCTATTACACAGACTTTATTGGAGCGTACATCAAATTAATAGCCAATTTTACAACTACAACAGAAACACTTGGTTCCCATTAAATCACCCAATGTAAATGGAGAACTTTTGTTTCATAAGTAAAGTGGAGATGGAGAGATAGAAGAAAACAATGGGAGAGGAGGACTGGACTATTTATTTACCGAGTGCAAGGCAAAAAAAGAAAAGAAAAAAAGTTGCCTCCAATAGTGAGGACAGAAATGCTCCCACAACGCCTGCTCATACACACACACACACACACACACACACACACACACACACACACACACACACACACACACACACACACACACACACACACACACACACACACACACACACACACACACACACACACACACACACACACACACACACACACACACACACACACACCACCCGTTAGACAGGAGGAGGACAGACAGATGAGAGGGTGGTGTAGCTGATGAAAAGACATGATTAACCTTTGATCTCCTCTCTGTATCGTGTGTGTGTGTGTGTGTTTTGGAAAGTATGAGAGAGAATGTGTTACGAGAGAAGAGAGAGAGTGTGTGTGTCTCTCGAATGATAACCATGCTCAGCTGCTCCCATGGGAGACAGAGATAGATAATGTTGACGCTGTTCAGATCCTCTGATAGTGGCAGCAGACATGGAACAGGGAGGAGGAGGAGGAGGTCGGTGGTGGTGGCTGTGTGTGTGTGTGACTGACATGTTGGTAGGGGTGGATGTGTAGCCCTTACCCTCTGTTGGTCCCTGGGCGCTGCAGGTCTGAATAACGCGCTGAGAGGGACATAGGGGTGGACAGGAGCCAAAAAAGCCCCCAAAATGTTAAAAACCCCCTTATTTTTTACGTCGATGTGACGCTTACTGTAGTAAACCGCAACATACACACGTGAGCCCCGTCTCTGTGGGTAAGATAGAAATTTGGTCTGTGCTTAATATTATCGAAGTACTCAGCCCTACCTGGGACAAAGCATGGGAACGCAGTAGTGTTGTGCATTATGTACATATGTCGTGTGCGTATGTCAAAGTGAGAGTGAGACAAGAATTGAGCAATGATGCATGTGGGAAAAGAAGAGAGAAAATGTGAGTGTGTGTCTGTGGGAAAGCAGAAAAGAGAGATTAGTTTCTATATGCACTGGACAATGCCTTGTGTATTTGTGCGAACAAGTTCATGCATGACAGTTTGTTGACTCTACAAAGCCATTACTGCACGGTCACACCGAGGAAATACACATTTGATTGGGAGAGACAGAGTTATGGGTTTCATTTGATACCTGAAAGCCAAATAAACAAATCGGGGGCCTGCCAAAACTGAACCCAGACCAATAAACTCCAGTGATATCTGAGCTGCTGGGTCTGTTTACTGGCTCATCAGTCAACACAAAGAAAGGGCATGTACACACGGACACATCCAAACCTGGCTGCTTTTTACAATAATCTTTCCTGTACAACACTGCTGCATCAGATCTACATCTTTAGACATATGTTATCTGTAGAGATATTTAGAGCTACTATTGCATGAAAGAAGAGAGGACCCATTCTGTGTGAAATCCAGTTTGAAATGACTTGTTTTCAACCACGAAGACGTCTTCGATGGCCACGAGTCTCTGTGTAGGCTATAAGAGGGGCGGTGCGCAACAGAAAACAGAGATTGAAGCCACATGTTGAGGCGCAGCACAGATGGATTGATTGACCTAGAATGCTTTTTTTCTTCTCTTTCTAAAAGTTCCACAGCAAAACCAGAGCAGATGACAATGGACGATTGAGCTGATTTAAGGGATTCACTCTTTCTCCCCCCCCCCTCTTTAATTCTTGTACACTCATTTGGTGCTCCCCCACTGCTAGTACCAGGTCTAGTACCAGAACGTCAGCCACATTCGGCTGTTTGCCAGAAGACACCTTTGGTGTTTTTCCATTACATGGTACCGGCTCGACTTGACTCCACCGCGGTGCCCCGTCCTCCTTTTTCCATTACCGATTGGTACCGCCTCATGCGTGAGGCGAGCCGTGGCTGGTTGTCATAGCCAGAGGTGGGTAGTAACGAGCTACATTTAATCCGTTACATTTACTTAAGTATGTTTTTGAAAGAATTACACTTCTAGGAGAAGTTTCAAATCACTATACTTTTTACTTGAGTAGATTTGTGAAGAAGAAACTGTCTTCCTGCGCTACATTAGGCTATAATGAGCTTGTTATTTTTCTTTTTACCTCTTCGGTACTCTACGCGTCACTGTTTTTATCCCCCTCCCCTCCTTGCCGCGTACGCCTCATTTGAATGTTTTATTTTGACAGAGAGAAAGAGAGACTTCTGCTAAAGGCTCTACCTCGTGACGGTGTTTCACCAATCAAATGTAGTTGTGCAGTCACATGACCATACTCAATCTCATCGGCGGGACAGGTTAGCTTTACAGGTGTAGCAAAACAAATGTCTGAATCAACCGTCGGCATGGCAACACAGCCTCCCCGGCCTTATTAGGAAACCATGGTTACCTTAGTAAAAGTATAAAACAGCAGCTACATTATGTGGTGTCTTCTGTGTATAATTCAGACGTTACTCAACAGGTACTCAGTACTAGTTTTTTCACCAAGCACTTTTTTACTCTTGCTCAAGTAATTATTTGGATGACTACTTTTTACTTTTACTTGAGTCATATTATTCTGAAGTAACAGTACTTTTACTTGAGTACAATTTGGCTACTCTACCCACCTGTGGTCATAGTGACGAACGTTTTATTCCCCCTTCTCTCGCTAGCAATGATGCTAGTGAGAGGTGATGCGGTGAATAGTGACGATTCTCTCCGACCAATCAGCAGTCTGCAGGTTGTCACATCACCTTTTGGTATTTCCTCAGCTCGCTTGGAACCCCGACTGAGGTAGTACTAAAAAAAGTACTTGTTGGCAGGTACCAGGGACTTTTTTTCATAATGGACAACCAAAGAAGGCCATTAGAGTCGAGGCAACTCGAGCAGGTACCATGTAATGGAAAAACGGCAATACACTTTAACTGTGGCTCCCACTCATCTACTCAAACACACACTATTGTGCTTGCGGGTTGACTTGTTCTCTGCGCAGGAGAGGGATAAGGTGTTGCCTTCATCTCTGAGTCCCAGACCTACAATTGCTTTTCGAGAATGGGATGACGTTCTGATGCGGCTCTAAAGGGACAGTGGCATGCAACAGTGTGCATCAGTGTGTAATCCCCGGTGAGAAGTAGGCTGCAGAGGGATGAGACAAGTCTTACTCAAAATTAAAGGGGAAAAGTGAAAGATGTTACAGGTTGGGAGAGCGTCATGGGAACTAAAAACACAGTGGCATATACTAAGAGACTCTTAGAGCAGATACTGGGAACACTTCAATAGTTACTATTGCTTAGGTAGAGAGATCCAATTAAAACTGTTCACAGAATGACATTCTGCAGAGAGAAGGCTTTCACTTCCTATTTCTCTTCACCTTTTCAAAGATATCACCAAGTTATATGGGGCATCCTGTTTTACACTAAAACAGCAAAGTAAAAAAATGTGAAAATGTAAAATATTGATTGATTTCTTAAACATTATGGAGACTAAAAGCCAGTATCTGGGGGAGGGGTAAGAGGAATCTGACTGACGCAACACAATTTCTCCTGGAGAAAGTAGATTTCTTGGCCATTCATACCTGTAACCAAGTTTCTAATAGGCTTTACATGTATTCATGTTAAGACTTTAGACAAAGAAAGTGTTGCTGTGACAGAGCGGCAGGGTGAAATTATGTCAAGATCACGCCCTAAAACCAAAGTAGCGTCTAATAAAGTTTCTACAGCTATATACTTGAGTATTAGTAAAAGTCAGACCTATCACAGGGTATCACTTCTACTACTTATAATAACAAATGTCTCCAAAATAAGGTTTGGGGGAGGATTGAAATTGGATTACTGACTTTCTTCACACACAGTTCAGTCTGATGTACTGCAGCAGCACCATTCATTTCTTTCCTGTTTGTAGTGTGCTTTTCTATTTCTGCCAATTTCGTATCATTCGATCTCCTTTTATATATCATAAATATACAGTACAATAATGTTGATATCACAACAAGATTAACATATCATAAATTGTAATCAAATGTAATATGGCCGATCACGGGTTAATCCTTGTCTTTGACTGATGGTGTGATCACTTGATACTCCATGTACTTCATTTTAGGAGAAACTGCTTCATAAATGTGAGGATCTGTCTTGGCCTGACTGAAGGAAAGCTGGGAGACCAGCCCTATAAATGCCAAAGTCTGTTGCTCAGTCTGTTGCTAAGTGAGTGGGGGATCTCTGAAATATTCTTTTTGACTGACAACTGCACTGCATACATATCCAGTCTAGCTATTAAATGTTAAAATGGCCACTTATGCCTTCTAAGGATTTAAAAATCTATTTATGTTTTGATGAGTACAATCAAAGTAGTATCATCATATTGTTTTCTTGTATCATGGCCGCACTTTAAAATATACTTTAAAATACCTTTATTTGACGCCATTCTGCTTACTTTCTGTCTACCTTATAATTATTGTTTATTGTTTTGCCTGTATTTCTTGTGTGTTTACTTGTTTGTGTTTTTTGCTGTATAGAAGAAAATGCTGCTGCTGTAATAAGGAAATTTCCCCGTTGTGGGATAAATAAAGTATAATCTAATCTAATCTAATCTAATCATATCACGAAATACAATTTCTACTAGCAAAAACATTATTGTGGACATCTTTTATTACCATCTTTTCGGACTTGTGTGAATTCAATTTTGACTAGGAGAAATGTTATTTTGGATATCCAAAATGTAATTACAGATAGGAGTGTGGTTCGATTAAATGTTAAACAGCTTGCCCCGGGGCACTGAGATGTGAAAGGGCCCACAAGGCTCGAAAAAGACATTTTAAATCAAATTCACAAAAAAATAAAACTAAAAACATGCATGACTTAAGTCCCGACTGATGTGTGTTGGGTTATGACTCAAACAAGGCAGTCTAAAATCTGAAAGTTCATATTATGAAGAAAGGAGAAATCATCTTTAAAAAATAGAAACACCTGAAAGTAGCACAAGGAAGCGATGCCAGCGCAGCGGTGCACCGCTGAACACAGAGGCTGGTGTACAGCAGACAGCTGTTGGCCATCCAACAGAGAAGAAATGAACAATAAAGTTGTCAGGTGGTAGTAAATGTCTAGTGTAGGATTTTAGTTCATCCATTAATAAATGCTGCTCTCCTCAATACCAACATTTTATATTATAGCCTACTGTACATTTTATACATACAGTATATATATATAAAATATTTTAGGGCTTTAATACATAACTGTCATAGGCTACAACTTAGGTCTGGTCAACAAAGAAACTGAGACAATTTATAAGTCAACACCACTTTAGATGAGTAAAATTTTTTAAATACCATGATTATACTGTTGAGTACATTAAATAAAGGCAGTCCTAACTTATTTGTCTAAAACGCATCTCAACCATGTCATGCGATATACTATTTCAGTACACTTTAAGAATCTACACTTTAAGAATCTCACTTAATATCCAAGAATACGCGTTATAGACACCACCGCTGAGCATCCATGTAAAGAATTAGACAGGTTGATAAATATAGGTCCAGGTTATTACAGTGCATGTGGTCTCGCATTGCCAGACCTTCCTCCACAGCACTGCGATGGAGGGTCTGGCTAGTCCATACAGCATTCTGGAATGGGAGAAAAACAGGCTCTGGTTTATTGGCATTTCTTTAAACTAATCACAATCGTCTTGGGTGGTGCTTAGCGCCGGACGGAGTCACGGTGCTGCTGCAAAATAGCCTCGGGAAAGAACTTGTTTTGGTGGAACGTGTGTACGTTCAAAAGTAGTTTTAGTTGTAGGACCAGGTAACCATAGTCCTCAAAAATCCACCGGAGGTTAGAACGCCGACACAAAGCGAGAGGAAGGGGACGGACATACGAGGGAATTTGGAGAGAGAGGGAGAGAATCTGTTCTTATAATACTTATGTGTGTGTGTGTGGGGGTGCTGCCCATGGAAAGGCGCCCCGAGCAGTTGGGGGTTTGGTGCCTTGCTCAAGGTGCCTAGTGCCCAGGAGGTGAACCACCATACTTTGGTCCGTATGGGGACTTGAACCAGCAACCCTTCGGTTTCCAACCCAACTCCCCCACTGACTGAGCTACTGCCACGCCCTTTCCTGGATAACCTGAATTCTCAGAGTAACCCGGTGTCTTGTGTCCACGTAGACGATGATGATACCTTGATTATAAAAAAAAATAAAAAATAACTGTTGCCGTTTTATTTTTTTTAAATGTCAATGTTCAATGTCATTGTGAGCAGCACAAACTAAATTTCAATCCACCTCCATCCTCCATTGTAGGTGGAGGAAGACGCATAACTAAATGAGAACATATGTTTGTGTTTTTTGTAATTTATATGCACTGACCCTTTAACGTGGAAGTAAATATGGGTGACATAAACAGCTGGTATGTCCGGGCAACAGTGAGTGAGTGAAAAAGAGAGGAGTGGGGATGTAAGAGAAGGCAGTCATTGGCAGATAGTGAGAGGAAAGGGGGGGGAGATAAGGTGGGGGAGTCCCACATACACAGAGGAAGCCTCCTATCACAGGAAGCTCATCTTTGTAAATGTCAGATCCTCCTAATCGCAGCTCTATACTTCCTGTTTCAGTCCCCCGAGCTGGACAACATCACATGAGCGCACACTAAATGATACCCGCAACCAAACGGGATCATACGTATACTTACCCATCCAGGCAGGCATTCTACACCAACACCACATCCTGGTGGGGTTAAGGTCCACATCAAACTGGATTATAGGGTGGATAAAGCCAGCGTTACAGTGACCGCTAGCAGACGTACCACCGTATTATTTCTGACCTTGATATGTTGACGCCGCCCATGGGGTTTCAAGAACATCTCAAAAAACGGTCTGCTTCCCCCCCCCACACACACACACAAACACTTTTGTTCATAACAACCATCATAACAACACACGATAATCTCTGCCGAAGAGATGCATTGCTTACAAAACTTGGGCTAGCACAACACGAATAACACACAGCAGCCTTACAGAAACACACAAACTTCATAATCCGGTCATTCAAAAATACACAACGGGCTAATCCGCTCCCACACATCAACAGAGGGGCTGTCACGGATGGGTCGGGAACCCCGCAGCACAGTGCTAGCACAACTGAAAACATTTGGACTACAACAACATTTGGACTACAAAAGCTTGCTAGTTTTAGAATGACTTTAGATCAAGTTCAAGTGAAAGTGTGAACCAGCTGCCAGTGTGTGTGTGTGTGTGTGTGTGTGTGTGTGTGTGTGTGTGCTCAGCCTCTTGCCTGGTGCAATGATGCGAGGAGGCCTACCAGAGGGTGGCTGCTCCCACCTGAGAGACAGATGTAAGTGCCATGTGTGTGAGTCCATGAGTCTACACAGGCGGACGGGCAAGGGCTAGACCTGCCACAGTCATGCTATAAAATACACATTAGTGTGTCTAGCACTTCGGAAAGCAATAACACTCCACGAGCACTTAGATATTCTGATGATATGAGTATTTAAACTCTGTTCATAATTCAACAGGTTGTGCTGTGTTCCAATCTTGAGTCGTAGTGTGTTTAACACTGTGCGTGATCCATTTCCAACAGTGGAATCAGACATCACAGCACTAATGTCCCTGTGTCAACACCCGGGTGATAAATATGGAGTATGTCATTAAAATAGAGAGGTTGTGTACAACTGTGAAACACTGGAGCGATATTGCTGAGGAACTGAGGAACACCCACACGCACACACACGCACACACACACACACACGCACACACGCACACACACACACACACACACACAGCAGCGGCAATGTGTGAGGAAGGGAGGCGGGGAGAAGGAAAAGGAGTAAATTAAAACCATACATCCCATCCTGGAAATAACACATTCTCTGCAGTGGATTTTCTTAGGATTAGCGATCGCTACAGTACGGAAGAGGGAAATTAAAGCATGGCCAAAAATAGTTAGTGTTTTCAATGTGGAGACATGAGTCTGTGTTTTCTGGGTATGAGGGGCGATTGAGAAGGATATTAGGGGAGCATACAATATGGGCGCTCTGGCCTTAGGGTGAGGGGCTACAGTTATAAGGGAGCTGTGTGTGTGTATATATGTGTGTTCTAATGTGTTTATTTTCTGAGAGGGAAGGGGGTTTAGGCTGGCCTCACTGTAGCAATCCTTGCTGCAGACAGTCATTATCGCCGCTTATACACCCCCGCTGTGTGTATGGCGGTGATAACAGCAGCTTGGTGGCCCTCTCCGTCGAAATGTTTCTCAGCATCTGCGAGACTAGCGGAAAAATTACCCCCCCCCCCAATCTCTGGCCATCAGAGAGAGAGAGGTTTACCTGGGCTGAGTCGGATGTGATAGTGCTGAGCTCGCAGACCCAGTGCAGACGGCAAGCAGCTGTTGGCATCAAAGAACAGTCAAGTGTGTGTGTGTGTGTGTGTGTGTGTGAATGAGATATTGTGAGAGGCAGAAGCAGACAGAAGATAAGATGGTATGATGGAGAGGCAGACAGAAAGTGTGATGGAGAAATAGGTTCTACAGATAGTAGGATTTAAGCGTTATCTCCCGCAACAGTCTGTGCTTTATTGGACTAAATCAACTCAGCACAGACTAACAGCGACACCTTACATTTAGGGCTGGGTATCGAACCTCAGCACCCCTCCGATATCAGCCTGTAGCACCTTTAATTAAAAAGTGTTGGAAGAAAGAAGAGATTAAACAAATATTAAGAATATGCTTGACTTTGAAACCAAATGATTTCATGCTGGGTGTTGTGGTGACGATTTGAAAGACAAGAATACAATATATTTATTAGAGATTCTACTCCTAATAGCCAAGAAGATGATCATCAAGACTACCGTTAAAAAAAATAGACTATTTTCTAGTCAAAGGGTCTCCAATCACACTAGAACAATCACAAAATTGAAAATCAACACTTTTGTTGACGCTTTTTTTTTTTTTTAACTTTTTGTTACGTTTTTGTCCCTTTTTTCAACACTTTTTTTTCAATGTTTGTCACTTTCTTTTGACGTTTTCAACACTACGTAACAATAACTTATTAACTTTAGTTCTACAGTCATTTTTTTGGAATTTATGATCAATAAACCTAATTTATAGGAAATTATACCTAATCTTTGATTTAGAAAAGCAGAAATTAGGAATTATTTAACTAAAATTAAAGGAATGGATGTTGATGATAATCACAGACTGGAATATGTCAACTTTTACTCTCAATACTATTTCAAAAACACTTAAATTTGTTTTTTCAAATGCTATCAAATTGAATAAGACGCCCCAAAATTAATAAAAGTAGAGATTTGTACTTGCCAAAGAGGAAAACGGGTCAATTTGACCCGAGGACAACATGAGGGTTAAGAACCACTAGACTGTTTCTACGTCTTATGTACTAGGTAATTTAGTATTCTCGTATATCTGCATGTATAAATATAGATCTGTATACCTGTCATGATACAAAATTTAAGTATGTGTGCATGTATTAGTAGGTATGTAGATGTGTATTTATGTAACTATTTCATTTCTCATAACCTGTATGTACTTTATTTCATTTGTCATCAGCTATTTCCAGATTTAAAGAACTTTTTTTTGTGTGTTATAAATGTTAGAGCTGCATCCTGTGCAGGAAGAGTTCTTGTACGGCTGCTTAGTGTCAAGAGAAAATTAAACACAGAGGCATTCAGGATGTTCAGCTTATTTGTTGAACAAGAGAAAACAGCAATAATTTGAACTGCTTGCTCTCAGCCAAATTAAATCACAAATCTGAAAACACATCAACAGCGAAAAACCCCAAACCAATGGAATATTACGTTTCCATGCCAAAGTAGTCCCAAGTGTGGCGATTTAAGTGTAATTTGTGTGAGTGTTTTTCATTCTTAGCGCAACTGAATGATCTCTAACCAAAGTATGCTTTCAAGCATCAAAACTGGGATACATGAGCTACATATGCATGAGTCCAGAACCTTCCAGCATGTTAATGAACCAATAGGAAAACCACAACGTTTCACCATTGAACACTGGAGATGAAGCACGTAGACCATTAAGTGATTAAAAGAGACATAGCTGAAGAACTCAGCCCCAAAACATTCCCTCTGACTGCCCCCCCAAGTTTGTAGGCCTGTGTCTGGCCAGTCTGGGGGTCAGCTGAGCGGGAGGAGCTAGGAGATAAGCCTATCTCCCACTGTGTCCATCACACTACATGAGATACCAACAGACACAACAGAAAGTGACCAGACACGCCAGACCGCAAAGTAAAGAAAGACTATTTTCTCCTCATTCCTTGCTATCTCCTTCTATCTATTGGCTGGACCTGCAGTCCTCCGCAGGGACACTTTGATAGCACAGACCATTACCTCTTTGTGATTTACGATTGCCTAAAGACACTCAGAGAGGAGTACGACATATACTAAACAAAGCAGGGAGTATGGTATGGAAGACAAAAGAACAGAAACTAAAAGGGGGAAAAAAATGAGTATTTCCCTGCCTCTCTGCTAGATGAGGGGGTGTAAGGGGAGAGGGGTTGTTAAAAATAAAAAAAATAAAAATGAAGAGGGAGAAAGAGGTAGGGGAGTAGGGGGCGTTCCCGCTGGCTCAGGCCTTGATTAACACCAGGCCTCCTGACAGGAAATGACCCGGCCAGCTCATAGCGCCAGGAGAGCTTCCATCTGGTGTTGAAGCCGTGGAGGAATTCTCCACCCAGGAGAACGGGGCCAAAGAACCTCGAAACTGAATGAACACGTTTCAATATCAGGAGGGCTAGATTGGTCCCACTGCTCGTACAGGATGCTAACACAGAAAAGCATCTTTCTGTTCCTGTTGTTTAAAGGACATGGTCAAAAAACCAAAAGCAGAGTTGAGCTACATCCTTTTTATTTTTTACTCTAGGCCTCAAAACTCATGAACACGTCTATGCAAAAGAATGAAAAAGTGGCAGAAATGCTTCTGGTATCCTTTTAACCACCGGTACACATGGAAGGGAATAAAGTACACGGAGAAAAGAAGGAAGGCAGGAAGAATTATGACTAAGAACGTCATAAAAAACCATGTCCAAGCACTCAAGGTTGGTTACAAAAAGTGATAAAAGGCCTTTAATTTAGGGAAAAACATTAAAAGTAAAATAAAAACGCGTAATGGCTTAACCCTTCCGTTGGGTTTTTAGTCTAGACCTCACAAGATTTTATTGACAGCCAATGAAGACACATTTACATCTAGATGTCCATAGAGGAGCGTTAGATGAAAGCAGGTTAGGGGAAAAAAAAGCGAAGAAGTTGAACTGGCGGGGGGGAGGGAGGGGGTGGGGAGAGAGAGAGAGGAGAGAGGGGACAGTTTGGGGAGGAAAGCGGGTACATTAGGACAGGTCATCTATCACTGCTGACTGGAATCCCCAAACGTAAACAAGTTCTTCCGCACCACCAGATAAAACGCAGATATAAAGTATAAAGTATACATTATATTATATACTGTAAGAAACAGACTCGCACAGGCGCACACACAGTCAACCAGACTCATACACTTATTTATGAATGTTGTTTTTGAGCCAAGACAGTTGTTTCTATCTGGCCATCCGACTAAAGAAAAAGCACAGAGACCCATATACATGCACAAACACACTTCTTTAAATTTTTTGTCTCACAGATTGCAAAAGCAGTGTGTTGATCAAGAGTGATGTCTTCCAAGAGGAGCCAAGGAGTCCGCGCAGAAGACACGAGAGGCGAGTGGGTAGAGCGCGTTGGCTGGACTCCTCCGCTGACCCTCCGTCAGAGGGTCAGAGGCTGACGCGTGTGCAGGGGCCAGGGGCCGCGGTCTCGGTTAGAGTCCCTCTGGGGCCAGCATGTATCTGTTCGGTGTGTATTTCTGCCATGGCTTTGCTGAGCGAGTGTGTGTCTATTCGCAAGTCTGTGTGGGATCGGGATAGTGTCCTCTTTTTCATACTACAAACCCGATTCCCAGCGGAGATATAAGTGCTTACGAGCCTTTTATGATGTGCATTTCCTGTCATAAATAAGAAGCAGAGGAATTCACCGCTGAGCGCTAACACACTCCATAAAAAAAGAAAACAGAGGTGTAAACTACACTCTGGGCCAGCTCTGTGAAATCTAGCTGACAAACCGGGGCTACTACTGACTGTAATCATTTGACAGATGATGGTTTGCTTCAGAGTGTTAATACTACTTTGTTTGTTACTGCATACAGTACAGTACTATCTAGTATTAAATATGCAAATGGATCTCTTTCCCTTCCAGGTTGTTTCATACTATTTCATTGTCAAAATGAGTCCTCAAATGATATAATAGGGTTGAAGTTTTATCCAAGCGGCGTCGTCACTTCTGTTTCTGGTGTGTTTCAGTTCTTCAGTTTCATTTTGAGTTGACATTGTACTCTGGCCGAATGGGATAAACTTACACAAGCTTTTATTGAGTTGTAAAATGTAATGTGTTTTGATCAGGTACTTACCAAGCATCATAGAGCAATAGAAAGAGTATATGGTTGTGGCTTTGTGCAACTATCCATTCATGTATCCAGTGGTGGAATTAAACTAAGTACATTTACTCAAGTACAGTACTTGTACTTTACCTGAGTCTTTTCTTTTCATGCCACTTTCTACTTTTACTCCTCTACATTTCAGAAAGAAATATTGTACTTTTTATTCAACTACATTCATCTGACAGCATTAGTTACTTTAAACATTGAGATTTTTTCAAACAAAAACACATGTAGTTTATAAAATACCATGTTTTATTATAAGCTGCCCAACAGTATATGGTCCTACAAGGACAGCTTAAGTGATTAGACCATTAAACACTTAGTTGATTGACAAAGGTTTTGGATTGTTTCTAAAATAACAGGCCTTTTCTGCATTGAGTACTTTTACTTTTAAGAGTACTTTTAATACTTTGAGTACATTTTCCTGATGATACTTACATACTTTTACTTAAGTAACATTTTCAATGCAAGACTTTAACTTGTAACTTTTCACAGTGTGTGTTGGACACAGTTTTCCACATGTGGACCACGTGATTGGCAGTTCATATATATTGCCATGTTGCTAAACTGCCTCAGAGTTGTAGGCATTTCTTACCCTGAATGGCTGTTACCTTCTGTCTAGTCTATATCCATGACATTCCACTGCCGGGATTTCTCCGGTGCCGTCGCAAATTCTGCCGGATTTAGGGGAGGATGGATAAAACAGAGGATTTTCACCCAAGAGACCGGGGACCACTTCCCGCGTGTGACGTTTCCTCAACCGTTGCTTTCTTCTTTTACTAAAGCCAACCCTGTTTTTCATTTTCTAAACTCACCCATAGCTTTCTTCTCGCGCTCACACGTTCTCTCACGATAACACGGCAAGTGGCGTGTATGTGTACGCCCCGTCTAAACAGCGTAGACATACCCGCAGATAGCTCAAAAAGAGTACAGATAACACGCCACTTGGCTAAAGAAAGTTGGTGTGTTTGTTTACGCAAAGTCATGATGCTATGTTGAGTTTTGAGACCAGACCGCTGGGGTGCAACTGTGTGTGTGGCCCAGCCTGTTCACCAGGCTTGCCTGGCCCGCCAGTGAGGAGCTGATGAGCCTCTGTTAATTAAAGCCTGAGCTTATCTGATGAAGTGAGCTAGAGTTAACAACGCCACCGGCTGCTTTGTTCACCCCGCGGTTGTACGGTTTTTTTACCTCATACATCTATGTGTGGTATATGTGTGTATGTGTGTTTGTGTAACAGAGGAGGAAGTAAAGAAAGTCCACCAATTAAAAATAATTGGGACTAATTTCATAAACACAGTGCAACAGGGGAAATATATTTAATCAGGCGCGATCATTAGACCAACTTATGCTCCACTTCCCCCTGCAAACCAGTCTGGTGCTGCAGGGCCTCAGAGAGATTGAAGAAGAAGGAAACAGAGTTGTAAAATGAGAGAAAGAGGGAGAAAGAAATGGAAAAGGAAATAAAAAAATAAAAAGAAACAAACAAAGAAAAAAAAAAAGTTTGAGGAGAAGGCAAACGGCGAGTTGGTGGCCAGAGTTATGTGTAATCCCTTTCATGTCCCTTGACTGGCCCGTGTTGCCGTGCCAACCCAAACAGCGGCGTTGGGGAGGTCCGACCCTCCCACTGCTCCCCCTCTTGCTTGCCCCGCGCACACCCCTCTGACAGGATGAATAACAAACCCAATGTGTTTCTGAGGCAGAAAGAGACAGACAGACAGACACACAGACACAGAGAGAGAGAGAGAGAGAGAGAGAGAGAGAGAGAGAGAGAGAGAGAGAGAGAGTAGGACATGAAACCGCTGCGATTTCCAGTTAAAATCCACATCTCGCTCAAAAAAAACTTTATTTTGTGACCTTCCTCCCTTCTTCTGTCGCTGCTGCCAGTAAATCACCATCATCGCCATCTGGGGACTGGGATTTCACATTCTCACTACTGCACACCCACACACTGACATAAGTACAGGACAACTATGAGCTATCATTCTGAGCTAGCTAGATGTCCTATGGGGAAGAATTAGGAACATTTGGGCTGGCCAGCTCTCTTTCTCACCCCACAAAGCTGAGAAAGGGAAGAAGAAGTTAGAAAGGAGAAGAGAGACAGCGCTGGATTCTGCACCAAAGGGTGACAGGAAACAAATCCATAAAGCATTCAGGAGGAATACTCATTTGCGCTCTGTTACCAGCATTAGTGTCATTTGTATTTGCCACAACTGAACAAGAGATTAACAGTAACAGCTTGGAGCTGTTTACAACCTGCACACATCACACACACCACCCATGCACACCACAGACTGTCTGGCAACACCCAATCAGACTCCAGGTTTTGGGAGAGTAGTGGGTTCCTTATCCAATCACACAGTTTTTTTTCTCTAAATCGGCACGTTTGCTATGACCATGGCTCTTTCCACATGTGGTGTAGACTGTGGAGCATTTAAGAGTTGATTTCCCATGCTGCAATAAGCGTAATCATGTTCTTGGATAAATACTGTTCAAGCCTTTAATCAACGCCATACCCTAGGACAACAATGCAGACTGTAGATTATGTACACACATGCACATAGAGGCACAGGAAAGCTTCTTGAAAAAGCAAAACTCTTTATAAAACATGTTATATCAGGACATTTGAAGGGTTCTGTTCAGGCTGCTCTACTGTCCTTCCTTTGTTGCGAAGCTGCAAGACCAAGCACTGTGGTGAGAGACTTTTTTTTTTAAAGGGTAAATCTGTGAAATTTCTTCTTTTTTTGATTGTCAACAATTCCATGAAAAGACCAAACCAAACAACGAATTGATCCTAGTATTGCCTGTGTAGCTAAAGCCTGATATAGCTCTTCTATATAGCTCCATTGTTGTTAAAAAACACATTAAACACTTTAATGAGCCCCCAGTGTCATATCCACTATCCTGTTGCCGTAAATACTCATTTCCACACCAGACCTGCCGCTGAAAATAGTCCCAACAAAAACACTTTTCACAGGTAGTTATTCAATTTTGCTATAAAGTACAGTGCCCAGCAGTTTCAGGAACTTATTTAGCCTTTAAAAAACAAAATCAAAGATGATGCTGCACTGCGGAAGGTCTACCAGGGCTGACAGGAAACATGGAATAGAAAAACAATCTCCAGTATGAAGTAATCTAAAGAACACCATTTCCTGAAGATGCTCTTTAATTAAGTTCCCCAGAAAGGAGGTAGTTAGCGGGGTTGGGGTGTGTTGCATTAGCCTGTCTTGTGTAGAGTCCTAAACTTGTCCTTATTTCTTCTCTTTGTTTCTGCAATTCGTGTGTGTGTGTGTGTAATATATTGGTCTTGTGTTTCTGCATGTGCTGTAGCCAAGGGGAGCAAAATAGAAGAATTTGTAAAAACATTGTTCTCATGGCGACCAGGTTTCATTCAACGTCTGGTTTCAATTTGAGTCTTTTAATTGGAGGAGAATGTCACAATCAGTGTTTTGCTCTGGATGCAGAGAGAGACGACCCCCCGCCTCATGTTACCCCAGCCAAGCACTTCATCGCCTGCCATAAAAACTCACACAGACGCTTGTGCGTGCGCATAAACACGCTCACATTTAAAAGCGGGGTGGACACACTGCTGAATTCCTCTGAACGGGCAAGACACGCGCATGTGTACGCACGCACGCACACCTTTTTCTGTCTAAAACACACCTGGCACACTACGACAGGGTAATTTCCAATGAAGTGTTTATACACTTTTAACATGAGCCACATCTCTCAGCCTCTGCCTGCCAAGAGGCCCCACAATTCCACGCTGCACTTAGCCAAGTAGAACAGGAAGAGAGAAAGACATGAGAAGGAACAGAGTGAAAAAGAGCAAGAGAGCTCAACAACCTTTATTAGTGCTTTACATAGATTTACCAACCCTATATATACACTATATGAGCCTATGTACGATATGAGCTGGAAACCCGAACAGCAGCGTATCATTTCAGGGTGTGTGCTAAGGTACGCAGTGGGCCAAAACTAAAAGTAGCTATAATTATGTGTGTGTGTGTGTGTGTGTGTGTGTGTGTGTGTGTGTGTGTGTGTGTGTGCACAGGCCCAAGGTTAACGATGCCATTACTCTGGGAGGTACAGCTGGCTGTGGTGTGGAGGTAGACAGTTAATTCATCCTAAGACCTTGATCTGCTCTACCACACAGTTACCAGCTCAGCTGAACCAGCAATCACTTTGGCGGTGCACAAAGGAACCAAAGGCTACATCTATGTACTACGTTTTGGTTAAAAAAAAAAAAAAAGTGAATAAATGATTATGTTTTACGGCTCAGCGCCACACTTTTCCGCCATTTCCGAGCCCCTATAACAGAGACATTTAGAAACACTGCTGCCCCTGTAGTTATTAGTCTAGACGGGGCCGAAACGGAGACCTTTCAAAATGATGACGCATGTCAGTCAATGGTATCGGCTAGGTAGGCTTACAAACCTTTCGGTAACAGTACTACCTTGTTGATGGTCCAAGCAAATAAATCCCTGGTCTTAGTTTCCCCTATTGTTGTTGTTCTCTGACCAAAGTATTTTCAACTAATACAGCCATGGTTTTCAACCGCAGAGGAACTCTCTCTCTGTTCACACCCAGTGTATGCAAATATCATTTGATATGTGTTGTCAGATGTTATCATATAGATGGAGATTAGTTCCACAACGGAGCTTAAAATTCTGTGATCGTTTTTGGGTGAAAACGCCGCTTAAAAATGAAAATGTACTAGTGTGGCCAAAGAAACCGTTGGACACACACTGGTGACTATGAACCACACGAACAAAGTTTTCCTATATTGGTCAGCTGTGCAGGTAAATCTTACTGTCGTGGCAGAGGGGCTGTAGATTAGGGGTGGGAATCACCAGACGCCTCCTGATACAATACCATCACGATACGTATGCCACGATATGATACTGTTGCCATTTTAAACATATTGCGATATTCTGTGATATGTTGCAATTTATAACCTTTTTTTCCTTCTTCCTACTTCTAATTTTTCCCAATTTCAAATGACGTCCCCGAAAGGAAACTTTGTCAACATCTGTTTTATCTAAAATGAAAATGTTCATTTATCAAGCAGACCAACACATATATAATAAAAGATCGAAACTTAGCGCCTGTGTATCGATACAGTATTGCCACTGAAAATATCGCGATACTATGCTGTATTAATCCCCCGCCCCTACTGTAGATGTGTAAGTGAAGGGTAATTTCTCCCTCACACTTATCCCCATGCACAAAGCTCAGACATCCCTACACCTGACTATCTGTGTAACTGTTTGCCAAACTGACCAGAATGTGTGTGTACTGTAGGTGTATGCCTGAAAGGGTGTGACGCAGGATTAGAGAGAAGGATTGGGGTGTGAAGACTGATCCAAATCCTCCCATTAACAGCACTGGAGGCAGACAGAGGAAATAAACAATCCGCTGTTCCCACTCGCCTCCTGCAATTTCTCTCCTTTTCGACCATCGGCGTGCTGCTGGAAGCAATCATCAAACTTGTGAGCGCATTAACTCTCTCTCACCGGTGAGTTTCTGGAGCAAGGGGCTGAATTCCATCTCTCGGGTGATGACCAGGGTGAGCGCTCCTATCAGCTCCCTCTCCAGTTTCTCCAGCGTGTCCGGGGCATCCTGGGTTGTGGGCTGCGCCTCGTCAGCCAGGGAGTACAGGTAAACCAGCAGGAGGATCAGCTCATCAGGCCCGCATTCATCCTCACCGGACCTCCACCCCAGGGTGCTGTCCTCGCCTCCGCGGGGCTTCATCAAGGGCAGCAGCTGCCTCAGCACAACGGGGAAATCGGAGTCTCCAAGAGCCTGTCTCACACACGCACACGCACACGCACACGCACACGCACACGCACACGCACACGCACACGCACACGCACACACACACACACACACACACACACACACACACACACACACACACACACACACACACACACACACACACACACACACACAGATGGTTAGTCAGAAGACAACAATTATTTCAACATTTTTTATAATGGCTGATGAAAAAAAATATATATGTATTTCATATATATGAAAATATTCATATAATATACCTACATACATAATATACACGCTTCCACGACGTCCCTGTTGGCAACACAGATTTTTGTTTTTTGTTAATGTGTTTTTGTTCAAAGGACTAAGTTTCATATCTTAAGTTTGTATTTTTATACGTTTTATTTATCAGAACTTTAATATATTTTGATGTTCTGTTGTGAAAATAAAACAAATTATTATCATATTATTTTAGTGAGAACTTATAAATAACTACAAATAACTAATGTTAGGGAAATCTGTTTATGTTTTGTAATGCATTTCTGGATTTTTTTTTTAAATACATATTTATTTTATTTATTTATTTTTTTTTAAACCAAATATTCGTATGGGCCTTAAAAAAACCTTTATCGGTCTGGCTCTAGTCCAGGGGCCGGATATATTAAAGGGAGAACTACACATGAAAGTCAGGATTACAGGAGCAGAACATTGAGATTTTTTTCCCAGAATTCTGACTTTATTTTCCGTATTCGGACTTTCAAACTCAGATTCTTATACATGTGGTCCTAATCCTCTTCCGTAGGCTCCAAAGGGAGCTGTGCAAAGTCTGATAAATGAAGTGATGTCACTTGAGTCAGTGTCAGTTGGGTCTGAAGACTACAGGTTTAAA
Organism: Percina caprodes; assembly: GCA_013375575.1. NCBI lineage: Eukaryota > Metazoa > Chordata > Actinopteri > Perciformes > Percidae > Percina > Percina caprodes. Next base: position 1,685,558 of record JABXJD010000008.1, read on the forward strand.
AATGAAAAATAAAAAAATCTGGAGGTGGGGAGTTAGAAAGAAGTGAGCACCAGACCTCTGTAGCCCGCTCCTCACCTCTACGTGAGGATAGCGGCTCAAGGCGACATTAGCCACTACTAGCACGACGCAGCCGGATCTAACACCCAACAAAACTATCCATTGTGAGTCTGATAACTTGTAAATTAGTTCTCTTTTAAAGGAATAGTTTGACATTTTGGGAAATCTTTTCAGCTTTCTTGCCAAGGGTTCGACGAGAAGATTGACACCAATCTCGTACAGTACATCACCGTGAAGACTGGAAACAGCTAATAAACACATTTGATCTTGTTTGTTAAGTGTGAAAAATGGTTGATTAATTGATTAATCAGCTGAGTTCCGTCTGCTGAGTTGCATTATGATTCAAAGACTATTTACATAATTTGATAATACCTATTTATCAGTCTGCAGTCCTATTAGCTGGCGTCCTAATGTGTGTGTTGTAATAATACTGTACATGTCTAAATTAGAGAGCACAGTGTGAGTGAGCTCATCGTTCCATTCGCTAATTTTACAGCTGTGAGTGGTTGAGGTAATGCTTCCTTTAGTTTCTTTCTTTTGTTGGAATTGCTTGGGCGCCGAACTGTTTTCTCTTTCTTACATACGCGCATGTGCACGCACGCACAAGCACACAGATGGACACCCACACACACACACACTGCACGCACACAGACACACACACACATGCACCCACACAAGCACACACATGCATGCACACCCCAACACACACACACACCCACACACACACACACACACACACACACACACACACACACACACACACACACACGCACACACACACACACACATGCACCCACACAAGCACACACATGCATGCACACCCCAACACACACACCCACACAGACGCATGCACACCCCCAACACACACACACACACACACACGCACACAGACGCATGCACACCCCAACACACACACACACACACACACACACACACACACACACACACACACACACACACACACACACACACACACACACACACACACACACACACACACACACACACACACACACACACACACACACACACACACACACACACACACACACACACAGGGCAATGCTTAGGTGCAGTGACCTGTTTTCGTGAGCCTGTCTGACCGTTACTCCCTAACGATGGTTGCGCTCTAACATGCTGTAGATCACCGGACCATTTTTACAACACTGGCCACTCACAAAAAGAGTAAGCTCATAGACCTATAAAACAAGGGTGTGGAGCTAATCTGTCCAAAGTTGGAATGAAAATAAGCCAAAAAAAACAAAATGGAGGCAACAGGGTCACAGAATGGAGGGAGACAGTGGAAAACAAAGCTATTGAGATATTACAAGAGGAATTATGTTTCACATGATAGTCTAAAGTAATGGATTGTTGACAGTGGACAGAATGTTTGTGTCAGATAGAGCTACATATGCCCCCCCCGTGGATATATTTCATTTTAACGAGGGATTCCTCTGTGAAAAGCTTTGTGATCCTCTCACTAAGGCAAACAGGCTCTGAGAACGAGGGGCTTTGGGCCTTGTGGTGGGCCCACTGGGGGGATCCTGTGTCTGACCCAGAAGAACTCTTCACTGAGCCAAAGACAGTACAATCAGACCAGAAAACGGGGAGCCAAAGCCAGGGAACTGACTAACTGTCCCTCCTGAAGTAGTACTTTTTGGGGGAAACGACCGTCCCTGTTGTTGAGTGTTCACAATACAGTGACTCTGTTGACGTTAGTGATTTATTTGATGATAAATAAAAAAAGTTGTACATTGCTGCATGAACAGACACTGTTGATATCTGCATTGGTCACATGCTCCCAGCATCCCCAGGTATCAGGAGAACACATTCTCCGGCTCAGACCCCGGCCAACCACTCGCCCTGCGGGACCGTTCAAACACAATCTCACCACACATTTTTCTACAGAAACATTGTGAAATCAAATACCTCTCCAAGTTGCACTCATTGGAACTGCCAAAAGTTATTTGGGATCTTTCCCCCTGGCTCGTTTTGCTGGTGGACGGCAGCGAGGAGAGAACGACAAAGAACATTAAGGATTTATTTTTGAAATGCAAAGGGCTAAGCATTTTCTCTTTCACCTCTCACTTTAGAATTATTGGTTGCCTGAACTTCTGTCTGTACATGTCCAGGAGGACATTCATTGGATCCTCAAAGCTGGCCTGAAAAGTAGCTTCAGAAGCTCTCAGTATGGGTCAGTGTGGAGAGGAGGAGCTCTGGAGGGCCTCAGGGCCTCCACATCATTTGTCAAGAAGTACGTCTTATTATTATATTATTATTCCTGAACTAGTGTCACCTCCTTGGCCTCTGGGCACACCAACAGAATATGTTCTCAGTTGTAGGCACCCAGTTTTTGTTTGTATTGTTCTTCAACATGTGGTCCCAACTACAGAGTGCAGGTTGGTCAGCGTAGCAGCCAGATTGCTGGTGATTTGATCAAAGTTACCAATATGCAGTTTTATCTTGCTGCTACCATGCATGCAACAAGTACTGATTAGAAGCAGTACCGTTGTCCCTTTATTACAGTTGATAGGCATGAAAGGGGGAGAGAGATGGGGGACGACAGCAAAGGGCAGCAGGTCGGACTCGAACCCGGGCCGCTGCAGGACTCAGCCAACATGGGGCTGGGTGAGATAGAGGTCGTCCCAGATTTTAATTAATACTGCATTAATCTAAACTGTAGAAATGGGGTTCCAGATGTAATAGTTTTGCCTCTGTGTTTTATAAATGCTTATTCTTCAAAGTTGTGGTAATAACCTGGGGGTAAAAACTATCCCTGAAACGGGATGTGCACATTGGGATGCCCTGCAAATGTCATTTTGGGAGTGCACATCGGGGGCCACGCGGAACCTTGCTGACATAGGTGGATGACGATGTTTGCGTCACAGGGACCAAAGCTGAACCTCGTGCACACAGAGAGTATGAAGCTCGTTAACCGTCAGAGATTTTTCTAGATTTCTTTTTGTAAAATCCTGTCTTTTCCTTTTGATCATCTCATGACCCCTTTTGATTTATATAGGGACCCCAGGATGGAAACCAGTGGCCTAGAAAGCCAGTAACATGTTTGTGATGATATAACAATCAATTTTATTTTAATTTAGTTTCACTTTTTCATTTTGGTGTTTTCAATGCCTGGAACAGTGTCTCATGAAACAGCACATAAAATTATGAATTTAGAAAATTTCACTGCAGTTAAATGTAAATATTGGAATTTATTCCACGGAACAAATGTGAATGCCCTTCATACTTTCATTAACCGTGTGTGCAAACTGTGTACTCTGCAGTACGTGTATATGTTTTCACGAAGCATGCACTGTAACTGGGTCCCTTCAGGAGATCTATAAAAGCTGCTGTCAGCTGCATGCCATGGCGCCAGAGCAGGAAATGGAGGTCTTTGGTACAGAACTGAGACTGAGTAAAGCTGAGTGGGAAGACTGACTAAAGCGCTTTCCAGCAATGAAGCTTAACTCAACAATGGCCGACTCACAGCGCTGGCACACAGGCTTACTGGAAAAGGTAGTGGACTGTACACCTCTGGGAACAGAATGCAGCATGCTTTCCATGGCATCTAGGATAGCACAATCAGAGCATTGCCCTCAGATTGTAGGTGTTTTATTTCAATAGATGCACAACTTTGAAGAATAAGCATTTATAAAACACAGGGGCAAAACTATTACATCTGGAACCCCATTTCTACAGTTTAGATGAATGCATTATTAATTAAAATCTGGGGCGACCTCTATCTCACCCAGTAGGAGCGTTCGCCCCATGTTGGCTGAGTCCTGCAGCGGCCCGGGTTCGAGTCTGACTTGCTGCCCTTTGCTGTTGTCCCCCATCTCTCTCCCCCTTTCATGCCTATCAACTGTAATAAAGGGAAAAAGCACCCCAAAAAAATCTAATTTTTTTTTTTTTACTGTAATAAAAAGGGAAAACGCCCCCCCAAAATTAACATATTTAAAAAGATAATAGTAAAAATAATAATAATAATAATAAGAAACATTAATTAATTAAAATCTTGAAAAAAAAGAGGCAGTTCAAGTACATTTTAGCTGTTAATACCAATTTTACCAATTAACTTTTTAAGGATCTCTTTCCACCACAGCATTAATCTCACTTTAAAAAAAATGTATCCTATTTTCCCCAGGAAACGTTATAAAAATATTCTCAATGACAGACTCTTAAAGAATGCTGCTGAACTCATGTGGCGTTTAAACTCCATGGTGCAGATTTAGGGGTAGTGCTCATGGCCCGCTCTACAGAATTACTGCAGTAATAACAGGAAGCTAACGGTATTATTACACACCATTACTGAATGTACTAGCCCTGCTGCCTTGCTCTAATGTGACTATTACACCCAATTATAGAACAACAATGGCATTGCTCTGTCAAAATAATGCTAATTTTAGGCTTGCAATTACTCAAATAAAGCCATTACTTTAAATTACTCAGGAGTTTTTTATTATGACCCCAAAGATTAACTGACTTTGGATAATACAGAACATAGCACTTCTTTGTTCTCTGAATATGCTCAGCAGATTTTCTGATGGTAAATTTGCGGCTGGATTATTGTTGACTGAAGCATCGCTGGCTTCTTGCATGCGACTTTGCACCAATCAAAAGTTCTCTCTTGCATTTTGCTCTGGTTTGAATCCCAGTGATTGACAGATTACCGTTTGGCATATCCAACCATTCTGGGGTCCATAAAGGCTCAATCTTGTCCAATCACAGAGCCAGGGCCAAACTCCGCCCCCTGCCCAGCACAGCCTGAACAGGAAACCAGCTCCAGATGCATCCCCTGGAGGAAGGTGAGTATTTCAGATGCAGCACAACGCGCTAACCAGAACCAGGCCTCACTTGCCTTGCTCACTGCCTGCACAATGAAGCTTTTTTTGGGCCCGAGGGCGGGGGGGAGTATTGGAGGTGGGGGTCCTTCTGGGAGCATGAACAAAGTTGGCTATAGGTCAGTTGTTGTAGTCAACCAAAGATACCATGGACAGGAGTCACCTTACATGGATGTCAGACAGTGCATCATTACCATAGCAACTAAAAAAAACCCAAAACTAATTTGCATTCCTTTGCAAATGCACACATGTGCTTCATTTGAAAATATGTAAGCACATACAATTTGCATTCATGAATACCAACACGCAAAGCTGGAAGCAAACTTCTAACAACAAAATACATCAATCTTGAAGTTAGACGACAACAAATAAACCTAGACTCTAAAATGATGTACAGCGAGCTTGCTTTTGATTTGTAGTAGAAGAGATGGAAAACAAACAAGCATTTCTTCAACCTCAGAGAGGCTCAAAAACACCGAAAAAACTCAGAGCAAGCTCACAAATGCTTTGACGTTGAATGAGTGTGTCTTATCTGAGCACACACAGAGCATCTCAGCAGGGACACATGCTCATTGTCTCATTGTCACCTGTGGCGACGACAACGATGACTCTAAGAACGGGTTCACCGGAAAACCTTGGTTTATTAAAAGATGGAAATTTGCCTTAAGTTGAACCGGGGAACGGAAAAAATAAAGTTTATCTCTGAATCTCCTTTTTACAACCATTATTCTGTTTTGTGTGAAAGGTGCGGACGACGGATCAAGGAGAGAGGAAACGTGACTCTAAACACAAAGAAGAGCAAGTCGGCACACAGGATCCCAGTTATAGTTACCAATTAATCAATTCTCATCGTTTCCTGTATTAACCAGCTCAAACAACACAATCACATTTGGATTTGATAAAGCTGTTTTACTATGATGTGACTTTTCAGGCTTAAATACAAGGGGAGACATTTGAATTGAACAAATGTCAGCGCCTTTTTTCCGTTATCCTGTGCAGCGTAATCAGCTTTATGATTTTTTCTTCTTCTCAATAGCAGTTCCATGAAATCAATCCCCTTTTTTCACACTATTCACGGTCAGATTGTTTTTCAGCAATATTCTTTCAATGTATTTGCTTTGTGTAATAACCTTCTCATATATCGTTTTCTATAGTTAGTGGCGGAGTCCTCCATTCCCGTGCTGGATTGAAATTTCCTACATATGTGTGAGGGATTGACAGGAAACAATGCATGCATGTAATCCAAGGTAGTTTATTTGTATTCCTCACTGTTACTGCTAATGTCAGCCAAACATTTTCTACCACTGCGACGACTGGTTAGCACTGACTGAATGAAGTCAAAAACAAGACAACAGTTCATTTCAGCATTTTTAGACAGTGAATCGGTTTTAAATGTTGCATGGAGTAAGAGAATAAGAGGGAGCAGCCACAGTGAGCTCCAACTCTTCTGCAAGGTTCCTAGCTTTATGGTTCCCTGCTGTACTTGTATTGTGTGCGGCATGCTGTCCGATTGTGTTTGCACTTATTTTTGACCAAAAGTTGCTGCACCAAAAGTATTTGTGTTGTATGAACCTGCATGCAACCACATGCATTATTAACCCTCGTGTTGTCTTCCCGTAAACTATGCAACTTTGTGTTTTTCTAGGTCAAAATATAAACCTTTTTTCCAAGGTTTTGGACTTCCTTTTCAACACTTTTGTTTGATTTTGTTTTGGGCATTTTAGGCCTTTATTTGACAGGACAGATGAAGACATGAAAGGGGAGAGAGAGGGGGAGAGAGAGAGAGAGAGAGAGAGAGAGAGAGAGAGAGAGAGAGAGAGAGAGAGAGAGAGAGAGAGAGAGAGAGAGAGAGAGGGGGATGACATGCAGCAAAGGGCCACAGGCCAGCGTCATAACCAGGTCCGCTGCGCCGAGGAGTAAACCTCTATATATGGGCGCCTGCTCTACCAAATGAGCTACCCGGGCGCCCTTCCATCAATGATTTTGTCAGTTTTTTCAACATTTTTGTCACTGTATCTTTTGACATTTTTGTGTGTTTTTGGTCACTTTTTTCAATCTTCTTTTACAAAAAAATAAAATAATCAAATGCTATGAATTTGAATAAAACTTTGAATAAAAAATTGGTTGAAATAAACCCAAATTTCTGATTTGGAACCTTTTTGAAAATGGGTCAAATTTGACCCCAGGACAACAGGAGGGTTAAGTATCGCTTCCAACTTACAATGTGTAACACTACTCCCTCCCCCCAGAATGATCATCATCCAAACGATATCATGACTAAGCAAAAAAAAAAAACAGACCAGAATTTTCTTAACAACAAATCTATTAATACGGAATACATTTTGGAATGTTCTGAATGTACTCCGTAGCCTGACCACTACTCTGTGGCTTGTCCATCAGTCAGTTAACTCTTGCATGTCTCTGAGACAATACAGACAGAAATATAGCAGAGGAGCCAAGTAAGAAAAAAGAAATTGTGAAAGATAAGACCATTTGATTGATTGATTGATTGATTGATTGATTGGACAGATTGTTGTGAAGTAAGAGATGGAATGATAGACAGTATAGTGGATGGAAAAGCTCTTAAAAAGGTAAGGTGACCCCTGGTCTGGCTTCATCAGCCTGATGGCTGTTGTGTTTGTGGGAACACCAAGACATAAATCTTGTCTTTTAAATGAGGCCTGAATTACCACACAGTGTGTGAGGCGGGTCTGTTTTGTTTCTGCAGGCTGGACTGTTTGGGAGGGGGGAAATCAATGGACTCGTGCACGCGGCGACACATAGCTGAAGGGACGTACAGGCAACAGCTCTCAATAGCTTTCCACGCCAGTCCTCCTCCCTTTCACCTCTATCCTCGGTAAGCCACAGTCTCCACGTGATAGATAGACAGACAGACATTTATTGATCCAATAAAATGGGAAATTACAGTGTTACAGCAGCAAAATCAGTCACACAGCACAGAATATAAATATAAATGAAATACTAGGATACAATATACATACATACAATATACATGAAATAAGAATCTCTTATCTAGCAGTGATGACTTGTTAAAGACTTATTGCCACATGATCATCTTTTATCTGCATTTAATTTTTTTTTTACTCTCTTTCTGCTCTATGTGTCAAAGGTTGACTTGGCTCAGAGCTTCAGGGCTATAATTTTGAAGAGACGTGGGACCCGGTGACCGACACAAACACACGGTCGCCAAACGCCGCCCTGTCACCGCCAGTCAGCCACATGCTGGTCACTGCGGCTGGACTCTGTCTGCCTGGCACACGACACCCTGCCTGCTTATCACACTCAGGCTCAGACCTGCAGCTCCCTTGGTACTCTGCTGGTAGGAAAAATGAGCGAGCTATGTAATCGCACTGAGCTATCGAAGTGAAAAAGTTAGCAAAGCAGTTTACTCCAAGTGTTTAGAAACAGAAGGCAATTACTGAGGCTTTATTTTTTGCCACATAGGCTGCAACAGATTATGGCGCAATTTACCAGATGAGAGTTGCTCTGCAGCCACAAACCCCGGGGCCATGTTAAACCTCCCGCACTTTTCTCACACTGTGAGAAACTGAATCATAAGCATACATGAGTAGACACACGCTCATGCGCACGCACACACAAACATCCCCCTAATACTGCCAAGGACAGTACATTACATCCACTACTAATTGACTCAGGAGGCTCCAGCAGGGAGAAAACATCCTGAGGTAAACAGACGGTTTCTAGACAGAATGAGACAACCGCAGTTTATCCGATGGGATTCAGCAAAGCAAAACAACTGGCTTTGACATTTTTGCAGTTGCTCAGTTTCATTTCTCGCCGCAGCCAATCAGAAACGGGGTACGGACATGATACAACAGTTCCCTTTTCTGTTTTTTAATGAAGAAACAGGTAGTGTGAAAGATTAAAGCAGCCGATCAGATTCCAGTTTCAGTCTTACACATTGAGAGGAGGGAGCAGAGGTGTGTGTGTGTGTGTGTGTGTGTGTGTGTGTGTGAATAAGTTTAACCAGGACAAGGGAGGCTATTTCAAAATAAGAGCTTGCTTGACTTGATTGGCTTGTTGCAAATTAACTTAATGTGTTGTGGCAACTTAGTGTGATCTTTTTCTGTTTTTCTTTGTGCTTGATTTATGTGAAAGAAAACACATTATTATGTTTATTCGAGCATGTTTGCATAAGAGGGAGATAAAGTTTCTGCATATGAGAGATGCTGTGCTATAATTCAGTTCCAGGGCTTGTTGAGACATTTAAACATTAGGGGGCACTGTTGCACCACGCCGAGCCACGGGACCCTTGATCTCTGCCTGCTAGTCTTGAATCGCTTTCCCTCCAAAACTCCATCCCTCCCTCCGTCCTGGAAAAGTCTTCAGCAGACAGGAAAACGGACTGGTGTCGAGGATAGTTTTAAACTCTTAACTGTACGCGAGGCGGATCGCAGCTGTTTGATTGTGAATTCTGCACCGTTGACCTCAGCTCTCTACCCATGCTGTCATTCCTAACCTGGCAGGGTGCCATTACAGCGGAGGCAGCCGCACAGCAAATGCACAGCTCTGTCATGGGTACGTTTCTGTGGTGAACTTTGAATAAAACATGGAATTCATCATGAATGACACGAGAGCTGCGTCACGGACTAGTGTTCTGTGATGTGAGTCATTACTCTGAGGCACAGCTGGTAAGCTGTCTGTCTCACAAAGGAAGGTTAGCCTATGTATGTAAGCGTGTGTGTGTGTGTATGAGCTTCTTTTCTGAACCCCACATTAACACGGAAGCCACAGAGGTAACTGCATTCATGGCTAAATGAAAAAGAGGCAATGTGCACATCTGTTTTAAAGGAGGACTGTGTATTTAGATGTGTACATGTAAGTGTTTGTGTGTGTGCTTTTCTGTGTGTAAATACGGTCTACATCATAATCTGGACTGTCCCGTCAACCTGTTCGTGTCTCTATCGTATGCACTGACAAACACGCCTTCACACGGCTGCTCTTCTCTAAACATAAAAAAAAAAAAAAAACGCTCATTACAGATACGGGAAATGGAAATCAACTAACCCTCCTCCATTTCCCAGCAAGTGCACATGTGTACACACACCTGGCAAGATGTAGAGATTCATTATGCTCAAATAAGCAATAAGAATGTACTGGAAGATTTCATAAACAAAACATCCTGAGAGAAAGACACTAAGAAAAGATTAAAGATAAGAGAAAACAGGGAGAGAGGAGAAATGGGAATAAAGTTTGGGATGATGGGAAGGAAATGTTGAAAGACCTCTGCTGAGAGATGCCATCGGTGCAGTGACGGTGCTGTGAGTGTGCTCCTCCCCCGATGACTCTCAATCACTCATGATGACTCACACCTACGCTCAATTTACCAGTCAATTATAATCAAGGCCAATATTCACCAGACATACAAAAAGGATTAAATGTGGACCTTAAGTGCTCACACACATACACAATACACACACAATAAAATGAAGGCATTATTGAGTAAAGACCGCGTAATAAACAGTTACAGGCATATTCTCCCAATCCTTGTTTTACTGGAAACCCCTTTTCACACAAAAAAGCAGACAGTAAAATAGAGTAAGGAAATGGAAGCCACAGTGAGGGGTAGTTTTGGGAAGGGGAGGACACTTTCAAAATAAAAGTTTAGGAGTTAAAAATGTTGTGTATCACAGATGAGACCTGAATCACATATGCTTTTGGAGATATCCTTGCTGTAAGATTAGATGTATATTATTTTAACACAGTGACTCGTTTCTCAGTGTATTAGAGCAGCGGGCCGTGAAGAAAACGCTCTTTCTGTGAGTAATCCAAGACCTGAGACAGGGTGGCGTTCTGCACACACAGCGGCCTTCTGTCACATATACTACATGCTAACGTGACAACGCTAGCACGTGGTATGGAAGCACGCTCTCTCACACACACACACACACACACACACACACACACACACACACACACACACACACACACACAGAAGGTATATGTGTTATGCTTGTGTTTACTAAAATGTCATGGGGAGGGCTAGAATGAAAGAGAGCACAGACATACAGTGATCTGCAGACTCCATGTCTGCACACCAACACCCATTGCTCTGCACAATTTCCATCTGTTATAACACTTTCAATATCAGCAGGGTTCACCAAATTCTCTGTATTGCAATTCATCTGAGCATTGAACTCACATTTAAAGAAAGGGGCAAAGGCCAATAGATGCAAACACAGGCCGGGCAAAAAAACAGAGTTAGGAGTTGGGGTCAGGATGGAGACATCAGTGATGAGTGAGTAGCAGATTTCTATTGTTATGTGTATGCATGTGTGTGTATGTTTGTGTGTGTGTGTGTGTGTGTGTGTGTGTGTGTGTGTGTGTGTGTGTGTGTGTGTCTCGTTTAACTACATTTGTGGGGTCCATAAACCAGGAATACAGTATACTTGTGGGGCCCAGATAGCTTTGTGGAGCCAAAATGCTGGAACCCACAACTTTAAAGGGCTATTTAAGGGTTAAAACTTGGTTTTAGGCTTAGGGTTAGAATCAGGTTATGGTTAGGGTGAGGGTAGGTGTTAAGGTTAGGCATTTAGTTGTGATGGTTACGGTTAGGGTAAGGGGCTAGGGAATGCATTATGTCAATGGCAGGTACCCCACAAAGATAGTGAGACACACTTTGTGGGTGTGTGTGTGTGTGTGTGTGTGTGTGTGTGTGTGTGTGTGTGTGTGTGTGTGTGTGTGTGTGTGTGTGTGAAAACAAAACACAGTGCTGGTCTGCACAAAAATACAGGCTGAAATAGAACAATACAAACAACATCACCCTGGGTTTCTACTGCACAAACATTCCCAGAGCCTTAAGCCCACAGCTCAGCTAAAAACACTACCGGGGGGGGGAGTGGGCAACGAGACAAGCTCTCCACATTAATACAGCCTAACACCTCTTTCACTTTTTATTCTCTCCATTATTGTCTCCCATTTTCCCAGATTTCTTCACTAATACCCCAGTGCATCCCTTTCCGTCCCTCTTGCTTGTGAAAGCCCAACTCCGCTCTGGCCAAAAATCACACGCACTCTTAAATTCTTCTGTCGTGATGAAAACTCCCCCAAAGACTATCATAACTTTGACAGTTATAACTTATATCTTTGACAAAATCAAACCTCCAGGTGCGATAACAAATCAAATCCAATAACGGCTCCACAGGGGTTTTACGAGACAGTCTTCTATATTGTGTAACTGGGGGCTGAGAGGGTGTTGGTGTTGGAGAAGGAGTGGGTGCATGGATGGATTGCAACACCAATCTCCATTTCTCTGCCCTGCTCCATCACGCTTCAATCCTTACCTTATCTCCCCTGGGCCTGATTGACCACCTTCACTTCCCAGAATGCTTGGGTCACAAGCTGCGCTCCCCTTACACATTAAGCATCTTCCTCAACAACTGAATGTAATAGCTTGAGGACATTTCTTACACTTTCTGACTGTTTGCATGGATAATTTACCTACAAGTGGGGTAAAATCCTGTGAGTTGTCGCTGGGTGTTATATTTTCAGGCAGCAGGGGGTTCCTAAATGGTGGCAGCTGTTTTCAACGTGATTATCTCCCTGTCATCTTTGGCGTCCATATTCCAGGCAGGTCTTGTATAATAAAGCATCATTGACAATCCCTGGCCTGTCTTCTAAGTTTAAGGATTTGCCACAGAGGGTACACCCCAATGTTTGACTGGCCTCACTGATAAGTAATGGTTGATGTCTGGTAGTAAATCCTCAGACCCCCTCCCCCACTCCCACCCTTGCATTCACGTACACCGTGAAAATGTCTCTCTTCCTCATCCTCTCCCATCATGTCTGTCCTTCCTGAACAGATGGCGAACGCATCACTAATGCCTTGTCTGTCTGTTTGTCTATGCTGTGATGCTGCGCAGAGCCGAGCTGCTAAACAACGACTAAGCACACCGCCCTGGCAGAGAGGCACCGCTTCTCCAAACACCGCTAAGACTGTGGCAATGACAATGTCACTGTGATGCTCTAAGTGCTCAAGTATCCAAAGTACACCACTTAGCTAACATTAACCATTTATGTTTTAGCTTCGCCTTGACTTCATTTTCCCACAACTACGAGTCTGTAGTAGTCTCACGCTGACAGTAGTGGGGGGATAGTAACTACATTTACTCCAGTACTGTCCTTAAGTCCAATTTTGACGTACTTATACTTTCCTGAATAAATTCCATCTCAGGGCACTTTATTCTACTACTCCACTGCATTTATCTGAGTAGTAGTTACAAGTTATTTTACAAAGTAGGATTTCATGTAAAAAAAACATATATATATATATATATATAAAATTTCAGTGCGTAACTTTTTTATAATAATGACCGGCCGTTACATTCAAGCCATAGCCAAATGAGTTGCTACAAAGATAATTAAGACTATCAGCTCCACGGGCGCCCAGATAGCTCAGTTGGTAGAGCGGGCGGCCAAATATAGAGGCCCGGGTTCAACTGCGGCCCTTTGCTGCCCCCCCTTCCCCCATTTTATGTCTTCAGCTGTCCTGTCAGATAAAAGGCTGAAAATTCCCAAAAACCCTTTCTGTATTTCTCAGTATGACTGTGTTCAGAAGATTGTGGCATTGCGACTTTCTCAGGCAGAAACTTAAGTGTAGATCATTAGCTCTTCTGAAGAGTCCATCATGTTTTAATCCTCCGTGTCCTCCTTGGCTACTAGCAACTGTGTGTGTGTGTGGGGGGGGGTTAAAGCGTGATCACGGAAGGCTTGTATCATGTGGATGCATCAACAGAGTTGTCACTGAGTCATTACTTTCGCTCTCATTTCTCATGAGGGAGACAGAAACTACGCACTATAGCTTTAAGAACTTCTAAAATATGATGCACTATTAAGTTAATTAACTACCCAACAGTCTCTACAATTTGAGCTTAAACGGTTAGTTGATTCCTCAATAAAAAAAAATCAGTCAGCAACTGTGTCGATAACGGATTAATGGTTTAGAACATTATTAATGCAAAAATGCAACGTTTTATGGTTGCAGCTTTATTACATTACGCATCATTTAGCTGGCGCTCTTATCTAAAGCGACTCACAAATTGCTACATACTGTATGTCAGAGGACACACGCCTCTGGAGCAACTATGGGAGACATTGGTTGATGTATCAAAGTGGAAATTGAACTCACACCAAAGGCATGTGTTATATCCACTGTCCCAAATTACCAGATTAATCCATATAAAACATGTATCCCTGTAGCCCTATAAAATATAGTATAATATAATCAACTTAGTATCCCTAAGCAGAGAATATGAATACAATACTTATCCCCCCACTGGGTCACAGAGAGTAAGGTTATTTCAAAAGGAAGATCCATTTTAAAAATAGACAGAAAATGTGTTAGAGACAAGGCAACATTTGAGAAATAAGTCCTACATTAAGGTTGTTTTATAATTCTGCGTCGAATCAACGGCGCACCCCCGCAGACCCCTCTGCGTCTACGCCAGACCCCTACACCGTAGCCTATCAAAAAATTTAACTACACGGCGTGGCTTGGCTGTGGCTGATAGCGTTGCCCCCCTTAATTTTTATAAAAGCATGATGAACAAAGATTCTATACTAAACTAGGTGTTTGTAATAGTTTGGCCAGCTCCACTGATATTAATGTTAGTGAACAGAATATTGCAAACAACTTTCTCTATAATATGATGTAACATCACCACGTCATCACTGCAGCCTCCAAAATGACCACAGAGCTGAGTCAGCACCTCTCAGTCTCAACACAAACTGAATATGCTTCATAAATGTAAGATTTATTGCAGGGCTTCTGTATTGGATAATATTAGATTTACCCAGGTGTACCTAACTGGTAACACAGCGTGCCTTAAGAAATTTGAGTTCATTATAACCAGTTTGACCAAATGCTTTTTAGCAAAAAGTTTTGTCTATTCAAAGAAATGAAAAACGCATTAGAGTATGAGCAGAGTCAGCCAACTGCAGACTGCAGTTATGCAAGCTTGCAAAAATTGAAATGGGATTGCGCAGTTGAACCTCTGTATTGTTATGTTTGAGACAGGATGTGGAGTAGCGGTTGGCGCAGCGTGAATGAGGACATCTGAACTTGTGATCCTCACAGCCAGATGTGCAGTATGTATTGCATGTGTCATTTGAGTCGACGCTTCGTTTTCTCTACAACAAACACCTAATAACCGCAATAAGCAGGCGAAGGCTTATGGCAATTACAACAAAAAACAGGACCACCCAAAGTGAACACACACATTCATCAAATCACAAACAGCATAATTCATTATGTCTCTCAAAGACACAATACCCAGTATGTAAAGGGGTCATAAACCTTGTCACTGTCTATAACGCCCCTCTTGCAGTTGAGTAGTAGAGGAGAGGAGAGGAGCTGTGATGTTTAGGCATCACGACTGCAAACATGAAAGAGAAAGCAGAAATAACTCAGAACAGAAGAAAGAAAAACAGTGGGGTGGAGAAGATGGAGAGTTAAGGCGCAGGAGATAGGGAGGAGGGGGCACATGGCCGACGTATGAGAAACCAGTCTCCTCCTCCTCCTCCAGCCCCTCCATCCCTCCTCCCGCTCATAATTAGTGGTTCGGCGTTGGTGCTCGTTTTGGGTTACTTTATTCCTCTTCCCATTTCCATGAAAACAGGGACAAACAGGCCCACATGTGTCTCCAAGTGCACCAAGCTTAGAACAATAGAAGAAGTGGGCCATATGAGTTCACTCCAGATGAAAGCTAGAGCGGGAAAACACAGGAATTAGTGAGGTTTTCCACCCCCTCGCATGTTTCCAAATCAAGTTTGCCTATTGGATAAAATGTAGCGTGGAAGGCTGGAAAAGCTTAGTTTGGGCTTCGATACACTGTGACAGGCAATGGAAACCTTTCAACAAAAGTCAAAAGAGCACTGTTGTACAATAGCCCACATGTTCATGTAATCCCAACACATTCTACGCATAAATGTCATATGTAGCCCATTAAAAATACATCGTTCTGTGGGCCGTATCATTCTCTATTTGTCATAATTGCACTAAACATATGCAGTATTTTGGCAACTGTTCTGAGGCACTTCTAACAAATCCATTCACAAATATTGTCCCGAAGCATACATGTTCACATCGGCAGCTCTGGTTTCAGTCGCTTACAGGAGGTTTGAGCATGTGGCTACAGTCCTTGGCACTGCTGTACCAGACACACCCTTCTGCTCCAAATCAAGACTACACAGATGTATTGAGACAAATCCACACAAAAACAATGATATTTATAATGAAAGATGGAAGTGTGGGGAGAAGAAAGACAGATGGAAAAGCACCAAGAATCAAATCAAATAGAATGAGAGGATGACAGAAGGGTATATAGCTTCCTCCAAAGCCCAGCAGGGAGCTTGGGGGGGGGGGCATCCCCCTGTTCTCTGCACCCCAATGTCAATCACGTTACAAGGTTAGCAGAGTCCGCTCTCTTAAAATCCCCCCACAGATGAGATTAATTTCTAGCTCATACACGATGATTCCAAGATCAACAAAAGCCAAAGAATGGAATCTGTAAGCATTTTTCTCATCCACATAGTTCCTAACAAATACCAGCTCAAGATAAAAGCTAACAATGTCACAACCAGTGGCGGCTGGTGAGAATTATTTTTTGGAGGGTAAATCGGGTTGGTCCGGTCCGAAATCCTTTATCCTCTTCTTTTCTTTTTGTAAATCAATGACAGAATTTGGTTTAACTGCTGCCATTTTCTCTACGAAAGTGATCAGTGTCACTGTGTAATTGTCGCTAGCAGCGTAAAGTTGAATGACAGGTGTCGAGAACCAATCAGATTGGATAAAATACCATGTATCCATATTCTGATTCGCTGGGGACGCAGCGACCTGCGGAGAATCTTTAAGAAACCAATTAGAGACCAGCTTCAGGTCACATGTTGGCCTGAGTCCCTGCTCAAGGAACCGAATACTAGTTTTTATTAAAGGCTGAGGCTCTTACTACCAGCCGGCACATCGTATGAGTAGACCATTTTATTTTATACTTCATTTTTACATCATTTTTGTACATTTACATCTCTGGAATTGTGATGGCGGCGGCGCCCCAGCGCCCTCTATTGACTAGCGACCACTGGTCACAACCTACAAACACTGAAACGCTAAAAGTTAGAGCGGACTGGGGTCTGCACGCTCTGGGTGATGGGCTGTGAACCGTTTAAAACATTTAATCAAATAAAGCTTTTCCTTTAGAGACAAAGGTCCCTGAAACACCCCTTAGGGTAGATTTGATATATTATTACAAACATGACATATCCATTTGACACAGCACTTTCCCAAAAAAAAAAACACTGTCAGAGGTGCTGCACTCACTCGGCTGGTTATAAAAGACAACACTGACCCTGTCACAGATACACATATGAAACAAATGCTCCACCAGATCAACTGCTTGGATCCAGCCTCTTGGCTACACATGGAGCGGTGCCCCAGGGAACTATGGGTAATTAATGACAGAGCAAGGGTGGCAAGAGTCTGTCTCTGATTGACCCGGTTTGACCCTCGCTGCTTAGTTACCATGGTGATTGGTCGGTCTCGTTCCCTTTGGGTGACTGGGCGAAACCCCTGGGGGCGACAAGGTGGTCTGCATGGTGGGCATGAGCGAACAGAGGGGTGGGGGTAGAGGATAGAAGGAGGTGCAAAGCTGGGGTTTCAGATGGGTACAATTACACGCTGTATAACAAAGGGGAGTCCTTGTCCCACCTTTTGGTCCACGACCTAAGGGGGTCACTCTTACCTCCCCCACCTTACCCCATTCATCTCTGTTTACAGGATGCAAGGCCTTGCTCAGACTTGGCACTAGGGGGCTCTACTAATCTACTGTGTCCTCTATCTACAGCTACGGGGTGTGTGCGTGTGTGTGTGTGTGTGTGTGGGGGGGAATGTAACAAAGTACATTTACTTAATACTGTACTTAAGTACAATTGGTACTTGTATTACTTTACGTGAGTCTTTTCTTTTCATGCCACTTTCTGCTTCTACTCCGCTACATTTCAGAGAGAAATATTAATTGATAAATACTTTTTACTCCACTACATTAATCTGACAGCTTTAGTTACATTACAAATTAAGATATTTGCACATAAAACACATGAAGTTTATAATATACAATGTTTGGGCGCCTGGGTTGTTCACCTTGTAGAGCGTGCGCCCATATACGGAGGCTCAGTCCCAGACGCAGCGGCCACAGGTTCGGATCCTGCATTTAGTTTCCCCTCTCCCTCCCCTTTCATATATCAGAATCAGCTTTATCGGCCAGGTTTGAGTAGATCGATAGACAGATAGATATTTATTGATCCCAATAAAATGGGAAATTATGGTGTTACAGCAGCAAAATGAGTCACATCATAGCTGTGAATATAAATATAAAGGAAATACTAGGATACAATATATATACATACAATATACATGAAATACAAATGAAATAATAATAGGAATAAAATACAAGGACAAATATTTCAATATATACAGGATGGGAATACAAAAACTGCTTAAATAGTATGCTAAAATGTAAATAAACCAATTAGCACGTTGCAGTATTGTGGTGTCTCAAAGTAGACAAACTAGGAATTTGACTCCGGCTAATCTTTATTTTCAAGTACCACACTCACTTAACCTATAAAGAATAAAAAACAAAGATGACAGTAAGAAATATAAAAAAATAGTTACTGCACTAGAACTACATACAGTAGTAATTGAAGAGAGGGAAGAAAATGTGCAATATCAGTATAGTTCAAGATTTAAGCATGAATATAAATATAAATATAGTGCAATTGTGATTGTAAGATTGAAATGTCCACGAGGTGGATGACCAGAACAGTATTCATTGACTTTATTCAGTGTAAAGGTGGGGGCTATTTCTGAGTGTTCTGCTTGGGGAAAGAAGCCGTCTTTGTGTCGGCTGGTTTTGGCAAATCGTGCCCTGTATCGCCTACCAGAGGGAATATAAGCTGTCCTATCCCATAAAGGCCTAAAACGTGATGTTTTATTATAAATTAAACTACCCAACAACATAACAAGTCCAGAAACGAAAAACTGTCACGATTGCTTCCAGTTGATAAAATGTTTCCGCACTGAGAAGTTTGACTTTTAATACTTTAAGTACATTTCCCTGATGATACTTAAGTAACATTTTCAAAACATACTTTTACTTCTAACTATTTTTACAGTGTGGCATTAGTACTTTTACTTAAGTAAAGGATCTGAATACTTCTTCCACCACTGGTCCCAAAAGGTGAGCAGGAATCCAGCAAAGTTCTGAGAAACTACTGTCCACTGGCCCCACCACCAGGCTGAGCATTCATCATTGGTCACCCAAGCATGGAGGGACCGGACTGTCATGTGTCATGTGCAGCACTGAAAAAAAAAATAAAAAAAATAAAAGCTACCTCTGCGAGTGCTGGCAGTAGCGTTTCTCATTTGTTACCGGTCACTAATATACTCTTCACCCTTAACTGATCAATCACAATGAAATCTGCAACCTGGCTCAAAACAAAGCTGTAATCTGGCTCTGAGGGGTCAATCAGTATCTAAAGAAGACACATTTAAAAAGGTCCTGGAATGTTTCTCTGTCTCCATTTCAGATCAGACATACAGACACAAAGACACATGTCCTGTGGGCCGTGACCCTCCCTGGCCTGTGCTCAGCAGGTAGTGACAAATGACCTGATAGTTAATCTGTCCTGAGGTGGAGCTTTTCTATAGGGAACAGAGAGCCTGTTTGTGACAACAGGAAGTTGAGACACTGTTACCAGAATAAGCACATTAAAAGGATACACATGCATGAATGCATGAATGTGCACATGGCTGCACACACACTTACTTGCAAGCATATTTGGCTATAGTTTCAGATGCAGTACACTGTGGGGAAAAAAGGAATATAAACAGCAAGCGGTGACATGTTAAAACAAAATAAGGGGTTGTGTGCCAGTCAGAGGAATATAAAAGGTATGAAGTGGTTCGTTGGCCAGCTTTGTCTGGGACACTAGGTCATTGTTGGGTCTATTGCAACCACCGCCATCTTCCCTCATGGTTAACTTGTTCTACGGCCTTCCCTGTTAACAATCCAAGGGTGAATGCTGGACATTGTGGGATTTTCCCCAGTCTGTGGTGTCTTTTTGGAGCATGCTCAAATGTAGTTTGACGCCAGGAGGCCAAGTCAGCAGACCACAGTGACCTGATTCACCGGGGATAGAGAGTGTTAGTGGTCCCCTCTGATCCTGTTCCATAGACCACCTTGCCCAAACACTGGGAGATGACAATGCAGCTCAGTGAAACGAGTTCTAAATTGGCTGAAGTGTGCTTAAGTGGAGAAAGCAGCATGGATGATCTCCAAGAAAGATCAACCATTTTGATTCTGCAAGTTTGGGTGTGTGCGAAGTGTGAGAAGGAGAAAAAAAAAAAAAAAAAAAATACTTTGGCCAAGGCTGTGAAAAACATTCAGTGGAAATCCTGCAGAACCTTCAAACACACATTCGTAAGGGAAAACTCCAGGCCACATGAAAAATCCTCCTGACGAGATGGGTTTTGACTCCACAGTTAAATAGCCACAGTAAACAATAGAGACCAGTACAAAAAACACCCACAGATGCACATATGCAGCGAATGCAACTCTGACTCAGTACGGAACAATGACAGCGGAGCAAAAAGGCCGCTTTAAAGGAACACACCGACTTATTGGGTCTTTAGCTCATTCCCTGTACCCCCCAGAGTTAGATAAGTCCATGCATAACCTTCTCATCTCCGTGCGTGTCGTAACTCTGTCTGACGCACCCACTGCTAGCCTAGCTCAGCACAGATCCTGGAGGTAACCGGCTCCAACCAGCATGTTGTGATTTGTATAGTCACAGCACGGACAAATAAAAAGGTCACATGAGACACAGCCGTCTTCTAACCATATACATACTTGGAACTATATTCTCAGAAGCCAAAGCACTGCTACTTCTGGTACTTGGGCGGAGTGATTTGCTCAAAGCACACGAGAAGTCCCGTGGTGAGGACCAGAGAGTAACATTGGTGCTTTTCAGGTGTTCCGCTAATCACTCTGCCCAAGTAGCAGAAGTAGCAGTGGTTTGCCTTCTGAGAATATAGTTCCCAGTATATATACGGTTAGAAGACGGCGGTGTCTCCTGTGACTATATTTCGCCATGCTGTGACTATACAAATCCCAACATGTAAATTGGAACATGTTGGCGTTATTTTGTCACTTTTTGGGAGCAGTAGGCTGGTTGGAGCTGGTTACCTCCAGGATCTGTGCTGAGCTAGGCTAGGCTAGTGGTGGGGGCGTCAGACAGAGTTATGACACGCACAGAGATGAGAAGGGTATGTATGGACTTATCTAACTCTGGGGGATACAGTAAATAAACTAAAGTCCCAATAAGTTGGCGTGTTCCTTTAAGTATTAGAGAAAATGTTTTGTGCATTAAACCCTTAGGAGTTCATCTTACTCCCTCAACTTTAACAATCAGAGAGCTGTGGCTCTATAACTCTACAGCTATTAACACCAAAGCAATTCCCATAAAGTTTCAGTTCAGTGGGCTGAGATATAGATTTAGTAGAAAGATGCTTAGTAGAACATTTAAAATGCAGCACGTGCGAATTACTATTGAGCTGAGAAAGTGGAGCCACTGAGGTTTATTATGAGGCGACTTGATTGAGCCTCCTTGTGTTCCTCCATTTTCCTCGGGAGACAGATTGAGCACAATCAGAGGCAGCAGGATGGCGAAGGCAATTAGGGATAAGCAATGCAGAAAGCGGAGCGAGCCAAGCACCTATCTGCCTGAGAGAAGAGAGGTAATGATAACAGGAAGTGAGATGAGTTGGTCTTGCCCTCTGGCCTACCAGCCCATCACCTCCTGTTAAAAAGGTCCCTTTCTATAAACAGGCCTCTCTCTGCCTATTAAACAGATAGTACATTAGGCCTGAGCTGTGCTGAACAATGTAAACACAGCCGTCTCAGGGTACTGGCGCTGAGGAGGGAGGGGGGCAGCATCAGATGGGGACTATT